>OZ010587.1:29782013-29824513 GCA_963932145.1 Acanthosepion lycidas | reverse complement strand
TTATTATTATTATTATTATTATTATTATTTTATTTTAATTTATTTTTTTATTTTTTTTTATTTTTTTGATGTTCTGCGAATGATTTCGAAGAATATTCTTTTGTAAATTTTTCCTTCTTATTAACTCTGGTCATCCTGTGAAATATTTCTGAGATGCGCGAAATTATATATATATATATATATATATATATATATGTGTGTGTGTGTGTGTGTGTCGGGGGTGAATGTATCTGTGTGTGTTTAAGTGTGTAAGGCATAGTATATTAAAGGGACAAATCTTTCGTTTAAACACAGTCTACACTAAATCGCCTGCAGGCGAATTGGCATTCCTTCTGCTGAAAAATACAAGTGCTTCAGCTCACATAATCTTTTTTTCATAAAATGTGATAAAAATATTTACTTAAAAGAATTTAATTAAATTTTCATTTTTTTAATCTACCATCTAGCAGTTTTTTTACTGTCTCCAAGGCTGAAAAAAATTCCTTCTTGAAATAAAAAAGAATTTTACAATGATTACTTTTAAATTTTCTTCTTATTTGGTAAGCAGCCTGTGGAATCTTAGTACGAACGCCATTTAAATAAGTTCGATTCTCCTCCCTTCTTCTTGACTTTTGATTGCCTCAATTTAATCAGGTTTCATTGCGGGAGTTGGGGAGTGAATTTTACCATCATGGTTCATACTTCGACCGACCTGGGTATGACGATAAACTATATTCGCGTCCTGGGTAAGACGATAAACTACGTCCAACAACAAGGTCTCTGGTCAGGAGGTTTTAAACAGCGTGGAACCACCTCTTAATTGCTGGTGTTCCCAGGCCCACCCTGACCTAGAGTGGTAAAACCTGTCAGGGATCCCAGCTGTGGGTAAATAATTTTAAATATAGATTTTGATACCAGCAATACATTTTTGGAAAAATTATTACCAGTAGTACATTTTTGAAAAAAATAATATTACTCGTAATAGAATCTTGTTGGCATTAAATAACCTGTTGAGGGTGATAAACCGTAAAACAAAAGACACCAACAAACAAACAAACAAATCATACTTTGATGATATCCTTCCACATGATTCGTTGTTATTCACTCGTGAATAAGATGATCAGAATTTTATTGAAAATAAAGATTCTAAGATGTTTTCATTTTAACATTTTACGACACGTCGATTTAAAATATTTCTTACATATTTTTTTTCTGATGTTCTTCAAATGATCTCGAAGAATAATCTTTTGTCACATTTTTTTGCTTCTTAGCCTAATTTTACTGATATGTTATTTAAGTTTAGACACCCCTTTGAGATGGAATGCCAAGTAGACAAGAAGGAACATGTTCGACATCTTGACTGCTTTAATTTGCTAAAGTTGCTCGAGACTTATGTGCTGTGTACGGCGAGGACTTTAATACGGACAAAATGATATGAAATGCTTCAGAACAACTAAACGGTCAATAAAAAGCAGTGTCTGAAACAAATGAACAGACTCAAAGAAGCAAATTAACTGAAGAGACCTGACCGGCGATACAGTGGACAATTCTTTCCCCACGTCGCTATTATAACTAAATATGCAATTAAAGAGCTCGGTTAGGAAGTTCTGCCACAACCAGCATATTCTCCTGATTTAGATCCTGCATAATATCACCGTTTCTAGACACTTTCTAACAATTTGAGGGGTGTTTCATTCAACAACGATGTGGAGCTTAGAACGTGACCTTATGAATTTTTTGAGTCGAAACCTTGTGATTTCTATCATCAAGGCATTGAACAGTTAGTGGATCGTCGGCAGGAGATTGTAAACAATGAAGGGGGATACATTGATGAATGATTCATCAGAACTATTAATAAATAATAAGTAATAAGATAAATTATTAAGAAAAATGAGCTAATTTATGTAACAACCTAATAATCTGTCTATATATCTGACATGGAGTATTATGATTACTTACATTATTTACATTATTCGGACTGTTATCCAAATTTTCAGTATGTGGAGTTAAAGAAGCTCATTTCTGTCACACCTAGCATATTACCCTGATTTTGATGCTGCAGAATACCACCTTTTCTAGACAGTTTCTAACAATTTGAGGGGTGATTCGTTCAACAACGATGTGGAGCTTAGAACGTGACTTGATGAATTTTTCGAGTCGAAACCTTGTGATTTCTATCATCAAGTCATTGAACAGTTAGCGGATCGTTAGCAGGGGGTGGCATAAACGATGAAGGAGAATACATTGCTGTATGATCCATCAGAACTGTTAATAAATAATAAGTAATAAGATAAATCATAAAAAACGAGCTAATTTATAATAATCTGTCTATATTTCTGAGATGGGGTATTATGATTAGTTACATTATTTATATTATTCGGGCTGTTATCAACATCTTCATTGCCATATTCACAACGTTTCGGCCGTTGTACGCTCCAACCTTCTTTAGGTGATTGGAATTTTCAACCGGAACATTTACTTCGTTCACTGGAGTAGATTGGTCTAGTTCCACGTGTCATGCCTCTTCCGGATGTCTCAGCTATTTTCCTTTAACTCAAGTCTCCAAGTTTTGGTTCACCACTGCTGTGGCCTGATATTGAACTCTCAACTCTTTGGGTCTAATCACTGGATTTAACTAGCGTTTTTATCCACACCAAAACTTGGAGAGTTTAGTTAAAGAGAAATAACTGAGACATTAGGAAGAGGCATGTCACGTGGAACTAGATCAATCTACCTCTGTGAATGAAATAAAGGGTTCGATTGGGAAATTCAATCACCTGAAGAAGGCCGGGCCGTACAAGGCCCGAAACGTTGTAAATATGGCAATGAAGATGAGGATAACAGTCCGAATAATTCAAGTAACCTAATAATATTTTGCTTATTTTTTGGAAGCCATATTTATCTGTTCCAATGTGTCTTTGGATTTCGATGTCACGTTTTCCGTCATCTATTGAAACTTCCCAAATATTTAATTTTCTGTATTCGATTTTAACGTCTATAAAATCACAAAATAATTCAAAGTTTGCCTTCCAATCTAAGGTAAAAATTATTTCTTCTTTTGTTCCCCTTACTTCAAAAAATTACAGCCCAGCCATAACATAAACAAAAAATGTCTTTTTCTTCTCTGAGTTTCTGGAATGCGTAGTTATCATTCTTTGCGCTGTTATTCGAGTTATTTTTCACATGTTTGTCGTTGTTATTACAACGTTTCCACCGTTGTGCCGCCCGGCCTTCTTCAAGTATATATTGATAGGGGTAACTGTTGTAGCATACCTACGGACGATAATGGGTATGTCCCCATTCGCATAAATACAGTAGTAAATACTGTATGTTGGTCTGCAGCTGGAGATTCGTTCCCAGCTCTGCTGGTCAAATTCTATGCTTCCGGGCAGAGAGGATCCCCAGACGAGGCTATGTTAAAGGGCAGAGTCTCGTCTCGTGAAACTGCTACCCGATCCCGTTTTACACGGGTTCTACTGGGAATTTTTGGACTGATCTACTGGCTTGGATATCCCACATTAAATTCGGCCTTGTGCCACATCTGACCGCGTGGAGCGGTTGGCAGATATCCTGCAGTTGGAGATTCGTTTCCAGCTGCGCTCGTCAAACTCTCTGACTCCGGGATCCTCAGACGAGGTTCTATCGAAAGGCAGAGTCTCGCCTCGGGAAACAGCTACCCAGCCCCGTTTTATACGGGTTCTACGGGGAATTTTTGGCCGAGCCTACGGATTCGGATACCCCATATTAAATTCCGATACCCCATATTAAATTCGGTCTGGTGACACTTCTGACCCCAGTGAACGAAATAAAGGGTTCAGTTCGACATTCCAACCACCTGAAAACTTTGTAATAAATATGGCGACAAAGACGACAAAATCAAACAAGTGCGGAAATTTAAATATCTGGGAAGTGTTTTTTAACAGAAGACAGAAACAGCAACACAGAGAAAGTATGCAATAAAAGAAAAAAATACTATTAAGGATAGAGAATAAAATAACAAGAATTCAGAAAACAGGCGATAACGATTAACATTACAATTAATTTTTCTAAGATAAAAGCTGATTGGGAAGCCGGAAGAGAATTCCACAAGCGAGAAGTGCGGTAGAAGAAACTGTTAGCATAGAACTTACGGTGATGATGTGAACATTTTTTCTCTGTCACACTGCCTATCCTCAAAATAGACTGTGCTTTCATATAAATAGTTTTGTTTGTACTATTCTGTAGTGCGGAAGCCTAATTTAGGTTACTCTGTTCTGTATGTTTTATTACAGGTGATATCTAACATATTCAGCTGTAAAACGATGAGACCTTGCCGCCAATCCAGTACTGCGCTTACATTTATAAAGTTTAAGTTCCATACAGGAATATTCGTCAGAACATTTACATGGAAAGTATTTATAGAAAATGCACAGAGAAGCTACATGATAGGAAATTCACTGAAGCCGAAATGCCAGCTCAGGACCAATAATATTGCCGAGTTTTCTTTGAGTTTTATTACCAATCTCAAAAATATATAGCAGGAGCACCAGGCCAGATGTGGCAATAATATTCAAAGCAAGAACGAATTGTAGACTTATAAATATGTTAGATTCTGGCGAGATAAATTTCCAGGCCAGACCACAGCCTGAAAAGGTACGAGAAAGTGAATTCAAGACAACATTGGAGATGCTGTTTGCTCCCAGTGTAGATTCTGGATTATTTTAATGTCAGCAGTTCCAACAGTTCTTCATGGCGTTCTTAATCAAATGTTATCGCAGAATCTGCAAAAATCGGTAGGCATCCTTTTGCATTTGCACTGCTTGTTCTGACATCAGCTTTTAAAGAGAAAATGCTTAGCTTTTGGTAAGTGAAATAGTTGATAGATTGAAACTTTTCTTTTTTTTTTTTTTTTAACGAGTCGAGAAGGTTTCACTGAGAGTTTGTACAAAATTGAAAACAAACAAAATATTGCAATGAGAGTGATGTAAATTTCCGAAGCAGATGAAATTTTCTTTTTTATCAAAATGCGTTTGGGAACTATTTAGGTCTGAAATAGGAGTTGAGTAAAACTTTTCTCCACAAAACAATCAGGGGAGCCGCCATTACAAGCGTTAGAAAAAAAAGTTAATAAAAATAAAATGGAAACGTTAATAAAGGAAGATGGAATCACAATGAACTGAGACGATGTTAAGGATTAAGGGTCAATAAGGAAAAAGAACAAAAAAAGAAACGAGACTTCAGAGAGAGAGAGAGAGAGATTGAAGGTGGGAAGAGAGATAAGAGATTGAAATAAGGAAGACAGCGAAAAGTAAAGCAAGAAAGAGAGAGAGGAGGAAAAGAAATAAGAGAAACGAGACGGGATAGACGAGAGAGTAAAGGAAGGCGAGAGATAGGAAATAGAATAAAGAGAAAAAGAGAAACAAGGAGAGGAAATGAATAAGTGTAGAGAAATAGAGGGAGAATGATGAGGAGATGTGAGAGGTAAAGAAGACACCGAAAAAAGATAGAAGAGGGAGAGATATAGAGGTAGAGAAGAGAGAGATAACAGAGGGGGGGAAAAGAGGAGATAATGTAGGGGAAGAGGGAGAGCGAGGAGAAAAATAGAGATTGAAAAGCGAACAGAGAGAGAGGAAGAAAAAAAAGAGGAAAAAGATTAGAGAGAGAGGGAGAGAAGAAAGAAGGAAAGTGGGAAGTGACACAGAAAGTCAAAAGAGGGGAAAACAATATGGAAAAGAGAAGAGAAAGAGAAAAAGACAAAGGGAGAAAAAGAGAGAAAAGAGAGAGAATAGATGTAGAAAAGGAAGACAGAGGAAGAGAAGAAAGAAGGAAAGAGAGAAGTGAGAGAGAAAGACAAAAGAGCAGAAAACGATAGGGAAGTGAGAAGAGAAAGAGAAAAAAGACAAAGGGAGAAAAATAGAGAAAGAAAAGAGAGAATAGTTATAGAGAAAGAAGATAGAGGGGGGAGAAAGAAAGAAAGAAAGAAAGAACGAAAGAACGAAAGAACGAAAGATGTCAGAGAGAGAGAAAGACAAAAGAGGAGAAAACGATAGGGAAGAAAGAAGAGAAAAATGACAAAGGGAGAAAAATAGAGAAAGGAGAGAGAGAATAGTTATAGAGAAAGAAGATAGAGGGAGAGAAGAAAGAAAGAAAGAAAGAAAGAAAGAAAGAAAGAAAGAAAGAAAGAAAGATGTGAGAGAGAAAGACAAAAGAGGAGAAAACGATAGGGAAGAGAGAAGAGAAAAAAGACAAAGGAAAAAAAGAGAGAAAGGAGAGAGAGAATAGTTATAGAGAAAGAAGATAGAGGGGGAGAAGAAAGAAAGAAAAAGAAAGAAAGAAAGAAAGAAAGAGAGATGTGAGAGAGAAAGACAAAAGAGGAGAAAACGATAGTGAAGAGAGAAGAGAAAAATAAAAAGAGAGTGAGTGGATATAGAGAAAGAAGACAGAGAGAGAAGAAAGAAGGATGGAAAGAGATAAGTGAGAGAGAAAGACAAAAGAGGAGATGAGAAAAAGATAAAGGGGGAGAAAAGAGACAGTGAGAAGAGATATAAAGAAAATAGAAGGAGAGAAGAAAGAAGGAAAGAGAGAAGTGAATGAGAAAAGTAAAAAAAGTGGGGAGACAATAGGGAAGAGAGAAGAGAAAGAAAATAATCAAAGGGAGAAAAAAGAGAAAAGATAGAGGCGGAATAGATTTAGAGAAAGACAGAGGGGGGAAGAAAGAAAGGAAGAGAGAAGTGCGAGAGAAAGAAAAAAGAGGAGAAAACAATAGGAAAGTGAGAAGAGAATAAGGAAAAAAAGGCAATGGATGAAAAAGAAAGAAAGAAAGAAAGAAATAAAGAAAGAAAGAAGAGTAAAGAAAGAGTAGAAAGAAAGAATGGAAAACGGAGAAGAAATGAAATAGAAAAGGGAGAGATAAAAGTGTGGAGGAAATTGAAGAAGCGGTCTAGGACCGAAGAAAGAAAACAGAAGAGAAGAGAATGATAGTGACGAGAGAGAAGAGACAGAAAAGAAAGAAAGAAAAATAAAGAAAGAAAGAAGGAAAGAAAGAAGGAAAGAAAGAAAGAAGAGAAATGAAAGAGTAGAAAGAAAGAATGGAAAACGCAGAAGAAATGAAATAGAAAAGGGAGAGATAAAAGTGTGGAGGAAATTGAAGAAGCGGTCTAGGACCGAAGAAAGAAAACAGAAGAGAAGAGAATGATAGTGACGAGAGAGAAGAGACAGAAAAGAAAGAAAGAAAGAAAGAAAGAAAGAAAGAAGGAAAGAAAGAATGAAAGAAAGAAAAGAAAAGAAAGAGTAGAAAGAAAGAATGGAAAACGGAGAAGAAATGGAATAGAAAAGGGAGAGATAAAAGTGTGGAGGTAATTGAAGAAGCGGTCTACGGCCGAAGAAAGAAAACAGAAGAGAAGAGAATGATAGTGTCGAGAGAGAAGAGACAGAAAAGAAAGAAAGAAAAATAAAGAAAGAATGAAGGAAAGAAAGAAGGAAAGAAAGAAAGAAGAGAAATGAAAGAGTAGAAAGAAAGAATGGAAAACGCAGAAGAAATGAAATAGAAAAGGGAGAGATAAAAGTGCGGAGGAAATTGAAGAAGCGGTCTAGGACCGAAGAAAGAAAACAGAAGAGAAGAGAATGATAGTGACGAGAGAGAAGAGACAGAAAAGAAAGAAAGAAAAATAAAGAAAGAAAGAAGGAAAGAAAGAAGGAAAGAAAGAAAGAAGAGAAATGAAAGAGTAGAAAGAAAGAATGGAAAACGCAGAAGAAATGAAATAGAAAAGGGAGAGATAAAAGTGCGGAGGAAATTGAAGAAGCGGTCTAGGACCGAAGAAAGAAAACAGAAGAGAAGAGAATGATAGTGACGAGAGAGAAGAGACAGAAAAGAAAGAAAGAAAGAAAGAGAGAAAGAAAGAAAGAAGGAAGGAAAAGGAGGCTAGAAAGAAGCAAGTGAAATAAGAGAGAGATATAGTGAGAGAGAGAGAGAGGCAAAAAAGGTGACAAACGAAATTCAAGTTATCTCGAAGAACAGAAACTAAAATACCACCGTCGGCACAATTGCCACTAACAGCAACAGAATTAAAAAGACCAGAATGCATAATGTAGACTATAAAACAGACACTAAAAAAAACGACAACTGAAAAATAGATGTTGCCGATGAGAAGACGCGGGAAATTGGATTACAGATCGAAAGGTTGTTGTATGGCAAATTTAATTATTAAATGGTTTGTTAATTGGTTTATCGGTCTTGCGAGAAACAGGAAACATCGAAGAAAAGGTGAGAGCGTATGGCAGTCTGTGAGGGTGGAGGGAAACAAAAGAGAGGAGGTTTGAGATTGATGTAGAAAGAGGGTAGAATTTAGAAAGAGAGATAAGAGATGTTGCTTCCGCCCAGTTCGGGTTCCGTCATGATCTAGTCTGCTCCCGTTTCTCTGTTTCTTTTGATTTGTTTCATCTTCCATTCTCTCTCTCTTTCTCTCTCTCGCTCTCTGACTTTCTCATAATTTCTCTCACTTTCTCTCTCCCTCCCTCTCTCTCTCTCTCTCTCTCTCTCTCTCGCGCGCGCGCGCTGGCGAGGGCGTGTGGCAGTCTAACGGCTAGTGAGGGTGGATAGAAACAAAATGTAGGATGAAGTATAAGATCGAAAGAGAGAAAGGGAATAGAATTTGGAAAGAGAGATAAGAGACGCTGCTTCCGCCCAGTTCAATTTCCATCAGGCTGTGGTCAACTTCCGTTTCGTTGTGCCTTTTTCTCTTTTCTTTCTTTTTATCTGTTTCGTCTCCCACTCACGTTCTCTCTCTCTCTCTCTCTCTCTCTCTCTCTCTCTCTCTGCGTCTCTGCGGTGTTCATTTTCTTTCTTTCTTTCTTTCTTTCTTCGTCTTTCTTCAGTTGTTTATCCACACGCTTCTTGCTTTCCCATCTCGCTGCCATTCTAACTACTTTCGCAGCACGTGACTTTTATAATCTTTTATCTATATCTCTCCATCTCCTTCTTCCGAACTTCCGCATTTTTCTCTCCCACTCTCACTTCTAGATCATCGTTCTATATTTTTATAATCGACTCCATTTGAAAAGAAAAGGTTACTGAATGAGGAACAACCAAAATATAGGTTGGAAATGAAATGTTAATCTTTATAACATCAACAAAATACAATACTCGCCAGCGGCATGAAGTAGGTAAACCACTGCTAGTGGTGGACTACTTACACAGCAGATCACCCTCACTTACAATAATATCCAACGTATTTATGAGGAATGTACATATGCATTAGTGTTCATAGGTACAGTATATAACACTATCTGTTAGGTTGGTGCAAAAATAATGACGTAATAATGTCGTTTTTGACGTTAAAAAATACGTCAAAAAACGACATCATTACATCATTATTTTTTGCACCAACCTAATATCTATCTATCTATCTATCTATCTCATTCCTACGTATCTATCTGTTGTAACCTAGAAAAGGTTACTGAATGAGGAATAACCAAAACGGAGGTTGGAAATGAAATGTTAATCTTTAGAACATCAACAAAATACAATACTCGCCAGCGGCGTGAAGTAGGTAAACCACTGCTAGCGGTGGACTACTTAGGCAGCATATTAACCCTCCTTCTTACAATAGTGTCCAACGTATTTATTAGGATTAGAACATACGCATTAGTGTTCATAGGTACAGTATATAACTGTCTGTCTTTAATTCATTCATTTTTCTTTCATCTTTAATTTCTATATTCAGCCATATTGTCTTTCTTTCTCTCTTTCTTGTTTTATTTCATTTATTTATCAAGCTTTTTCTTTCTCCTTTTCTTTCTTTTCTCTATTTTTTTATACAGGGTGACCCCCAAAAAACGGGAATTTTTAACAATCCAATAAAACCAAGAGTGATGGAAGAAAAATATTTTATTTATAGTAATTGAAACCTTAAAACATGCCATTTAAGAAACAATGATGGAATTTTCATTTTTTTTTAAAATTACGTCCTGTAGATGGCGTCCTCCTGTACGAATGCATTCTTGAAATCTGCTGTTGAGATTCCTCATTTACTGCTGCAACATCTCAGCTGGGATACTGTGAATTTCATCTTGAATTCTAAATGGCGAAATGTTTACTTGCTCAAGGTCACTCTTTCGCAGTATTGCCACTTACTCATGTCTGGCAATACGCACTTCAAAAATTCCCGTTTTTTGGGGTCACCCAGTATTTTCTTATTTCGTTTTGTCTTTGTTGTAACCCAGAAAATGTTACTGAATGAGGAATAACCAAAACGGAGGCGGGAAATGAAATGGTAATCTTTATAACATCAACAAAATACAATACTCGCCAGCGGCGTGAAATAGGTAAACCACTGCTAGTGGTGGACTACTTAGGCAGCATATTACCCCTACTTACAATAGTGTCTAATGTATTTATTAGGATTGAGGTAGGCCTATTTGTGTTCATAGCTACGATATATAGGATCCTTAATTAATTTCGTCTGTCCAATCACTTTCCTGTTGTACTTCTTTCTTTTTTAATCGAGTTCACCCTAAGCAAGGCAATAAAGCCACTGAGATACCATCGGTTACTGGGTGTAGAAAAGTTAGAAACAGGAACAACTGCTAGGGAGAGGAATAAATAGACGAGTAATTAGGCGGACATTAGATAACGATTGATATTGCGTTTAATTTTTTGCAAATAAAAGTAGGCTGGAAATGATGGTGTCGGAAGAAAGCTCGACAAGCGGGAAGTGCGTGAAAAGGAACTATTTACGGTTAAATCTAAACATCTCAATTGGTGAGACCTCGTTGCAAGTCTAATTACCGCGCATAAATTCAAATTGTCTAGGTACCATGGCGAAAAGCACATCCGAACAATTACCATGGAAGCAGAGGAAAAATGATTGAAATGTCTGTAGGAAAGAGTCTGAGACGAAGATGCCAGATCAGGATTAATAATATTGTTGATTCTTTGCATTTTATCACGGAGTTCTAGATAAATAGCAGGAATTATAGACCATATTCTCGGCATGGGCAAACAGTATACTTCTTTCTTTCTTTCTTTCTTTTCTTCCTCCTCCTTCTCCTCCTCACTACTCCACATTTTCTCTTCTCTTCTCTTTTCTTCCCCAGCTCTCTCTCTCTCTCTCTCTTACATGTCTTTTTCTTTCTTTCTATCTATATAGCCTCGTTTATCCCATAGTTCACTTTTCCACCTCTCTTCCTCTTCCTCTCTCACTATTTTCTACCTCTTACTTCACCTCCAATTTCCTCTTCTCCATTTTTCTTTCTCCAAACCCCATATTTTTTGTTGATCACTATTTTTTTTTTTATATTTTTTCATAATTTTCTACCGTTTGACCTATCTTTTATCCCTTTTTCTTTTATTTATTTTCCACCTCCCTCACTAGACGCGGGAAGAAACCCCATTTACGAAAGAAGTAGTAACAGAAAGAGAGAAGAAAGGACTAATCACTAATTACATAACCCATTAGGGTTGCAGGGGAACCCCGTATACTTCAACCGCAGTAGCAGTGGTGTATCTTACGAAATATAGCCTGATGGGGCCCAACACTCTCTGATGTTAGGGTTGTAGCACCTGTCAGGGTCCCAGAAATAGTGAACTCACAAACACTATAAAAATATAACAATACATTTTTATAGTAAAAATACCATCATTATATTATTACATTAAATTTACTAACGATACATATTTATAGTTGAATTACCAACAATACGTTTGTAAAACAGAATTACCAACAATATATTATATGGTAAAATAACCAAAATAAATTTTACAAAATATTCAAAATATTTAGATTCCAGCATTAAATAACCCATAGAGATGTTGATATGCCGCTAAACAAAATCAAACCACCAACATGAAAGAACATTTTCAGGATATTAATCCATATAATATCTTACAATTTCTTAAAGAAATCAAACCGTATTCCAAAATAGAACGAAAACATAAAACGCACATGTCACCGCGTCTTCTAATTATGTCCACACAAATATGTATATGCAAAAAAGCTGAGTATTATCTACCATGTATTCAATTGCGAAAGCAGAATAACATATATCTGTATTATGTCTAAACACCCAAGAAAAATAGAATTCAGCATTAAATGACCCATTAATGTGCCGTTAAAAACACAATTCAGTCAATCAGGCTGGTTCACATTCTCCTAAACTAGTCACCAACCAAGGCTTTAAGAACCCGTTTGTCCTTCTATTTGGCCTAGCTGAGGAAGAATAGCCGGACTCATACGTTTCCATAGAGTTAATACCCTTGGGAAACGTATAAAACCAGCTATACTTCCAGCGCGTAAGTAACTCGGCTGGAATTTGAACTCAGCTCTTCGAGTCCTCAATCCGACACGCTATCCATTACTCCACAGGGCAATCCTATAACCATCATGATTGTCAACAAGGACTCATCATTTTACATTTGAAATGGCTAAATGCAACCGTAAGTTCTATGTAAACAGTTTCTTTTCTTGCACTTCTCGCCTGTGGAACTCTCTTCCGGCTTCTTGCTTACCGGCCCACTTTGATATACAAAAATTCAAATGCAATATCAATCGTTATCTACTGTCTTCATCGTTCTTCTTTTTTCTTTTTTTTTTTTTTATTATTCTTGCTCTTTAATATTTATTTTTCGTTTTGTTATTCTTTCACACTCAGTAATCCCTTATGTTTTAGTGGCTTTATTGCCTTGCATGGGGTGAAATTATTTTATTTTTAAATTCGCTTCTACTTCGAATCAGGAAGTGACACTTGAATTTTCTGGGACACATGCCGAGAAAAATAGGCTTGGTGAATTTGAAACACACAAGACACGTGGGTCAGAGAGGAACAAGGAGTAACCTAATCAGTTTGTGTAAATGAATGATCTAACAGGGACTTTCTTTCTTTTTTAAATCATAGACATGACCAATCCAGTATTTCTTTTTTTCTCCAAACTCCTGACCACACAGTAAACTACAAAATTATAACAGATATCGGAGAATGGTACCGGAAACCCTAAACTAGAAGAGAAGAAGTGATTATGTCCAGACTTCATATTGGACATACTACCATAATTCCTTTCGTATATCCTAAAAGTGGAAGAACTTCCGGTATGCGTAGCATGCCAAGAGCCATTCACCATAAAACACATACTGACAAAGTGCAGCAATTTTAATTCAATCGGCTTAAAATATGAGCAAACAACAATTTTTTTTTCAAAATAATTATCCACTTGAAGTATTCCAGTTTCTAAGAGAAATGAAACTTATTTCAAAAATATAATTAAAAATTAACTAACAGCAGTCTGACTATTGAAACAAGATTTTTTTGACTGTTTAAATAGAAGGCTTTATATAGAAAGAAAAAACATTAATTTTCGGCATTACATAACCCAATGGGTTATTAAGCGGTAAAACAAACCAAACAATTTTCCTTTTTTCAATTATTGTTTTGTTTGTTTGTTTGTTTGTTTGTTTCATGATCTCCAGTCATACCTTTCTTTCTTTCTTTCTTTCTTTCTTTCTTTCATGATCTCCAGTTATACCTTTCTTTCTTTCATTCTTTCTTTCTTTCTTTCTTTCTTTCTCGATCTTCAGTCATACCTTCCTTTCTTTCTTTCTTTCTTTCTTTCTTTCTTTCTTTCTTTTTTGGATCATCTCCTGTCCTTCTTTCATTCTTTCTTTCTTTCTTTCTTTCTTTCTTTCTTTCTTTCTTTCTTTCTTTCTTTCTTTCATGATCTCCAGTTATCCCTTTCTTTCTTTCTTTCATGATCTCCAGTTATCCCTTTCTTTCTTTCTTTCATGATATCCTGTCCTACTTTTCTTTCTTTCTTACTTTCTTTCTTTTTCGGATCATCTCCTGTTCTTCTTTCTTTCTCTCTTTCTTTCTTTCTTTCTTTCTTTCTCTCTTTCTTTCTTTCTTTCTTTCTTTATTGAATCATCTCTCATACTTTTCTCCTTTCTTTCTTTCTATTTTGAATAATCTTCCTTCCTTCCTTCCTTCCTTCCTTCCTTCCTTCCTTTCTTCCTTCCTTCCTTCCTTCCTTCCACAGTCTTTAATCTTTCTCTGACGCTTCTATTCACTTCCCACTCCGAACCACAGTTCTACACATTAGTTATTTCTCTTGTTCCATTTTCTCTCTCTTTCTCTTGTTTTGTTCTCCTTCTCCTTTATTTTCTCTTTTCCTTTAACACTTTCACTCACTCTCTCCCTCTCTCTCTCTCTCTCTCTCTCTCTCTCTCTCTTTCTCTCTTCAACTCTAATTTGTTGACTTTCCTCTTCATTTTTACTTTCGTTCATTTTTATAAATATACTTTTCTTACTATCTCATCCTCTCTCACTCTCTCTCTCTCTTGCTATATATATGTGCGTGTGCGTGTGCGTGTGCGTGCTTATATGTCTGTGTCTGTGCTTCTCTTTCATCTTTATTTTTAATTTTCTAAGCCACAGATCCTAAAGATGGCGGCCGTCTTGATCTTTGCTCGCGGGGTCTTACAGAAGCGGGAAAGAACTGATCTTAAAGAATTTGGCAGTGCCCTTAGGGTGGTGAAGGAACTTTAATGGTAGTATCGTCTTAAAAGGAAAAGCCTGTGTACTATGGCATGTACAATTGAAATACATTTACAAATGACCCTGTAGCGTTGACATTTTCTTTTTTCTTAATTACGAAAGCACAATTGCTTATTATCTTTGATTTGGGAAGGGAGGCGACTCTTCTTTTCTTATTTTTGTCTTTTTAACAAGCTAGAGTATTTAATACGTCCATATGGATACTTACAAAATGACTCACAGAGTAAATATTAAAAAAAATAAAATGAACAAAATAAAAAGCACGCCCGTGTCAATTGACAAATTAAGAAGTGGGGTTAATTGGTTGAAAAGAAAGACTTTAATTAAATTACCATTGACGAAAAATTAACAGATGCCTGCTTGTGGAAGAATGTTTGACTCATACAAAACCAGTCACAAGCATTCTCCGGCTTCATCATTATTGTTATTGATATGATTTCTAGGATACACCTCCGTCCTGGGTAAGACGATAAACTACGTCCGCCTCCTGGCTAAGACGATAAACTACGTCCGCTTCCTGGGCAAGACGATAAACTACGTCCGCGTCCTGTGTAAGACGATAAACTACGTTCGCGTCCTGGGTAAGACGATAAACTACGTCCGCGTCCTGGGTAAGACGATAAACTACGTCCGCCTCCTGGGGAAGACGATAAACTACGTTCGCGTCCTGGATAAGACGTTAAACTACGTCTGTGTCCTGGATAAGACGATATACTACGTCCGCCTCCTGGGCAAGACGATAAATTGTCTCCGCGTCCTGGGTAATACGAAAGACTACGCCTGACAGCCACGCCTTTGATTAGGAAGTTTTGAGGAGCATGGAACCACCTCTTAATGGCTGATGTTAACATGATCGTCCTGACAGAGGCTGGTAGGACCTGCCTGGGTCCCAGCTATGGGCAACTAGTTAACCTCCTAAAAAGATTCAAAACACTCTAAAAATAGCTTTAAATACAAGCAATACATTTTTTAAAAAATTATTACCGGCAGTAAATCTTTGGAAAAAAAAATATTACTAGCAATACAGATTTTGTTGGTATTAAATAAGCCATTGAGATCGATATGCCGTAAAACAAATCAAACCAAATCAACTAGGATACACCAGGATATTACCATGGAGCCGAATCACACACATTTCCCTGGAATTCCACATGTAGAACTAACTCCCGCTTAGGTACTTCCCCGAACAATTTATTCTTGTTTTTTTTTTCATGGGTCAGTCGTTAATTACTCCCTCATGTTTATCATGTCCTCTATCAAACCGTTTTCTTTCATTTACGTCACCTCATTCGTCATTACCATTTTGGCCATATGATTCTACCTTGAGCGGCTGCTGAGGCTTGAATTGCCGATATTTGGTTTGAAAAAATATATAACAGAGGACGTAAACAATCTATATAGCTATAACAAATTATAAACCTTGTATTTAATTAAAGACGACATTTGTTCACGCTTATGGTAATAGCCGTTTCTTTATGAGGAAACATTTGGTATTCATTGACCGAGTACTGCTTTCGGTTGGAATTTATAATATATACTTATTGAAATATATTTTTTCAGGAAAATAGGTTTCTCAAGCCCAGTAGGTGTTATCGCTCTTTCAAATATTGATGGGGGTTTCCTTCCTAACCTTTTATATGAAGTGATGTGGAACGTCAACATCTTGATTATGTCATTATTTTCTCTTCTCAAGCCCAGCATCTGTTGCTGTCCTTTCCAGTGTTGATGGGGGTTTCCTTCCTAACTTTTTGTTCAAAGTACTGTGGAACATCAACATCTTGATCATGTCATTATTTTCTCTTCGAGTTAGATTTTGGCTGGTTGTTTTTTGTTTAGCGGCATATAAACACCTCTATGGGCTATTTAATATCAAAATCTAAATATTTTGCATGCAACTTTCTTTTAGATAATAATAATTTTAGTGACAAGTAAGAAGTGAATTCATGCCTTTACCAACGGTATTGGGGCGTGAGTGAATACAACGAACCCAACAGGAATTCGAACTCACCTTTCCGATTAACAATCCCGAGCCGTAATCCTTTACGCCACCAGCACATCCAAGCTTACAGAGCGTGCTGTTCCTAAAGGTTGACCCATCTAGCGACTGAGCAGATTCGACGTTGCTTAACTTCGGTGGTTGTATGGCAACCGGTGATTTAACGGTATGTGGCTGTAAGTGAAGAGGCTCTGAAGTAAGGAAAGATGCCTTCCAAATCCTAAACAAAGTATTAATAAACAGGAAAGATTAGTTAGAAACAAAGAGTGCTGAGCTGCTATTTCATGTCAGTCCTCTGAATGCTAGACAATCTCACCAGGCTTACGGCCATATCACGTTGAAACACCAGTTCCCATACGATCATCTAGATGGGTGACCACTTGGGAATACCAGTTGATGTAATCTAGGATGTTATAAATTACTGACTTGTGGAAAAACGTTCATGAAAATATGTCTCAAAAATAATTTCCCATAATGCATTTCGCCCCTAATGGCTTCATCAGATAGATAACGAAAAATGTGTTATGTGTGTATACATTTGTATTTGGGTAAAATAATTAAATCTTATATTATTTTTCCCAAGCTAAAAGAGAGTAACTTTAAAAAAAACATTATTTTACCATGATTATCCGCGTGGATGGGGGTAGGTAGATATCGCACAGTTGGAGATTCGTCTTCACTTGTGCTGTTCAAAATCTCTGCCTCCGGGCTAAGAGGATCCCCAGACGAAGCTGTCGAAGAACAGGGTCTCGTCTCGGGAAACAGCTACTCGACTCCGTTTTATATGGGGAATTTTTGGCCGAGCCTACGGGCTCGAATACCTCACATTAAATTCGTCCTTGTGCCACAACTGACCGCGAAGGGCGGTTGGTTGATATCCTACAGTTGCAGATTCATTGTGGAATTCACTGGACTCACTTCTAGCAGTTGACTACTTGTTCCACGCGCCGCTGGCGAATGTTATGTGTGTTGTTCTTGTCCGAAGTATTATCGGTCATAACCAACCTTCGTTTGATTATTCTATTCAGTAGGCTTTCCTAGATCACAACAGGGTTAATTAGCCATACTTGTATCACTAAACCATTATTATACCCCACCAAAAAAATCTAAAAAAATATTTTCTGGCTTTAAATAACATGCAAACGGTTGATAAACCGTAAAAATCAAGCAATCAGAAACACCGATGACTTGAGGCATCAGATATGTTAGTCTACAGAAAATGCGAGCAACTAGAAAGTTTTAACGGACAGGAAAGAGACTTTACTTGGGGTCAGAAAGCCACGATTTACATGTCTTGGACACATGATCAGGAAAGAAAATTTGCAAAAGATACATGAAGCATCCAGTTACCTAACCAACTGTTGAAACTTGACTAATGCATGGAATAATAATGCAACACAAAATGTACTTAGAACAAAATGTATTGAAACAAGAAAGTGTACACAATATTTACATATAGTCTTTTGTATATTCCTGGGAAGACCGTTCCTGGAATGTGTGTTGACTGAGTCGCAGTCGGGCAGAGTCTCTGGTTGGATCTCTCGATTCCTACCCGGTACCAACCATATTTATATGGTCGGTACTCCACTATGCAAATTATGTGGATCCTACCACAACACCTACCTAACAAGATTGTGTAAATCGATGACAGAAAAATAATTAGCAAAGATCGTAAGGGGACAAACAGCTACAAAGCATAGGAAATTGTGGAGTGCCATGATCGTCGACGCCCTGAAGGAATACGACATATAAAGTAGCAAAATGTAATAGTAGGTCAATAATTATTGACAGTAACTTTACCCAAAATAAATAGATATTATCGACACGTTGCAAGGGACTCGTTCGATCTTGTTTATCAGTCTTTGCTTAACTTCGAAATTCTGAATGTCCCCTTTTCTATTTCTTCAACTCACTTTTCGCGTGTTGTGCCATCAGACATCTCGAACATCGGGGGTATTTTATCAAATATGTGTGAACTATCTTAAAAGCGCTCTTCTGGCCCCCATCCCACACTGACACTTTCACGCAACCCCCATTTTACTCCCGTCCATCACTAACACACACTCCGTACGAGACCCACATGTCACATTGTTCCTGAATATCGTTATCGACATTATATTTTATCTGATCAAACTTTGCATGCCATAAATGAAGCTTCCTTCAGCCCGACAGGTACACCCACGAGGTCACCACTGTCACCTTCTTCTTCTTCTTCTTCTTCTTCTTCTTCTCCCTCCTCCTCCTCCTTCTTCTTCTTCTTCTTCTTCTTCTTCTTCCGTCATTAGTTCTTCTTCTTCTTCTTCTTCTTCTTCTTCTTCTCCCTCCTCCTCCTCCTCCTCATCCTCCTCCTTCTTCTTCTTCTTCTTCTTCTTCTTCTTCTTCTTCTTCTTCTTCTCCCTCCTCCTCCTCCTCCTTCTTCTTCTTCTTCTTCTTCTTCTTCTTCTTCTTCTTCCGTCATTAGTTCTTCTTCTTCTTCTTCTCCCTCCTCCTCCTCCTCCTCCTCCTTCTTCTTCTTCTTCTTCTTCTTCTTCTTCCGTCATTAGTTCTTCTTCTTCTTCTCCCTCCTCCTCCTCCTCCTCCTCCTTCTTCTTCTTCTTCTTCTTCTTCTTCTTCTTCTTCTCTTTCCTCGCTCTTCTATCTTTTCCTCTTCTTTCTTCTATGTTCTTCCGATCAGTTTTTAGTGGGCGGGGGTGGGGATTTTCTTTTCGCCATTCGTGTTCTTTTCTTTCTCTCCCCTCGTTTTCTTTGTCATTTCTTCTTCCTTCTCTTTTTCTTCTTCTTCTTCTTCTACCTCCTCCTCTTCTTTCTCTTTTTCTTCTTCTTCTTCTACCTCCTCCTCCTCTTCTTTCTCCTCTACGTCTTCATCCTCTTATTATTAATGTTCTCCTCCTTCTCTTCACCCTTTTTCGTCTTCCTCCTTTTCTTCTTTCTCTTTTTCTTCTTCTTCTTCTACCTCCTCCTCCTCTTCTTATTTCTCCTCTTTTTCTTCGTCATTCTTCTTTCAACTTTTCTTCTTTTTCATCCTCTTCTTATTATTTATCTTTTTTTTTTCTCTCTGGCCCTTTCCTTCTTTTTTTTCTTCTGTCCCCTCTCTTCTTATGACTTGTCTTCTTTTTCTTCCTTCTTCATCCTTCATTTTTTATTTCTCCTCTTCTATTACTTCCTCACACCCTTCTTATTATTCATCCTCTTTTTTTCTTCTTCTTCTTCTTCTTCTTCTTCTTCTTTGTCTTCTCTTTTTTCCTCATCCTCTTCTTGTTATTTCAACTCTTTTTCTTCGTCCTTCTTTTTCCTCTTTTCTCCACCTCTTTCTTCTTCTTCTTCTTCTTCTTCTTCTTCTTCTTCTTCTTCTTATTATTATTATTATTATTATTATTATTATTATTTCTCGCCCTTTTCTTCGTTCTTTCTCCTCCTCCTCTTATTTCTTGACTTCTTATTCTTGACCTCTTCTTCTTCTTCTTCTTCTTTGTTCTCTTTTTTTCGTCCCTCTTCTTCCTATTTTCCCTCCTCTTACTTCTTCATCTTCTTCTTCTTCATTCTTTTCTTATTTCTCCTCTTTTTTTCTTCGTCCTTCTTCTTCCTATTTTCCCTCCTCTTTCTTCTTCTTCTTCTTCTTCTTCTTCTTCATTCTCTTCTTGTTATTTCTCCTCTTTTTCTTCGTCCTTCTTCTTCTGCTTCTTTTCCTTCTTCTTATTATTATTATTTCTCTCCCTTTTCTTCGTTCTTCCTCCTCCTTCTTTTATTATTTCTCCTACTTCTTATTCTTCACACCTTTTGCATATTATTTCTCCTCCTCCTTCTTCTTCTTCTTTCCTTCTCTTTTTTCTTCATCCTCTTTTTGTTATTTCTCCTCTTTTTCTTCGTCCTTCTTCTTCTGCTTCTTTTCCTTCTTCCTCTTCTTCTTCTTCTACTACTACTACTACTTCTACTACTATTACAGTTGTAATTTCTTCTTTTTTTGATGCCGACATGCAATCCTCTGTTGTTGCAAGTCACAATTCCCTTTATCTACATCAACAACACTAAATACCCGCTCGACTTTGACTGCTAACGCATTTCCGCCAGGTGATAAAACGCATACACCTGCCGACACTCCCCTTGGCATCACAGTCATCGGTGAGAACGCGCGAAAAGAGATGAGATGGCGTAATGAAAAGTCTTTAAACCGACCCTTTAGGACATTAAAGATACACTTTCGTGTTAGGATTTTCCACTACATGTGTTGTTACATTTTCTTTCTTTTCTTTTCTATATTTTTTTTTCGGGGTGGGGCGTTTTATCATCATTCTATTTTTTTTTTTTAGATACCTCGTGTTTTTAAGCGACTCTTTGACTCGCTGCGAAAGAGATAATTTATGCGAAGGCCAATCTGTAAAAAGAAATACAAGTATAATTGTTGCATAGCCCCTCGGGATTAATTCAATAATAACGTTGCATTCTTCTTTCATAGCCGGTGATCGCTAGTTGTTTTAGTTCGGAGATAAAAAAAAAAAATTAAAAAAAAGACATCAACAAAGGGAATTTTAAAAATAACTGTTATTTACTTCAACGTATACATCTCTAAATATCCAGTGGGGTCGCTCTCTCACCACATTGAGAAGAAGCTTCCGGACACGAAGGAAATAAGTCTACATTGTATAAGGGTTTAGACTCGACTGCCCGACTGAAGAAAGCTTTCTTTATCTATCACTGTCACGTTAGTTCAGTCAATCAAAATCAACTTTTTTTGTTTTGTCCTGTATCTGACCTCAAACGTCAAACTGAGTAAGTGCAGGAATGCAATTCCCTAAATATACTAGTCTGCTAAACTATTATCTAATATAATTCTACACACACACACACACACACACACACACACATATATATATATATATATAATTTGAAGAAGTTTATCACTTAGCTGACTGGTGTTGCTTCAGTCATTCCTACTACGTAGTTTCGTGAGCACGTCGAGATGACAAATTCACTCTTCAAGGCTTGCTGTTATATATATATATATATATATATATATATATATATATATATATATATATATACATATATATATATATATATATATATATATATATATATATATATATATATATATAAAGATATTTTTTATAGATACAAATATTTAAGTAAATGCTCTGTTTATAATAAACAGTATTAACGACATTTACCGGCGTGAATATTTGAGAAATTTCATAGAAAATATGCGTCCTCCGCCAGGAATTGAATCTGTATCCTATACGGAACCGTCATATTGCATGACGTGCCTTAACCGATTGGGCTACAGAGGCGTTTTGTGTTAGCAAGGTTGATTTTACTGTTTTTAAACTACAATTCTCCATGATTAACTGTCATACATTCATATCTGCTCGATGTAAATGTAAACAAATGACGTCACACATTATGAAATGGACAAAGTCCGACAATTATTTGGGCAGCAATATTTCAAAGATATTTGGTTGGATATGACAGACAAGGAAGATTTTCTAGTATTAATTTTTTTTTTTGTTTAATGGGTGTCAGGGTTAAAAATTGTCGGTCGGGTTTATTGCCCCAAGCACTTTCGATCAATTCTTTAGCAATTTTTAAGGAGATTGCTGTTATTTCTTGTTAAATTCTGTTCACAGTGGTCCTTTGCAGATGCAGTTGTTTGATGCTTATATATATATATATATATATATATATATATATATATATATATATATATATAATGATATTGAACAATAAGTGGGTTTATATCTATCTATCTATCTATCTATCTATCTCAGTTGCCTCATATCTATCTATCTATCTATCTATCTATCAATCTATCTCATTCTTTTCGTTAGCTATCTACTTGTCCCTCTCTCTCTCTCTCTCTCTCTCTCTCTCGATATATATATATATATATATATATATATATATATATATATTAGATTATTTGTGTAACACACGTTTCAGAGAATTTTCTATTTTCTTTCCTTTCTTGTGAGTATTCCTCGCTCAATCTATCTATCTATGTATCTATCTATGTATCTATGTATCTATCTATCTATCTATCTACCTCATTCTTTTCGTTAGCTATCTGCTTACCTCTCTCTCTCTCAATATATATATATATATATATATATATATATTAGATTATTTGTGTAACACTCGTTTCAGAAAATTTTCTATTTTCTTTCCTTCTTTGTGATTATTCCTCGCACAATCCGTCTATCTATCTATCTCTGTCTATTCATCTATCTATCTATCTATCTATCTATCTATCTATCTATCTATCTAAGTATTTTCATATCTATCTATCTATCTATCTATCTATCTGTCTGTCTGTCTGTCTGTCTATCTATCTATCTATCTATCTATCTGTCTATCTATCTATCTATCTATCTATCTATCTATCTATCTACATCTATTCTCATCTATCTGTTCTCAACCAGTTTACAATTATCTCCTAAATATGTGTTTGCTTATGTGTTATTATTATTATTTAAATATAATTCGGACATTATCATATCATGAAAAAAGAGAAGACAGTTTACAAATAACAGCTATTTAACTCGATAAATACATGGTAATAGTAATAAGAGATAGATAGATAGATAGATATGAACAGACGTAGATAGATAGATAGATATGATAATACTGAGATAGATAGATAAATAGATATGAACAGACTGAAATAAATAGATATATAGACATTAAAAACAGTGATGGTTGTGAAAAATCTGTGATAGATGTGACAATACTGCGATATAATATGAACTGATTGAGATAGATAGATAGATAATGAACAGATAGATAGATAGATAGATAGATAGATATGAACAGACATAGATAGATAGACAGACAGATAGATAGATAGATAGATATGAAAATATATTTTAATATCTATCTATCTATTTATTCATTTTTATCTACCTATGATTCGATTACTTGAGGACTAAACAGAAATTACGAAAATGTAAAGCATATTTTATTCGAAGGAAAATTTAATTCCAAACTTTTGATATTGGCTTGCAACACTTCGTCAAACAAATAGTTGGGAAGGACACACTCATCACTACTAGAATGGTCGATAACAGTTAAATGGATTGAGATGTTTTCCTCAAAAATTAATTTAATAAACAGCTTTTATAAATTTTAACCTACGATAATACTGGCTTAAACCTCTCTTATTACTATTACCCATGTATTTATCGAGTTAAATAGCTGTTATTTGTAAACTGTCTTCTCTTTTTTCATGATATGATAATGTCCGAATTATATTTAAATAATAATAATAACACATAAGCAAACACATATTTAGGAGATAATTGTAAACTGGTTGAGAACAGATAGATGAGAATAGATGTAGATAGATAGATAGATATGAAAATACTTAGATAGATAGATAGATAGATATGAACAGACATAGATAGATAGATAGATAGATAGATAGATAGATAGATAGATAGACATGAAAATACTGAGATAGATAGATAGATAGATAGATATGAACAGACATAGATAGATAGATAGATAGATAGATAGATAGATAGATATGAACAGACATAGATAGATAGATAGATAGATAGATAGATAGATAGATATGAACAGACATAGATAGATAGATAGATAGATAGATATGAACAGACATAGATAGATAGATAGATAGATAGATAGATAGATATGAACAGGCATAGATAGATAGATAGATATGAACAGACATAGATAGATAGATAGATAGATAGATATGAACAGACATAGATAGATAGATAGATAGATAGATAGATAGATAGATAGATAGATAGATAGATAGATATGAACAGACATAGATAGATATCTGTTAATCTCATTCACTTTGGCTTAATTGAATTCTATTTGTCCTTTATTAATTTTAGTAATACCATATTATTAACTCAACCGCAAATGCAATTAAGTCAATAACTTACACAATTCTAAATGTGTGCGACGCAGTTGTCTCCCCTTTCCATTTCAACCCTCACCCCATGACCTGTTCAATCGTCGCATTAATGGAATAAGGTAATTATTAACTCAATCCTGTCGTATATTATTTGTATCACTGGTAGGAGTCGATAATTCATTCATAAACTGATATTCAATAAATTGAATAAGACGATGAAATAAATGTGTTTATTTATGAAAGCACTGCTTGCAAAAACAAGATTGACTTTATTTTTTTCTTTTGTGCTCTCTTTTTTTTTTGTTTTGTTTTGATTTGTTTAAACTAACCTCATCCATAGAAATTACGCTTTTGAATCTATTCAGCAGTATCGTCTTAATGAAATTGATATCTTCCGTCTTTCAACTCAGTCGATTCAATCTTGTCTGTGGATGTTTCCGATGGCTACAGCAGTTTGGAAGTCGTTCGAATGAAGCGAAATAGAAGACCGTGCCGCGCCGGGGCTGGGTGAAAGTCAGCATTTGTACACGACGGTTTCTAACGGTGATATACGCTGTTCTTCCGAGGCCGTGACTGTTCGCAGCTCCTGTCGAACTCTCTGCCTTGGACAGAGAGGAACCCGGACGAGGCTGTGCCGAAGGCTAGAGTTTCGTCCGGGGAGGTAGCCGTTTATGCGGGTTCTACGGAGATTTTTGGCCTAGCCTACGGGCTCGGATGACCCACGTTAAACTCGGCCTTGCGCCACATATAACCCTCGTTAGTGGGTGGGGGGGGGGGGCTGTTAAATATAATAGTGGTTTCTAATGCAGGCTTAGTGGATGTTCTGCCGTATAATAGAACCAGAAATCGGAGAGATGTGTTCGAATTCTGATCGAGTTTATTACATTCACTTTCGCACGAATATACTCGGGAAAAATATGATTTCGTTATTTTCCTCTCCAGGTATGGGTTAAATAACAAGACAGACTGGGTTCTATAGTCTTCATAGATGATCATTCTTGGGACTCGATAAAATGGCTGACAACAGTCTAAAAATTAAAATGTAATGAAAATCGTTATCTACTGTTGTCTTCATTTCTCTTCTTTTATTGTTTTTGCTCGTTAAAAATGTTTCTAATTTATTTTATTCTTGCACACTCAGAAAACCCTTGTAACTTAGTAGCTTTATTGCCCTGCTTGAGGGCTAAATCATTAAAAAAAAAAAGAGAGAGAGAGTGAGAGAAAAAGAACTCTGAATATAAAACCCATATGTGGCCTTGGTGGGGCACCTGTATGCAGATCCGGTTAGGGACAATTCGTCAGCTTGGGACACATGGCCATCTAAAGAAGAAAAAAAAAAACAAGCAGATAATCAACCCTTCCTCAGGATATTTTTGTAATCATTTCCCACAAGCAAAGTGGGAATGCCACTAGTACACGGCATATAGGGGGTGAACGTGAGGGAAAAGACAGAGTATAGGGAGGATTAAGCAAAGGACAAAAGATAAACGGGATGCAAGAAGATAGAAGATGGCGATTGACGTTACATTTAAATGTTTGAAGATTGGAGTTATCAGGTAAGCAAGTAAACGGAAGGGAGATCATCTGGTGGGAAGTGAGAGAAAAGAAACTATTGGAGTAGAAGTGGCGTTTGCATTTTGCTATTTCAACAGTAAACGAGTGGGACCAAAATGCCAATCTAGTAGCACGCTTAAATTCATGTAGTAGGAGGACCAGGAAAAAAAGCTCTTCAGCCATGAAAATATTTGTGGAAAAGTTCAAGGCAATACACTTATGCGTTCTTATAGTTTGTACAATTGTGGTCACATGATCGAAGTTTGAGCTTGATTGTGCCAATTTTCTTGCTGCTGTTACAGTGTAAACATGGCCGCTCCGTTAGCAGTGTGCATCAAGGAGGACCCAAAAACAGTGATCCGATTTCTCTCGTCAGAAGTTGGGTCCGGGTCAGAAATTTAAGATGGTGTCAGTGCACTAACAGCGTGTAAGTGTGTATGAATGGATCGAGAAGTTTAAAATTGGCCGGAGAAGCGTGACGTACGAAGAAGGAAGCAGGACGCCCTTGAACCTGGCGAGAAGATTCAGCAAGCCTCGAGAGATGGTAATGCCAAACTGGCGAGTTATCGATGAGGTAGTAACTTCTCTGCAGATTAGTCATGGTTCTGTCTATCAAATCATCCACAAAAATTGGGAAAAACCCACAAAAACAAGTGTTGGGGATAATTCATTGTAGAAGAGAAGATAGAAAGTATAATACCATTGAAACGTAATCTTATTACTGTTATGGGAACTTATCCATAATAATAATGGACGATTACTGACATTATAAATACCGCGCCTCTCAAGAGGTATGAGGAGATTGTAAGACGGGGAGAGATAATTGAGAGCATATTGTATGGACATTGGAATAGTGATACTTGTCGAGACAACATAGTTCACTCTAATCAAATCGGATAGTCATTACTAATACTCAAGCCAGTGTAAGGTTGGAGTGTCTAAATTCAAAGTGGAAGATGTCATCTTTGAATTTAGACACACCAACCTTACCCTGACTTGACGTCTTTGAATGTAACTGAGATATTGACACAAATTATTAACACCTTACGCCCCTTTTCTTTAAACAGTTGCTCTAGCCGTTACCATAGTCATTTTAATTTTAATAATGAATATGCTTATAAAACGCGTAAATTTCATGAATTAGATATTCAAAAAAAAAATTTCACTTGAAGATGAAACAGAGCTTAGTACTTTAATACAATTTAATTCAAATAATTATATTGAAGTTTTCGGCTCTTGTTTTGAAACATCAGGACTCTTATGTAGCGTGTTGGAATCATATTTTTAAATAAATAATTATATATATATGCGTATATATATATATATATATATATATATATATATATATATATATATATATATATAATTTCTAAGGTAATGGATTTTATTTATCAATCCGACAGATGGCGAGCGTATATTTTTCTTCAAAAATGTAAGGCCAGTAATAAGTAAAGCCCAAAATAAATAAACATATTGTTTGATAAATAAATGAAGCGTCTACAAAGATAGGATTATCCATTAAAAATTACGTTTAAAGTGATAAAAAATATATGTATATGCACGCATACATGCATAAATGTATAAACGCACATATATACAAGCATAGACAGGAAATATCTGAGATAGATAGATAGATAGATAGATATGAATAGGACTTAGATAGATGGATAGATAGATAGATAGATAGATAATGAAAGACTGATAGATAGATAGATAGATAGATAGATAGATATGAATAGGACTTAGATAGATAGATAGATAGATAGATAGATAGATAGATAGATAGATAGATAGATAATTAAGAGACATAGATAGATAGATAGATAGATAGATAATTAAGAGACATAGATAGATAGATAGATAGATAGATAGATAGATAATGAAGAGATATAGATAGATAGATAGATAGATAGATAGATAGATAATGAAGAGACATAGATAGATAGATAGATAGATAGATAGATAGATAGATAGATAGATAATGAAGAGATATAGATAGATAGATAGATAATGAAGATACATAGATAGATAGATAGATAGATAGATAGATAGATCATGAACAGATTGAGATATATAGATAGATAGATAGATCATGAACAGATTGAGATATATAGATAGATAGATAGATAGAGACATAGATAATGAACAGATAGATAGATAGATTTCTTTAGTTGCTTATTTCCTGTCACACCCAAACTCATACGTCTCTCTCAAATATGCATGTGTACAGCATGCTTTCCGGTAAACGCCATCTGGCGATAGAACTTGCTAAGAAATACAAATTAACAAAAAAAATAATGGGGGAAGAAAACCTGAAAGTTTCTCTCTTTTGTGGTCAATTTTTCTATTTTTGCCACACAATAAACTGGGCTGTCAATGAAGTTTTGTTTGAATCTTGCTCTATGAAACCGGTAAAGTATTTTCTGCTAGCTTCTCCCGTAAACCCTGAGGAAGTGTTGTAAGCTTTGTTGGAGCGCAGAGTCGATTTTCTATGGAACTCCGTCACCAGCAAAATCCCTCGGGAGATAAACAGGCAGAATAGATAGCATTATTAAATAAAGTCTTGATCCTTGAAGAACTTCCCGGGACCTCTGTTCGGTACCGTACTTCCCAAGAGGCATATTGCGCCAAAAATGAGGAAAATGCGCCACCAGGCAAGTTCCTGGCGGACTGGTGCAACCGCAAGGGACGCTGGGATTTCCCATATGAAAAGAAGAGAATAAAGGAAATGCAGAGAGAAGGGTCAACAACATGCGAAACGACGGAGGGTGACCCGACCTGATTGTTGGCAGGCTTCGTCTGTTGCTGACTTTAGTTTACGGACGCCTCGGGTGTGTCAGCCGAATTGAGCAGGCAGGAAGAAGGCAACGGATAAGTCACAAAACGAGTAAGAAATAATGAAGGACACACACACACGGACACACACACACACACATATATATATATATATATATATATATATATATATATATATATATATAGAGAGAGAGAGAGAGAGATACATACATACATACATATATATATATATTATGTTTATACGTTATTTTTTATAGATACAATATATTTAAGTAAATGCTCTGTTTTTAATTAATCAGCTTTAATTACATTTACCGGCCTGAATGTTCGAGAAATTTCGTAGAAAATATGCGTTCTCCGACAGGAATCGAACCTGTATCCATATACGAAAACCGTCATTTGATTTGACGTGTCATACCTTTCAGCTACAGCGAAGCGTCAGTTTAGCAAAGTCCGAATTACTGTTTATAAATACAATCTTCGACGGATCATGCCATTATTTATGTTAAGTTTTGTATGAAAATGGAGATCTGATGAATTAGGACAAAAATCCCGGTCATAAGGAAATAAATTATAATACCATGAATCCTTAAATTTGTCTGTTTTTTAATATATACACAACAGAAGTGTTGAAACAAAATGGCTATTTTTGTAGTGATTTAATGACATATTTATGTTATAATTTTTCAATAAATAATTACATACACACGCATATATATATATATATATATATATATATATATACATATATATATATATATATACATACATATATATATATATATATATATATATATATATATATATATATATATATATATATATATATATATATATATATATACTTCAACGTTTTTATTTTTAAACTGTTTCGGGGTATTCACCAAGAATAGCATTTATCTAATATGAATGTAGAATAAAAATAAATCAATTTTTTAAAAATTGCTTTCTTTTCGAGAAAATAATCGGAGTGAAGCGGACATGCTTTCCTTAAAAAGAGAAATAAATTTGCGCGACGTTCCTCGTGGCCGAGTAGTAAAACACACCATATTTTTATAGATACAATATATTTAAGTAAATGCTCTGTTTTTAATTAATCAGTATTAATTACACATATTATATTAAAAAATAGCATCTATTTCAAATATGAAGTATCCACTATTATATATATATATATATATATATATATATATATATATATATATTTCCCTTTAGAAAGGATTTTCTTTACTAAGATTTATTGAATATGCAGCCGATGAATATAGTGCACACTGTTTAATAAATAAAAATAGAGTCTATTTCAAATATGAAGTATCCACTATCATATATATATATATATATATATATATATATATATATATTAAAAAGAAAAGAGAAACCTTAAACGTTTTTTATTGTAATCTGGATTTATTAAAAATATATATTATGCTTTATTTTTCATAATTTTGCAACACACGTTTCGGGTCTCGCGACCTTCTTCAGGCAAAGAATAGATATAAACATTCTCTTTCTCGGACCAATCTTAATTGTTTTATCATCCTTCAAGCTGAAGAACTTTCTAATTGCCAGTTCAAGAAAGATATTTGTGTCCCTACCACACACACAAAAAAAGGAGAATATTTAACATGAAGAATGTTTAACATCGAAAAACATAAGAGAAATTAATTAATTTTAATAATTTGTGAAAATATCCCCTCTTTACCTGAAGAAGGTCACGAGTCCCAAAACCCGTGTTAAAAATTTATGGAAAATAAAGTATAAAAAATCCACATTGCAACCAAAAACGTTTGCGGTTTCTCTCTTTTTAATATATACACTTTTCTCTCGATGTAACAACTATAACCTCTTCCTTTTAAATATATATATATATATATATATATATATATATATATATATATATATATATATATGTGTGTGTGTGTGTGTGTGTGTGTGTGTGTGTGAGAGAGAGAGAGAGAGAGAGAGATTATTTGGCCGAACTCGTTTTGCTTATTCTTACATTTTCTTGACACACAGTCTTGTAGTCATGAAGTATGTTATTTACTTTGAAAGTTAGTACCGCTAACGCATGCTTTGCTCATTCACACGAAAATCGTGATTTCTGTATACGGATTCCGACCTTGCCATTTTCATAGAATAACCCCACATAAAAGTTTCGAAACTCTATACGTTTTAAAACATGGTGTATCAATCCGTTAAAAAAAAAAAAAAAAAAATCGTGTATGAACAATGCGAATCAACATGAATGATTTTCTGAACAATGCTAAACATGTTGTGCTTAGCTCTGTTGGAGCTGACTTGATAGTGAGGCTCGTGATCACATGCACTTTTTTTCGTAAACGAAGGATCTGAGCTAGTTAGCTTAATAATAGCCTCTCTAAAACACAAATTGCTACTATCAATATTTTTGAGTTCTATTTCTAATTTGCATATATGATTCTAGAAGACAGCTAATTTGCATATATAATTCTCGATTTAATGATAAGCGTTTTGGACTTGATTAAATATATTTATTTCAGTCAGTTATGTCTCATGCGGGGTACACTTTTACGCGATCATGCCTAACGAGGCAGATTTTTCCCCGCAGTAGGTTGCCATTTCTTTCTGCAGTAGACCAGCTGCCATCGAAGGCTATAGAACCCGGTCTGTCCTGCTATTTACCAATAGCTGGAGGGAGGAGAAGAGGATTCATACCTTTCCCAAGGGTATTAGCACGTAAGTGAATGTAATGGATTCAACTAGAAAGTCAGACAGTCAGTTATGTGCCATGCGTGATACATGCTTAGGTGATCATGTATCTTTCGATGCATGACTAACGAGGCAGATTTTTCCCGCGGTAGGTTGCCATTTCTTTCTGCGGTAGACCAACTGCCATCGAAGGCTATAGAGCCCTGTCTGTCCTGCTATTTACCCATACATGGGAGGGAGAAGAAGAGGATCCATACCTTTCCCAAGGATATTAACACGTAAGTGAATATAATGGATTCGACTGGAATTCGAACTCGGCTCTCTGATTCCTCAATCCGAGCCGCTATTGGTAAATTCAGTTGATGACAGGTTTCCAGAAATACTTTCTTAAATGCCACTATAAAACCAATGGATGACATCTATTACATATTTAAATGCCGCCCAAGCGGGTAAATATACGAAAATACACCTTTTTCACGGCTAGTAATTGATTGATTGAATACTTTACATCATTCAACATTCAATACCAAGACTTTAGACCTCTTCAAAATGAAGACCTCAAATACCTTTGGTTATATTAGCGAATGGTAACTATACTTGGTTGTAAATTAGCGCTACCACTGTCTGCGGCATTTTCCTCGTTCGACGCTTTCATTATTACAGTTGTCTGTGTAATGACAAAATACGGAGGTGTAGGCTTTATTCAGTTGAGAATTCAAGGTTCGCGTATAGTGTCCTTTTATAGTCCCAGTAAACAGGAATAGCCCTCTCAAAGTGGAGAGCAACAAAACAAGTACTACACCGCTTAACCAGGAATTGAACACACACACTTTGGGTCCTGTCACTGGATCTAACTAACGCCTTTATTCATTGTGCCATAAAGAAGGCCGGGGGCGTACAACGGCTGAAACGTTGTAATAAATATGGCGACAAAGATGAGGACAATAGTCCGAATAATTTAAATAGTGTACATAATACCTCATAACAGAAATATAGATAGATAAACATCTTTGTTTATATATATATATATATATATATATATATATATATATATATATATATATATATATATATATATATATATATATATATATATATATATATATATATATATATATATATATATATATATATATATATATATATATATATATATATATATATATATAATTATTTATTTAAAAATATGATTCCAACGCTACATAAGAGTTCTCAGGTTTCTTTTGAAACATGAGAACTCTTATGTAGCGTAGTACACTGTCTGTTGTTTTTAATGAAACATATATATATATAAAGTCATCCACAGACAGACTGTTTCGCAGCTTATCAGTGTGGCTAGACAACCGGTTGCCTCTAGCTCGGATCGAAACCCGACTAAATTGGTATCAGCCGGAGATTCTACCACTAAGCCGTCGGCGCACGACAGAGGAGCAGGTGGATTTTTAGCGTATTTATTTTTAGAAACACGCCCAGTGACTGACAGTGACTGACAGTGACTCGATTCGCTATGCGAAGAGTCTCGCTATATATAAGCTATAATAGTCACTGTTTACAAACCCAAACCTACTCCCTAGAGAGCTCAACCGAAATTAATATTTATTTCAGGAGCCAATCATATACGAACATTTAAACAATGATATTCACCATCGAAGATGATATTCTGTTATGTTGACATAGAAGATTGCTATGCGAAAATAACGGTCGCGGAATAGCAGACGCAGGTTGTAAATTGAAGATGCGGTTCTATGACGTCGTACTACGTGAGAGACCGAAATATTAACAACAGAACCATATGTCTAAATTCATTGTAATGTGTTGTGACTAGTTTGAAATGTAATTTTGTTGAGTGTGGATTGCTTTGTTTTCATATAGATAGTTTCCAATATCTGAAGGTTCTTTTTACTGTGTATGTGTGAGTATTATTGTGTTTAATATCTATATAATATTATACACATGGCTATGTTGTTTAATAGAACTAAGACCAAAAAGGTGACAGGTAAGTCTACAAGAGAGTGTGGTTGTAGTAAAACCTATATATGTGACAGGTAAGTCTTCAGGAGAGGTATATATTTTATGGTTTGTGAAGGTGATTGCGTAGCTTTTGACAACATATCTTACGTATGTTTTCCTATTGAGGGCACTCCATTCCTTACTCATAAAGGGCTTGGGAAAGGGCATTTAACTTCTTACGCATGCGTCTCGTCCCGTTTCCTGTGCGAGTCAAGTGTCTCTTCTTTGACCCTATCGGCGACCTTTTTTATTGCTTTTCCGACGTATTCACCGTGACAGGGGCCATCAACTTCCTCTTGACAACAAATACGATGACTCGTTGATACTAATGTTAATCAAAGTCAACGTACCAATCGTTAAATTTCACAACAACAAACCAAGCGCAATGAAGATTTCTAGCGCCCTTCCTGCCCAATGACACCTTCATCGACCGCGACCCACGCCAGCGCCTACCATATACTGGTCCTCAAACGACACCAACATCGCGTTCGATACGTGTGCCTACGAAGCGGTAAAATCCTTTGCTGCTTGCACGGGCGCATTGTCTAACAGGCGGCAATCTTAAAGATTTTAGTTACACTTGGGTAAGTCTACCAAGTACAGTTTGTTAAAATGGACGTAGCAATCTATTCAAAAGCATCAAAGAATAACGTCACCTATATTCAATTATTTACTTTCATTTTTTAAATTTTTTTGCTGTTGTTCAGAAGGAAATGGGGGACTACTTAAATTTACAGGTCCCTCCGTCAAAAAAGTAGGGAATTAATTATTTCGGAGAATGATGCTTGCTGAACATCCTCGAGTTACGACATCTGTCAGAAACGAAAAATATTAATTTTCTATCGATTTAAAAAGAGAGTCCTGTTCATAATATTGAGACAGTGTAAAGTTGATCTCTGAATATTTTCACAATTAGTGCACTATCCTGTTATATATATATATATATATATATATATATATATATATATATATATATATATATATATATATATATATATATATATATATATTAAGAAATGGACAAAGTCCGACAATTTATTTATTAAAGACATTTTTTTATGTTTAACGTTCTTTTTATAGATATGAAATTCGACCTTGCCAACCGAACGCTCCTTTGTGGCCGAGTCGGTTAAGGCACGTCAGCGTAAATGACGGTTCCGTATAAGATGCAGGTTCGGATCCTGTCAAAGGACGAATATTTTCTATGAAAATTTCTCGGACATTCAAGCCGGTAAATGTTATTTAATACTGTTTATTATAAACAGAGCATTTACTTAAATACTTATATCTATAAAAAGAACGTTAAACATAAAAAAATGTCTTTAATATATACATATATATAGATATATATAGTTAAACCTAGAGAGCCAGACAAACCTACCAAGCGGATCCCTGACGATCCGCTTCGGTGAAACCTTGGTAGGTTAGTCTGGCTCTCTAGGTTTAACTAGGTCTTCTCTACTTACCGTATTGAGCACTTTATTCAGTTATTTTGCTTACTCGAATTGTTTTTTTTTCTTTCTTTGGGCTTTGAACTTGAATGCTAGACGATTACTTTCGGCTAAAGTTCATATTCTTGGTTCTTTCTTTTTTATATACCTTTTTTTGCCCTTTGGTTTGATTATTCGCAAATCAAGACACCGAAGGTTTTCCCAACAAGTATAGTTTCTTATGCCTATAGGATTACTACTAATATTAATAAAAAGTCGACATTCGACGTAACGAGTCAACTAAAACTACAGTATTCATATTGTCTTTTTCCTTCATACACATTGTCTTTTTCTACAGGTTAATTCTGATAAATTTTTACACACACACGCGCGCGCGCACACACACACACACACACACACACACACACACATATATATATATATGTTCACGTAGAAATATATATATATATATATATAATTTATTTAAAAATTATAACAGAAATATGTTATAAAATCATAACAAAAATAGGCATTTTGTTTCAACGATTCTGGTGACTTTCAACACTATCATTTGATAAAACACCAGAAGTGTTGAAATAAAATGGCTATTTTTGCAGTGATTTCATAACATATTTATCTTATAAATTTCGTATAAATAATTATATTTACTCTACTCTGTATTGAGAACTCTTTTTAGAATATTATTTTTTGGCTATTAGAATTTATTCCGTATACACCAGTCCTATACTTAGATATATATATATATATATATGTATATATATATATATATATATATATATATATATATATATATATATATATATGTATGTATGTATCTAAGTATAGATAGGATATATATATATATATATATATATATATATATATATATATATATATATATATATATATATATATATAAAACGTTAGGCAGCATATAATTTACATACAAAGAAATAATCACACATAGAATCAATCAGAAATATTAATGCGTCGCTAGAAACATAATATATGCATTAAAATACCGTTAATCCATAGAGTGAAGCGATCCTCGTCGAAACCATTGATGTCTGTAGTTTTTGTAAGTACATCTTTCGGTCGACAAACAAGTATTTTGTCTTCAAGTTTTTGATTTTATAACGAAAAAAACACATGCCTGATGATGAATATAGGACTATTCGTAAGTACTAGCATTTTAACATCAAATAAACTGAAAACTACAGACATCAATGCTTTCGACGAGGGGGATCCTCGTCGAAACCATTGATGTCTATGGATTAACAGTATTTTAATGCATATATTAGGTTGGTGGAAAAATAATTACGTAATAATGTCGTTTTTTGACGTTAAAAAATACGTCAAAAAACGACATTATTACGTCATTATTTTTTCACCAACCTAATATTATGTTTCTAGTGACGGATGTCACCATTAATCTCATTAATATTTCTGATTGATTCTATGTATGATTATTTCTTTGTATATATACATATATATATATATATATATATATATATATATGTCTGTCTGTGTGTGTGTGAATCTGGATCAGATTTAACTAAAATATGTATTGGTAACCGAGAGACTGATAGGATAAGGAAAAGGTTTATTAATCAAACGTTTCGATTTTATTAAAGCTTGATCAGGGAATGGAGGAAAAAAGGAAAATTCTGCGGTTTTCAATTTTTGTGTTGTTTGTTTTTCATTGCTTAACTAGACCTCACGGGCATCTTTCTTGTTAAGCAGCGGTTTTGTCTATAACTCATGTGTGTATGTGTGTCATAATTCTAGTTTGTTTGTTCGGGATTCGGATGATAATTCATATTCGTTTGTGTGCTTGCGTGTGTGCGTGTGTGTGTTTGTGTGCGCGCGTGCGCGACGTGAACGAGTCTTGTAGATAAAACACAATTATATAAAAAAAAATCTCCTATTTTTCATTTTTGTGTTGTTTTTCATTGGTTAAGCATACTGTCAAGACAGATGCACGCGAATTTTGTATGACAAATGAAAAACAATCGACACAAAAATTAAAAATAGCAAAATTTTTATCTTGTTTTCTCTTCCAAATTTTCTTCTCGGGTGAAGATTTAATAAAAGTGAAACATGGTAGATCTAAAAACGTTTCCTATTTGTTCCTATCATTCATTGATATATATATATATATATATATATATATATGTGTGTGTGTGTGTGTGTGTGTGTGTGTGTGTGTGTGTGTGTGTGTGAAAATATATAGAAAATAGGAAAGAACTCGTTAGGTAAATAATCCAAAGTTCTTTAGTATTTTAGTTATTATTTAAAAAAAAATAGTTCTCGATCCAAAAGTAAAGCATAAATATCATTATTTATTTAAAAATATGATTCCAACACGCTACATAGGAGTTCTCATGTTTCAAAACAAGACCCGAAAACTTCAATATAATTACTCGAATTAAATTGAATTAAAGTAAGCTCTGTCCCATCTTCAAGCGAATTTTTTTTTTTGAATAACTTATTTCTGAAATTTACGTGTTTTAATAGCATATTCATTATTGAAATCAAAATTTCCATGGTAACGACCAGCGCGATTGTTCATATAAAGAGGGGTCGCGGGGTGTTAATAACTTGTATCAGTATAGAGTTACATTCATAGGTGTCAAGTCAGGGTAAGGTTGGGGTGTCTAAATTTAAAACGGAAGATGATTTTGCCTAGTCTGGTTTACGTGCCTATGGAGATTTATTTTATTTTTTTTTTCTGAAAGGCTTTTGTGTATATAAAAAAACTGCAGTAACATTTGTTTTTTGACGACTCCATAAAGGGTTATTTTTTGTAGGGTATTTAAACTATTTATTAGGACTATGGATTTTTAAAATTATTTTATTATTTGTTTGGTTTTATGCTAATTATTCAATGCAAAAATTTGATGATGTCGGCAAAGAACCGTTAACTCATGTCTATTGTTTAATAGATTTTTATTATTTAGAAATTTCATAATGTGTAGTTTTTTATGTAGGCATAAAGGGCATGGGTCATCCCAAGTTTTACAAGTTATAGTTTTGTATATATATATATATATATATATATATATATATATATATATATATATATATATATATTATGAAATGGACAAAATCCGACAATTATTTTTTAAAACATTTTTATGTTTATACGTTCTTTTTTATTTAATCTTATTTTTTATTTTAATGTTGTTAATGCAGTTTATTATAAACAGACCATTTACTTAAATATTTGTTTCTTTAAAAAGAACGTATAAACATAATATATATATATATATATATATATATATGTATATATGCTCTAAAAAAAAAAAATATATATATATATGAGGCAAAAAAAATGGACGCAACCATAGAAAGGCAATTTTTGTATTTTTGCCAAGACAAATGAGTAACAGAATTCATTTATTAATACAATGTATTACTATAGGTTTTTATATGTACATTATACCAGTCAAAAATGATTTAGTATTTTGTTGGGTAGCCTTTTGCTTTAATAACGGCCTTAATTCTTCGTGGCATTCTTTTAATTCTCGAAAAAGCTCGTCTTTTGTCTTAACTTTCCTACTAGGGGCACGCTTATCCATTAGCGCCCAAAGATTTTCAATTGGGTTTTGCCCAGGGCTCTGACTAGGCCACTGGAAGAGTTCTAATTTACCAACATCGTGCTTCCTCTCTAGATAACCATAACTTTAATTCATTAAAACAGTATGCTTAGGATCGTTATCGTTATTCAAACATTTTTGACTTGTATAATGTACATATGTAGACCTGTATTAATAACCTGTATTAATAAACGAATTCTATTACTCACTTGTCTCGGTACAAGTACAAAAATCGACTTTCTATAGATGCGTCCATTTTTTTGCCTTGTAATACATATTACATATATATATATATTTATTAAAGATATTTTTTTTTAATGTTCTTTTTTTATAGATACAAGTATTTAAGTAAATGTTCTGTTTATAATAAACAGTATTAAATAACATTTACCGGCCTGAATGTCCGAGAAATTTTCATAGAAACTATTCGTCCTTGGACAGGATTCGAACCTGCATCCTATACGGAACCGTCATTTACGCTGACGTGCCTAACCGATCGGCCACCAAGGATCGCTCGGTCGGCAAGGTCGAATTTACTGCTTATAAATTTCAATCATCCATGAATCTCGTACATTCATAACTGCTCATGGCGTATCAAATGTAAACAAATGACGTCATATATTACGAAATGGACAAAGTCCGACAATTTATTTATTAAAGACAAATAATTTAATAAATCTTTAATAAATAAATTGTCGGACTTTGTCCATTTCGTAATATATATATATATATATATATATATATATATATATATATATATATATAATAAAATTAGATTATTTCCCACAAACATAAGCTACTGTAAGACTGAGCATAAAAAACAAACAGTAATATTAGCATTTTTTATAAAAATCAAATAGTAGTTAATTGTAAGCAGGACTAATTTGGCCTTAGAAATGTTATGAAGACGATATATAACTCATTCGACCAAAACAAGAAAATTAATTTAATCTTGAGCTGGTTGTCTGGAGATGTGCATTTCTTTATAATGTTTCTAAAGGCAAATTAGTCCTGCTTATACTTAACATTCATATATTAGGTTGGTGCAAAAATAATGTCGTTTTCTCACATATGTTTCTTTTATATATGATTTCTGAATTAATTCATTGATATATATAGCCATGTTATATATCATTTTGAAGCGCGTTTTTCGCTCTATCGAATCGTGGTATTCGTTACCGTTCTCAATCTCTTCATTAATTTTTTTTTGCAGGCTTTTCGACAGCATGGAAAAAATTCAAATCCGCACGATTTTCTTGTTCCAGTTCAAACTAGGCCGAAAATCTGGCGAGACAGCTCGTGATATCAATGATGCGTTTGGCCCAGGAACCACTAACGAACGTGTGGCACAACGGTGGTTCAAGAAATTTCGCAATGGTGACGAGAGCCTCGAAGATGAAGACGGTCGCGGCCGGCCGACTGCGGTTGATAACGAACATTTGAAAGCCTTAATTGAAGCCGATCCTCGCAAAACCACACGAGAAGTTGCTGTTGAACTCGAGGTCGACCACTCAACAGTCGTTCGCCATTTAAAGCAAATAGGGAAGTCAAAAAAAGTTGGATAAATGGGTGAACGATAATAAAAAATTTTTTTGCACCAACCTAATATATATATATATATATATATGTCTGTGTGTGTGTTGTTAAATTTCGTATATAAAAAATATATATACCGGTAAAACATTGTGTCACAACGTGGTCGCATGCTCCACCGGAAATTCATGGTAATATTTTGGTGGGCCATGCGTAGGATGTGCACCTTTCGGCTTACTCTACCAACAGAATAAGTGAAGCAATTCGGGATTGAGTTATTGATAGTGAATTCTTTTCTAGTCAGTCTGAGTGAGTGTTAACATTAATGTGTGTTCGTACATACGATATATATAGAATATGCATATATATAGAATATGCATATATATAGAATATGCATATATAAAAATATTTTGTGTGTATGTATGTATGTACATATGTAACTGACCTGCAAGATATTTCCAGTTCCCCCACATAAAACTGCTCTCCATTAATCACCACAGAGATCCTTCCTTGCCCTCCATTAGAACATCTGACGCTCAACTTCTCGAGAGCAACACTCTGTGGCTGCTCGGTCTCACGTTGACTGCTGACCTGAGATGGAACAAATACATTGAGTCAATTGCCTCGTCCACCGCAAGGACAGTTGGCTCCCTGAGCCGCGCCAGGAAATTTTTCTCCCCCGATCCTCCAGATCTACAAATCAACAATTCGCCCTTGCATGGAGTATTGCTGCCATATATGGTCTGGTGCCCCTTCTGTTTGCCTCGGGGTTCTTGATAGGCTCCAGAGGCGGATATGCAATATAATTGGCCCTGTTCTGGCATCTCGTCTACAGTCACTCTCTCACAGATGCGCCGTCGCCTCCCTCTGTCTTTTTTACAAATACTTTCATGGCATTTGCTCCGAGGAGCTGCATTCGCTGTTTCCCAGACTTCCTGAGTTCAAGCGCCCTACGAGGCTGGCATCCCGCTCTCACCCTTTCACTGTCGAAACTCCTAAATGTAGCCGTCTCTTCTACTCCAATAGCTTCATGTCTCGCACCTCTCGCCTGTGGAACTCCCTTCCCTATTCCAGTTTCCCTGAGAGCTATAATCTCCAGCTATTCATGCGTAATGTCAATCGACATCTCCAGTTGCCTTGATCTATCCACTCTCCTTCTCCTCATCCTTTCCTCTATCACTCCTATCTGATCTTGCTCCAAATCTTCTGTAACCCCTTTCATCCTAGTGGCTTCCCGCCTTGCTTGGGGTGAAATGCTTAAAAAAAAAAAAATTGTGTGTTTTGGTCAAGAAAGGTAAGGGCGTGATGCATGTCACTGGAAGGGCCCATGTTTTGTCAGCCAATCAGCTAATGAGTCTGAGTGAGAGTGTTAATGTTAATGTGTGTTAATACATACGATATATACACAGTATGCATACATAAAAATATTTTGTGTCTATGTACATACCGAGTCGTCAAATAGTCATTTTGAGTTCGGAGAGGGAGAAACGTGTTAGGGGAGAGAGAAAGGATTGAAATCACTGGGAAATTCAGGCGGGAGATTTTGAAAACTGCTAGAACAGTATCTAAAGTAATAATTCCCAATGTGGGTTGCATGCTCCACCGGTGGGGTCTGGTAATATTTTGGTGGGGCATGCGTAGGATGTGCACCCTTCGGCTTATTATACCAACAGAATAAGGGGGCAATTCGAGAATGAGTTGTGACGTCGCCCGGTGTCGCTGCGCCAAATGTGACGTCTGCCTGGCCGCGCCCGCCGTGCTGTCCTGGTCGCGGCGCCAATTGTGACGTCAACCCGTCTGTCTCCGCACCGTCGCCGTCCTATCCTGTCCTGTGACGACCAATGTGACTTGGTATTGGTCGCAGCACCAAATGTGACGTTCTAACCTTTTGCTGATTCGGATGGGAATCTGGTTAGATTCGGTATCAGCCTTGTCGTTTCCAGCTCGCCTCCAACATCTGGTTACCGAAGTATCTGTTTTGATTTCTAGTCTATCCTACCCACGTTGTGATTTGATCTTAGGTAGACGTAACCAATCAGTCGCCGGGCCGTAATGCAAGTCGAGTTCGAACAAGGGTAATACCACACAAGTATATGTAAAAGAAAATAAAGTAATAACTCGAAAAGTTCAAATGTGTTAAAATAGGATAACAATATTTTATATCTGGTTGCTGAATACAGGACTGCGTCTTTCTACCAACCCGCTTATATGGATTCGTGACACTTTGTGTTCGTTAGGCGAGTCTTAATATCTTAAGTTGTTTTTTTAAGGAACTGGTTTTGGTGTATCTTCAGGCAATATTCGTAAAACTTGTCTTGGTGGTGTGAGTCTAAGTCGTTCTTCAAAAATAAATTGTTCTTGGTTAGAAGTTGAGGTCGAGAATGCGTGGATCTTTCAGTCAGGTTCCTGCGAGGCGGGTCTGCAACTCCAACCCAACTCAATTCAACTCAGCTGCGAACTTCTTAATTCAACTGCCGCAACTCGTTGCGACTCTGCTTATATGGACGCCGACCAAA
>OZ010587.1:29694513-29777013 GCA_963932145.1 Acanthosepion lycidas | reverse complement strand
TGTTTCAAAACAAGACCCGAAAACTTCAATATAATTATTAGAATTAAATTGAATTAAAGTAAATTAAAGCATATTTATGCTCTACTTCTGTATCGAGGACTATTTTTTTAAAATAATAACAAAAATACTAAAGAACTTCGGATTATTTACCTAACGAGTTCTTTCCTATTTTCTATATATTTGTACACACACACACACACACACACACACATATATATATATATATATATATATATATATATATATATATATATATATATATATGCAATTTTTTTAATATATTATTTATATAATATATATGCGCAGTACTTATTGGAAAGCGACCATTAGCTAAAGTTAACATATTTAGTTGGATTGATGTGAGTTTGTGATCCTGGTTTCACGCTATTTGTGATCGTCAGACGAAATTAAAATAAGGTACTGGGAATTTTAGCACATGTGGAGGAATTTTTCTGTATTTTGTCTGATGATCGTAAACAGCGTGAAACCCAGGGTCGCAGACTCACACCAATCCAACTAAATATGTTAACTCTATTACTGATATTGATCACTTTCCAATAAGTACTGCGCATATATATTATATAAATAATATATATTAAAAATTTATATATATATATATATATATATATATATATATCCTTTTTTTAAATAGTTGGTGGAGTTGTTCTCTAATGCCTTCTCCATGGCTGGCTATATTTAATTTTATTAAACACACTGCTACTAAAGTCTACTGAAGCCTATCACCCTATTTAACCCAGAGCTGAGAGTTATCTATATTAAATATATATATGGTGTATTGAGAATTTCCTGGCATTTCTTTTATTTAAAAAAATATACTTCATCTTGTGTATTCAGTCTTGAATAAAATTAGGAATTTTTGCACATACGTGGAGGAATTTTTCTATAGTTTTCCTCACTTCGCTCATATATTTACAGATTCTTTTGTCGACATCTTTGAACACATCCAGGCGTGGGTGTGTTTTGCCTTCACATCCCTGACCAATCAATAACTAAGTCAATAACTTTATCAATGGCCGGTCTTATCCAAGGAGAAAGGCGGGAAAATAGAAACTTCTCTACATCAGCGACAACGAATTATACCAGTTTCCCGCGGGACTCTGCGTTGGATAAACAAAATAGACTAGACATTATCGTCCGTTTAATTGTTTGGCTCGATTTTTTCCAACGATTAACGGATAATGTAAACGTAGTTTTCTGTTTCAAGAAACCGCCTGTCAGTCTGTCTACTAAAATGGCTACTGCTGGAAACGTGAAACATGCTTTCAAAAAAAAAAAACAAAAAAAAAAAAACAGATACTACACCTTCAATAATTCATCTTTCCCTAATGATTAATTTTAGTGTTTGACAAAGACGTCATAAAGAACTATTTGAACTGACCGGTAAGCTTGATTTATTTAGGAAGGAAATTAGAATAAAACAACTTATACTGGAAGCAAACCGCTTGAATAAGGATCGAAAACGAATTCAGAAAACTGAATACACAAAAATAGAAAAGGGCGTAAGACAAGGACGCTTCTTCTCGTCGGACTTATTTAACCTTTAAGAAGACAGAAGTCATACAGAATGAAAGCGTGGCCATCAGCAAAAAGATGAGCCCTAAGCGCGATTTTCAGGTCGGGGACACTAAAATCAAGGAGGTGCGAAAATTTAATCATCTGGGAAGTGTTTTGACGGAGGACTGTAGGTGCGACGCTGAGATCCGAAGACGGATTGAGATGGTTATAGTCAGTCAGTTATGTGCCATGAGTGATACACACTTAGGCAATCATCTATCTTTCGATACATGACTGACGAGGCAGATTTTTTTTTCCAGCAGTAGGTTGCCATTTCTTTCTGCGGTAAATCAGTTGCCACCCAAACTTATAGAACCCGGTCTGTCCTGCTAATTACCCATAGCTGCTGGGAGAAGAAAGGGATTCATACATTTCCCAGTATTAGCACGTAAGTGAATGTAATGGACTCGACTGGAATTTGAACTCGTCTCTTCGATTCCTCAATCCGAGCCGCTATCCATTACTCCACAGTCCTCCTCAAAGACACATTCCAAAAGCCAAGCAGAGTATTTTGAGACAGGAGGGTTTCGTTGGTAACAAAGAAAGGAGTATTGAACTGCTCCGTGACATCAATCCACCTTTACGTCAGCGAATGTTTGACGGTCTCCTCAAAGATAAAGAAACTCGGGGCAACAGAGATATGGTTCTACAGATGGATGATGAGGATACCGTGGACTGAAATGCGATTCATTATTAGCAGCCACAATCTCGACAACATTATATATGCAGATGTCATAGTGCTGATAGCAAACACAAAAGCAATTGGCAGGAACTCCTACAAAAGGTTGTAGTGATTTTTCAAGTGTAGCTGAGATGTGGCACAAGACCGAAAATAGGGGTACCAAGTAAGGATCGAACTCACCTCTCAGTTGTTATTGGTCTAGAGAGACAAGCTTGTTAACCATTACGCCACATCGAAGTGCCCCTCCTACAGAACGTGTAAAGGAAAGCGAGAAGACCTCAACTGTAGGTATATGGAATATATGGTTGTCATCAAATGAAGTAACCCAATATGCGAATTACAAATTGGAAACACTAAAATTAATCACGTACAAATATTTGAATATATCGGAAGAGGGTGGAAAGTACGGTACTGAAATTCGAAGGCGCATTGTGGTACTGAAAGGTGCCTTCCAAAAGCTAAGTAAAGTATTAAGAAAGAAAAACAATAATTAGAAACAAAGAAAAGAATACTGAAGGAACACGTATTATCGGTCCTGCTATATGGCGGTGAATGCCGAACAATCTCTTCATAGAATTGAGTCAACAGAAATGTGGATCTACAGAAGGATGCTGAGAATTCTATGGACTGAACACGTGAACAAAGACGAAATTTTAGAGGAAATGGAAACAAAAAGGCCACTTATGCGTAGTTACGTAGTTTATTCCAGTTTATATAATGAGGAAAGAGGGCTTGGAGAGGTTGACACTCACAAGGGATATACAGGCGGCAAGAGGATCAAAAGAAATGCGGCAAATAACCTACGTAAGGAGTTTTTCTATACTGTTGGGAGAACAGGGATTAGGAGAGATAGCAAAACAAGTGCTACAAAAGGAGAGAAAATTATATTTACTTGACACATGCTGAGTTGGGTTTATCATCAGACAGAGATGCGGATGGGGAAAACAAAATATTGAGAGGTGCTTTCTCCATGGGGAACAGCTGCCCGCGGCTATATCCCCGTCATTGCACTTGTAGTGATACCGATGCCAGCGCAACTGACAGTGGCTGGGCAATTTGGAACCCTGTCCCGGGCGTACGTGCTCGGGTTCCCCACGTTAAACCCAGCCTTGTGTCACATCTCGTCTCAGAGGGCGGTAAATAAAACCTACCCACTTAACGAGCTTGTGCACATGGTTGGCAAAACAGAGATTAGGAGAGACAGTAAAAATACAGACCTTACTAAGTGCTACAAAAGAACAGAAAACTATACTTACCTGGCACATGCCGAGTAGTAGGTGAAAAAAATACTGACAGGTGTTTTTTTTCCGAGAGAACAGCTACCCGTGGCTATAATCCCCTCGTTGAATTAGAGAGGGATGATCGGTAGTCATATATATGGATGCCAGCGCAATCGACGGTTGCGGAGGCCGGGGCAAATTGGAGCCCTGGCCTGAACATATGCGCACTGGTTCCCCGCATTAAACCCGACCTTGTGTCATATCACGTCTCAGTTAAGAGACGGTGGTAAATAATACCTAGCGAGCTTGTGTAAATGGATAGCGGAATAGGGATTAGCTGGTCTTGCTTTTTATCACAACATACAAGGAAATATATAGTTTCTGATGAGACAGTAAACGACAAGAAGCAGGAAATGAAATAGCTTGCGACGAGAAATTAACACGCATTGTCATCTTGTCATTCATGGGGGTCGCTTTAACCACATAGGCCACACAAGCATCGATGCGAAACGCTATCATTCTTCTACCGATGACTTTTTCCCTTATGCCCTACGTCTCTTTAGTTTTACTTCACCATCATCATTATCCTTCGATCTCCTTTTATGGTTGGTCGGAACTCCATTGACAATCCACACTGTTCGTTTCTGCATTGCTGTCCGCAGATCCCAAGTGTCCAACCCTGAGACCCGAGCTCTGGTGTCTGGGAAAGTCAATTTTCGTGAGAAGACAATTCCTGTAAGGTGCTATAGGAGTAAGTATGAGACGATTTCTCTGTCCGTTCAATGGCAGAAGCCGGCAAACTATAATCATTTTTGTTTAAGCTTAAGAGATATTTGTTTCAGTTCGTAAATTGCGTTAATCGTTGCCTGGGGTCTCCAACTGATGTTCTGGATTTTTCTAAGTAGATTTGTTTTATGTTCCATCCAGTTGCCTTTCAAGACGACCAGACAATGCCCAAGTTTATGATCCAGGACTGGTTCAATCAATGTTCGAAAGGTTTGGATGGAAGGGAATGTTGGCGAAAACGTGATGTGATGGGGAAAGAATGGACTTGCTCTTCAGATTCAGCATGAAAAAATAGCCCGGAAACATTTGCTCATTTCCCAACAACATTTGGGTCGAACATTTTAGAGAAAAATATCTAACAATACAATTTATCTGTAGTTGAAGGCATACAACTGCGTTCAAAATATTTAGATTTCGGTATTAAATTGCCCATAAGGGTTGATATGCCGCTAAGCAAAATCAACCAGCCAACCAACCAACCAACATGACGCTCAAAAACTTATCAAATATCAACAAAATCAAAAAAATCGACCAACCAACAAGTCAATTTTTAGCAAACTGACCAACAATTAATTTTATCTGTAGTTGAAGCCATCAAATTCTGTTCAAATTATTTAGATTTCGGCATTAAATAACCCAAAGTGTGTGATGTGCCGCTAAATATATTCAGCCAACCGTGACGCTCAAAACTCATCAAATATCCTGTTACAATTTTTGGATGCATTAGACTACTAGTGATCTAGCCCAAATGAATTGACTCACTTTATAGTCCACCAGTACAAGGTTAACCAATCAGAAGACGTAGAATATTCAATCCGTCGTGTATAAAGGCGGCCATTTTGTTTATCTCTCCGAATGTCCAGTGCCAGCTTGTCAGGCGAAGAGGAACAGAAGGAAGAACTACTCTGCTACTTTACCGGGATATCCACTGCTAACCTAAACAACGCTTCCCTACTGTCTTCGAAATATTCACTGCTAACCTTTGAATTCTATATTCAAAGACGACCGTCATCGTGAACAACATACAAACTGTGTAGGTCACGTAACAGCGCAGTTAACGGAATAGGTGTAATGAGTTCGAATTCTGTCCAAGTTTGTCACGTTAACCTTCGCACGAATGACCTTGGGAAAAGAATCATGAATCTCTTGCTTTGGCTCTAAATTCACCCTATTACTTCTTCTGTAGGTATTTTCCGAACAACAGTAAGTTAAGTTGTGAATGCTACACATATTCAGGGTGAAGACCCGAAGACGGTTGTTTAGGTTACTGTATCATCTTCCAGAAATTCCTGGAGGTGTACCAGTAACCAAACTGGATTGACTTATTCTTTAGTGTGGATTCTTCCGAGAAGGGGGCCGTTGATGTTTCGGCAGCCTTAAATTTACAAAAACCCCGACCCAAGTCTGTAGCACTCTGCGCTGTACCATCGTGACCATAAACGTACGGATGCCAGCGCAAGTAAATATTTATTTCCTTGAAGTGATTAATGACAATTCTGGAGGTTCTAGTGGGCTCCATCTTTCGTATATATATATATATATATATATATATATATATATATATATATGTGTGTGTGTGTCATTCGCAAACAGTACTGTTTCGCACAGATCCTCAGCGCGACTAGACATAAATATGTGTGTGTGTGGGGGGTGAGTCTGAGTATGAGTATATATATATATATATATATATATATATATATATATATATATATATATATTAGGTTGGTGCAAAAATAATGACATAATAATATTGTTTTTTGACGTAAAAAAATACGTCAAAAAACGATATTATTACGTCATTATTTTTGCACCAACCTAATATATACATGTACATATATATATATATATATATATATATATATATATATATATATATATATGTGTGTGTGTGTGTGTGTGTGTGTGTGTGTGTGTGTGAGTATATATATATATATATATACACACGCATATATATATATATATATATATATATATATATATATATATATATTCAATATCTAATAAATGAAAAACTAAACAAATTGTGTGTTTTTTTTAAGGTTTTCAGATAAGATGATTAGCCATCTTGATATCATTTTTTTAAGAATCACTGAAAACCCTTTGAGTTACTCAGCTAGAAAGAGAACAGGTTAAAATTGATTTGTGTCTTCCAAAATGAGCAATGGTGCGAGGAAAAGATTTTTCAGGCCTTCAGTAATATTACCATCATTCATACTCTGGCTTCCATTTTCAAAGTCCATTCAAGATCAAGAGAACGGTGAATAATTTTTTAAAAAACGAGAGAACAGTAAAGAGCAAAACTGGATCAGGGGGTGACAACAGGAAGAGGGATCATTATTTCCATTTAGAGCTAAAGGGATCACTTAGAGAAGATCCAACTCAATCCATTGGACTTTTTGCACGTGAGAAAGGACTTTCACATATAACAGTACAAAGGGCAGTGATAAAAAACTTAAAAATCAAATCCTACGTGAAACATGGGAGGCAACTTGTTACTCCAGGACAGAAAGCTAGAAGGTTAGAGAGGACGAAGATTATCTTGAATTAGGTGGAAAATAATAATGGAACGTATCTATCTCTCTCTCTCTCTCTCTCTCTCTCTCTCTATATATATATATATATATATATATATATATATATATATATATATTTGAATATTATTTAAATCTTTCATGAGCTTTCCATACTTTTCTATGGTTAATTAATGATGAACGTCTCATTTTCGTTTATGATCGATTTCATCACGATTTTTTCTGTTAAACTTTGAGAGTAATTATAACTAACTTATTGCTTAAAGTAGAGTCTAAATGTGTGAATGGATAATAATAATAATAATAATAATAATAATAATAATAATAATAATAATACTAACAATAATGATTTCGTCTATTTCATAATATATGATGTCATTCGTTTACGTTAAGATACGCTTCGAGGAGATATGAGCGTTCGAGAGATACCATAGGAAATTTGTTGTTTAAAAACAGTAATTTAACCTTGCTAACCAGGCGCTTCCTCTGTAGCTAAACAGTATAGCACGTCAGGCTATATGACGGTTCCGTGTAGGATAGAAGTTCGATTCCACATATTTTCTCTGAAATTTCTCGGACATTCAATAGAAGTGGCGTTTTTTGGGAAAGATAGCCCGACGGAGCCCAATTCAGAGATTCTCCTTCTCCTAGACCGGTTGCCACCCAAGGCTATAGAACCCAGTCTGTTCTGCTATTTACCCATAGCTGCGTGGAGAAGAAGAGAATTTCCAAGGCTATTACCACATAAGTGAATGTAATTCGAACTCGCCTCTCAGATTCCTGAAACCGTTATCCATTACTCCACCCTGCCCCGTTCTCCTTCTCCCCTCTCCATCTCTAAAGGAGAGTTTAAACCCTGTTTAAAAGGGCTGTGAGAAAAAAAAACAAGAGAAAATGAAAAAACTACTTAGAAAAACATTAAATAAGAAATATTTATCTTATAGTTTATAACTTATGATTAATAGGTGTATTAAGCAAGAGAAATAAGATGAAAGAAATACTACTCAAAAATGGATAATAATTGACAATGCTTGATCTAAGAAATTCAGGCAAGTTAAGACTATTACATCTTATTAGTACTTGGTATAAATAAGCAAGAGAAATAAGATGAAAGAAATACTAGTCAAAAATGAATAATAATTGACAATGCTTGATCTAAGAAATTCAGACAACTTAAGACTATTACATCTTATTAGTACTTGGTATAAATAAGCAAGAGAAATAAGATGAAAGAAATACTAGTCAAAAATGAATAATAATTGACAATGCTTGATCTAAGAAATTCAGACAACTTCAGACTATTACATCTTATTAGTACTTGGTATAAATAAGGGAAAAATAAAAATAAATAAATAAAATAAAATGAAAAAAATGAATAATAATTGACAACACTTGATCTAAAATGAATTCAATTTGTTCATTCTTGTTTATGTGTGTAAGAATAAATATAACGGCCAAAGGGTCGTTCAGGAAAAAATAAAAAGTGAAATCACTCTGTCTTGATTTGTTCTTCTCTAACCGGTGGCATTTACTGCCAAATCGGTGAGGCCACGTTGACGAGAAAGGATGGAAGTTCGAATCTGGCTTCTTATTCGCTATTTCTAATTAATACTCCCTGAGTTGCGATAAAAAGTAACATAAATAAAATGAAAGAAATACGACTCTTTAAATGTTAAAATAAATCCCATTGAATTTCTATTGATCCCGCTTGTAGATAAGATTCATTTTTATTTACTACTTTTTGCTTTTTGAGATTGAGTAAAGAAAACCATTCTACATCGGGTATGTTCTATTTCTTTTGACAGGAAATTAAATCTACTGTCATTAAAACCTCATTTAAGCACTCTTACATATTAAGGATGCACGCATTTCACTTAAATTAATCTATAGAAATGCCAACCTTATATATATATATATATATATATATATATATATATATATATATATATATATATATATATATATATATATATGGGGGGTAGCATGAGCGTCGAAAAACGGACTAATCTTCGTACACGAATTTTTACACATTAATGGGAAAGAAGCAGACATATTTTTTTTTTATTTTGATATAGACATATAGGCAGTTCTCATTTCTTCTCTCGTCTGATGCGTGACTTGACTGCGTCGTGTTGACGTCATTAAATAACGTCACAAGCCTGAGGGGGAATCCCTTTCCGTTTTTGAAACTGTGCGCACGGGTGTGTGTCCCTCTTGGTGCGTATTTACCTCCTTGTCATATATATATATATATATATAATATCTGTGTGTGTGTGTGTGTGTGTGTGTGTGTGTGAGTGAGATCGACTCGGGTTTTTAAAATACTTCAGTTTACATTTCCAACTGCGAATGTCTCGATCCCAAATTCAGGCGTGTGCGCGTTTTTGTGTTTCCACGTGCTTACACTTTCATGTTTCTGCATAAATATATGGGTGTGTTATTCTGCATATGCCAATATATATATATATATATATATATATATATATATATATACAAGGTAACCAAAAAAGTTCTGTCTGTTTTTAAAGGAATGCTCATGAATGAAGGAAAATGTAGACATATGTTTTGAGCTGCTAACTTCATATTTTAAATCGCATGAATGTCTGTATATTACATATTGATTTATTTGCCGCCTCCTTTCAAGACATGGGTGATCATAGTTCTTCAAAGTTCCTATCGCTTGTGGCCATTAGCAGTGTTTCATCGCTTTTGTTCCAATGATATTTCTGTCACTTGTTATTCTGTGTGTCACATCCTTTCAGGACATTGATTGATTATGGCTCTCCATAACGTCCTATCCCTTGTGACCTTTATAAGTGTTTCATCTCTTTTCTTTCACTGACATTCCAGCCACTTATGCTTCAATGTGCATCATCCTTTCAGGACATGGGGGATTATGGCTCTCCATAACTTCCTATTCCTTGTGACCCTTAGCATTGTTTCATCATTTTTGTTCCAATCATATTTCTCTCACTTATTTTTCTATGTGGAGCATCCTTTCAGGACATGGGCGATTTTGGCTCTCCAAATCTTCCTATCCCTTGTGACCCTTAACAGCTTGTATTCACTTTTTTTCAATCATATTTCAGTCACTTGTTCTTCTGTGTGCAGCCTCCCTTCACGATATGGCGGATCATGGCTCTTCAAAACCTCCCATCTCTTGTGGCCCTTAGCAATGTTTCTCTCTTCGCCAATCCAACCTGATTCGCCATCTACTATCACAACATCGTCACCTTCTTTTTCCCTATTTCTATTGTGCTCGATAAACCTTGTGAGTGTCAAGTTCTGCAAGCCCTCTTTCCTTGTTATGTTTTCAAGAGATTTCGCTTGTCTTTTTCTGATTCCGAGCATAAATGTTGACATTTTCTTTTACACTTTCTTGTTACTTAACCGCTCCGGCCATGGAATTATCTGTATTCTTCAGTTGAAACACATTTACGTTTCTTCCAGTTTTCTCACTGCCATATATAAAGAAGAATATCATATAAACATCTAGCACTTAGTTTTGTTTCTAAGGATCTTTTCTGTTTCTTAATACTTTGCTTAGATTCTGAAAAGCATCTTTCGCTAATCCAATGCATGTTCCAATTTCATTGCCTCATTTTCCATCATCCGTTAAAATCTATTTTTATATTCTTTTGTGATGCCATTGAATAATCAACGTCACTTTTGTAATGCTCGTTGTAGTAGAGACCTTGTAATCGCAGATACAACTATAGTAATTCCGTTGAACAACACTCTCACTGGTTGTCTGACGCTTTCGATTAACACTCTCACTGATAGTACTTGCTCAATAAAACTAACTCGAATAGTAATCTACATAGTGATCCGAATAGAGAAATAATATAGTGTATAGAGCAGAGAAATAGTATAGACTAAAAATGGTGATACGTATAGAAATAGAGGATAGAAAAGAAATAGAGATCAATTGTATGTATAGCTGGCCACTCGTATTCGAAGATAGCTGTCTACTAGGGTGGCTTGCCAATCCCTATTGCAGACGTTTCCTCAGGCGTATTTGTGTTTATTCAATACCCACAGAGACCAAAGGTGGTTTATACTGCAATTACCTTGCACAAATACAGTACTATATATATATATATATATATATATATATGTGTGTGTGTGTGTGTGTGTGTGTGTGTGTGAAATATATAGAAAATTTGAAGGAAATGAATAAAACACCAAAAGTAAAATGGAAAATTATAAACAAAACTAGAACTTGTAAAACATGGGATGACCCATGCCCTTTATGCCTACATGAAAAACTACACATTATTAAGTTTCTAAATAATAAAAATCTATTAAACAATAGACATGAGTTAACCGTTTTTTCCCGACATCATCAAATTTTTGCATTGAATAATTAGCATAAAAACAAACAATAAAATAATTTTTAAATTCTATAGTCCTAATAAATAGTTTAAATACCCTACAAAAAAGATAACCCTTTATGAAGTCGTCAAAAAACAAATGTTAGCGATTTACGACACTTTTTATATACACAAAACCCTTTCAGAAAAAAATAAAAAATAAAATAAAAAAAATAAACAAATCTCCATAGACACTTAATCAGACTAGACGATGTCATCTTCCGCTTTAAATTTAGACACCTCAACCTTACTCTGACTTGACGTCTTTGAATGTAACTGAGATATTGATACAAATTATTAACACCTTACGCCCCTTTTCTTTAAACAATTGCTCTAGCCGTTACCATAGAAATTTTGATTTCAATAATGAATATGCTTATAAAACGCGTAAATTTCAGAAATAAGTTATTCCAAAAAAATTTCGCTTGAAGATGGAACAGAGCTTAGTACTTTAATTCAATTTAACTCAAATAATTATATTGAAGTTTTCGGCTCTTGTTTTGAAACATGAGAACTCTTATGTAGCGTGTTGGAATCATATTTTTAAATAAATAATTACATATATATATATATATATATATATATATATATATATATATTTTTTTTTTTTTCCGCATATGAGGCGACATTTAAATCGCAAAAATCACCCTTTAAAATTGGGTGTCGTCTTATATTACAATTCTAAAAAGGAAACCTTAAATTCTGAGTGATGTCTGTCGATAGGCTAACGTCGCCATCAGTGCCATATCTAATGACGTACATGAAAAGATTCCCATTATCAAATAAACTGATAATAAAAATAATAAAACCATTTCTACCTTATATATTACTAGCATAGATTCATAATAAATTACCTATTTGAAGAATAATTCCATATCAATAAAATCAACTTGTATCCATGCAAGTACAACTTAGAGAATGATTGCGTTTACAGTAACCTTTATCTTTCACTAAACTTTCAATAATCATTATGTTAGTGTTAATTACGCCATTTATAAGATTTAGGATTTTGTTTTGTTGGTCGTTTCATGATTGCTATACGTATCAATTAAGAAGTAATTTATGCTGACTTAGACAGAAGTTAGGAACAAGATTGAATAAAACAAAAATGTTGAAAGTGGAATTGTACATTATCGTATTCTAATGAGCAGTATTCTGTGATTGTCGATGAAGTATAAGTAAATGGCCATTAGTACACCAGGCTGTTTGTAAGTGTTTAGATATAGGTTAAGAAGAGGTAGAAGAAGAATCAGTATTTGCAAGAGATTAGGTGATGAAACGTAAATCAACCTTAAATTCTAAAAAAAAGAAACCTTAAATTCTAAGTGATATTTATCGGTAGGCCCTAACTTCAGCCTTGGTGCGTACATGTAAAGATTCACATTTTCAAATAAACTGATAATAAAAATAATAAAACAATTTCTACCTTATATATTACTGGCACAATTTAATAATAAATTTCTTATTCAAAGAATAATTCCATATCAATAAAATCAACTTGTATCCATGCAAACTCAACTGATAAAATATAAACATCAATTTTATGTGATTTATACTGCAACTATGCTAAGCAGACCATAATTACAGTTTCAGGGAAAGAGCGTGTGATCTAGCGTGGTCAACAATTTGAGCGCTCAATCCCTCAGTCATGATGACTTAGTACTAGCACAGCTATCGACGGCCACCAAGTGTTCCGTCTACCCAATTTCACTCACAAGGCTTGGGTGAACTCGTGGTATGGTTTTCAGGCACTTTCCAAAGGTTCTGCAAGCTTGGACCGACCACTCCAATCCGATAACATTTACTAGCCTGAATGTCCAAGAAATTTTCACAGAAAATATTCGTCCTCCTACAGGATTCGAACCTGTATCCTATACGGAAACGTCATTTAGCTTGACGTGCCTTTACCGATTTGGCCCCAGAGGAGCGTTCGGTTAGCAAGGTCGAATTTACTGTATTAGAACTTCAGTCTTCTATGAATCTCTCACGCACATTCATATCTGTTCATGACGTATCAAATGTAAAAAAAACGACGTCACACATTATGAAATAGACAAAGTCCGACAATTCTTATATAAAATAATTGTCGGACTTTGTCCATTTCATAATGTGTGACGTCATATATATATATATATATCCGATTGAGCTCCCGAAGAGATTTTAAAAACAGCGGCTCTTACTGCTATTAATGCATTACTCTTCAAGTACGAATTGGGCCGCTGGCGTATATTCGTATGGAAAAAAAGTTAAATTTCCCCTTTTTCTCTGCCATGCGACGATGGTCTAGGGTTAAGATATCTGACTGATGTCAAATTTGTCTGGTTTGTAGCCACACTGAAGAGCTGTGAAACAGCGTAACAGTCTGTGTATGATTAGTAACCACTCATGTGACAAAGATATGTTCAATAAATACAAGTGTTTTTTATACTGTTCTAAAGATTAGGGTTTAAAAGTACGCTGAAATCAAGTATAGAAAATATGATGATTGTAATCTAAAGAAAACAAATAGAAATTGGTCAGTACTAAGTTAGGCCAGAAGTGCCTTCATTTAATTGATAAACATTTCCCTAAAAGTAACCCTCTTAGTAAAATATTTAACAGAAACACATTAAAACTAAATTATAGCTGCACCAATAATCTTGAGAAAATTATAAAGTTAGACAATAATAAAATTTTAGACCAATTTAATAATCTGTATCATAATACACGTTCCAAGATAAATATTATTAATGGTACTAGTCAATGTAATTGTAGGAATTCAGACCAATGACCATTGTCAAACAAATGTTTAACTAAATTTCTTGTTTGCCTAAGTACTGCCTTTACAATAGAGAATCCGACGGTTGAAAAATTCTATATTGGTGGTACTAAGAATACTTTTAAGAATAGGTGATATCAACATATCTTGTCCTTCACCAATAATACTTAGAGAAATAATATATCGCTTTCTAAATATTTTTGAGTTTAAAAGATGATAAAACTGCTAAGGTGAAATGGATATTTTAAAAATGGCAAGGACATGTAGATCTTGACATGAACCCTGTTTTCTGTGTTTACAAGAAAAATTGCAAATTACCAGTTTCTTTGATAGAAATTCTTTATTAAATCAAAGATTCGAATTAACGGTAAATTGTAAACACGGTCTAACTTTTACTTTACAATTTAATTAAACTTTGGGATTTGGCAACGTTTCTTAGATTTTAGTTGGCTTATCTTTCTAGTTGTATGGTTAATTTGGGTTTAATTTGGTTCTGTATTGATCTTCTGGTAGTATCATTAACATCTTATACGGATTTATTGGTACTTAGTATTTTTGACATTTTACATTGATTGATTTGATATTATTAACATCTTCTAGGGATGATATTTATTTAACGGTTGCATGTTATTTACCAACTAATTCTATATGTTTAGATTTATTACTAGTTTCTTAAAGAGGCCTCATAGTTATCATCTACAAAAAAATTATCTAGAAAATCAACAAAGCATATAATTAGTTGGACATTCGGTTAAATTACCTATCTACCCCACCCACAATTTTATTTCTTATGAATGTTGACTGTCTGTCTTATGTATATTTATTGTAACCATCTGTATCAGTCTAAGTTAATGTCTGGCTGCTGCTAGTTGACAACTCTTGGTCATGAAATATTTCTAAGATAATAATTTCTAATTTTTTTTTTCGCTTAGCTTGAATTTAAAGTAGGTCATATTTAATTGGTTGATCAGGGTAAAGCCGTCGAGCCTGCTATTTTTATTATATTTTTTTTTTCAAAAAAGAGGATGCATTTTGCCTTTGAAACCAAATTAATCGTCCACTCTCCAGTAATTTACAATCATCCGAGGAGACGCATTGTTATGCGTTGAAACACGATTGCTATTGTGTAGCGATTCTTCCATGTTTTTTCTCGTAATATCCTAAAATATTTTTTATGCAAGGCACGTCCCATAATAATGTATGTTTTCTTTGCTTCCTTCTTAGCCTTCCGAGCTCAATCGATCAACAGTTTATTCATATCTATATGTCTCTCTCTCTCTCTCTCTCTCTATATATATATATATATATATATATATATATATATATATATATATATCCGATGGTTTATGTAAAACACGTTTCATATTTTCTCTCTTCATTTCTTGCTAAGCCTTCTGCGCTCAATCGATCAGCAGTGATCGCAGCTCAAAAAAAAAACACGCATATTGATTCTTCGGCCTGTATCTAGGTGCAAAGAATTGATGCTAGCTAGAGGGGATACTGGGTCGACTCTGGACACGAGATTTCTCCTTATTTCATGACAGATCAATACCTGTTCTTTTACGCCGAAATCGCGCTGATATCAATGATTGGAATTCGCTGTCACGGCGTTTCAATAAGAGGACATAAAAAGAAGATTAAAAAAAAAAAATCGGCCAATTCGCAAACGCACGAACGAAGCAAGAATCCAGGTCTCTAAAGCATCATCATTTACGGGAACTTTAGCGTAGGGACGAGAAAAGAAGACGATCGATCTTGGATTCGCTGTCTAGCGCCTATCCGCTCAAACCCATTCAAATCGAACAGTACGCTCAACACAGCGTCAAGTTTGCTAAGATTTCTTTGAATCCAAAGGTTAACCTTATGGTAATATCTTTGCTCAGCGCAGCCTGGGAGATTTCGTTCGGGCTTGAGTCAGATTTCCTGCTTAATGTGTTCAAATTCACAGATTCTTTGGTCGCTATTCTGACGGTTCACATCTGACATGCACAGTGTTCGCCATTCTCAGAATACTCAAATGTGTTTCGTCTCTTGCCTTATCACCTCTGAAACTATGGCTAACAAAATTATACATCTATATATACGTTATTTTTATGGATACAATTTATTTGAGTAAATGCTCTGTTTTTTTGTTATGTTTTTTAATTAAAGAGAAATGTTTACATTTACTTACTTGAATGTTCGTGAAAATTTCGGGGAACGCATATTTCCTACGACATTTCTCGAAAATTCAGGCCGGTAAATGTAAAAAAAAAAACAAAAAAAAAAAAAACAAACAGACGATTTGGCCACGAAGAAGTGTTCGGTTAGCAAGGTCGAATTTACGGTAAAGACACGTGATGGTTCCGTATAGGATACAGGTTCGAATCCTGTCGGAGGATGAATATTTTCTGTGAAGATTTCTCGGACATTAAGGCCGGTAAATGTTGTTTAATACTGTTTATTATAAAACAGAGCATTTACTTAAATATTTGGATCTAAAAAAGGAATGTATAAACATAAAAATGTCTAAAAATAATTGTCGGATATTGTCCATTTCATAATATATATATATATATATATATATATATATATATATATATATATATATATATATATATATATATATTAGCTCTTGAAAATATATTTCAATTGAGCACTGTTGAGTGATAGGCTAATTCTATAAGCACCTGCGTCAATGCAAAGCTTTTCAGTAAAATGAATTGAAGCACTTCGGCTGATCGATATTTTTTTACTTTCGTAAAAAACAATGAGCTAGATTTAGCTGTTTCTCTCTGTCGAATGAAGATAGGTCAGTGGTAGAAACTCTGACACTAAATCGGTTGGGTTTCGATCCCGGCTTGAGCACAGAGGAGCTGTGATACAGCAAAACCGTACTGTCTGCGAATTCCACACACACACACACACACACACACACACACACATATATATATATATATATATATATATATATATATCAGAAACAGCAGATAATGTTATATATAGTGCTAAATATTAGAATATTAAAATAATGTATAAAATAGAGCATTAATAATTATCGGGCTTGGAGCTATATAAAAAAAAACAACACATATTAATTCGGTATTTAATCACCTTCGAAATAGTCCCCTTCTGAATCCGCACACTTTATCCAACGTCGTTCCCACTGATGGAAGCATTCATGGAACAGCAGGTGTCTCGTAGAATTCTTTCGAATTGCCTCGACGTCTTGAAACCTTGTTCCTCTGAAGTGAGAGTTGATTTCTGAAGAAAAAGTAGCAAGAAGTGAGATCTGGAAAACATGTTGTATATGGAATATAGAACGACACCGCGTTTCATGCAATCGTTGTTCATAGAAGGTGAGGAATAATACATACATACATACATACATGCATACATACATATATATATATATATATTATTCCTCACCTTCGATAAAAATGATTTTGGAAAGCTAGAAAAGCTGTTAGTCTTTGCGATAATTGATATATGTTATACTTTTATTAAACCCATATATATATATATATATATATATATATATATATATATATATGAAGAAAAATATACGGAAAAAAACAAACAAAAATCCTTATATGCAATTATGCTGTTTTAATGTTAATATAATGTCAACATCGGACGTTTCGGTCTAATTCACGCTGATCATATAAAACTTTCAGTTATCTGTTTGGATAAGTCTTGTTCTTATGCCCATCGTCTTTGTCATGTTGAATTGATAATGTTAATTATATTTTATGAATATGTCCTGAAGATGGTTTATTATAGCTGGCAACATTATTGTTTCAAAAACGCATAGCTGGCAACATTATTTTTTAAAAAAAGCGTTTAGCTGGCAACATTATGGTTCCAAAAACGTATAGATGGCAACATTATTGATCAAAAAAGTATAGCTGGCAACATTATTGTTTCAAAAACGTATAGATGGCAACGTTATTTTTTAAAAAAACGTTTAGCTGGCAACATTATGGTTTCAAAAACGCATAGTTGGCAACATTATGGTTCCAAAAACGTATAGCTGACAACATTATTTTTTACAAAAAAAACGTATAGATGGCAACATTATTGTTTCAAAAAAGTATAGATGGCAACATTATTGTTTCAAAAACGCATAGCTGGCAACATTATGGTTCCAAAAAGGCATAGCTGGCAACATTATTGTTTCAAAAACGTATAGCTGGCAACATTATTTTTCCGAAAACTTTATCTGAGGCCTTGCTGTTGGATGTAGTTTATCGCCGTACCCAGGACGCGGATGTAGTTTATCGTCATACCCAGGACGTTTTATATCCAGTAATGAAAGTATACGAACACAAGAAAAAATGAATAAACATACATAAAGAAGAGGCACAATATATATATATATATATATATATATATATATATATATGTTATGGTCCAGGTTAGGACCAAAGAAGGACAACACGAACACAAGAGTCGAAATAACGAAGGTATATTACACGAAATAATAATACAAGATATGGAAGGTCTTAGTATGACTGTCAGTCTTGTTTGGAGTGAACTACTATCGGATCGACTCGATTCGGTATCTAGCCCCGCGGCCCCCCGAGGGTTGCATTTGGCACAAGGCCGAGTTTAACGTGGGTTTCCCGAGCCCGTAGGCTCGGCCAAAAAATGCCCGTAAAACCCGTATAAACGGGATCGGGTTGGTCAACCTCCCCGAATGAGACTCTGCCGTTCGGCAGAGCCTCGTCCGGGTTCCTCTCTGCTCAGTGGCAGAGAGTTCAGCCGTCAAGCCGAGAAGCTCGGCTTGATTCGACCCTCTCTCTTGAGAGGCGTAGTATACATAGTGTTAGGAAGAGTTCATTCTGTAGTTATAGGTAAGGACCCATGACAATCTATCTATCTATCTATCTATCTATCTATCTATCTATCTATCTATCTATTATGTGAATGTGTGTGTGTGTGTGTGTGTGTGTGTGTGTATGTATATGTCAGCATATAAGGCAACATTTAAATCGCAAAAGCACCCATGTAAAAATTGGGGGTCGTCTTATATTACAATTCTAAAAAAGAAACTTCAACTGCTGAGTGATAGGCTAACGTCGCCATCAGTGCCATATCTAATGACGTTCATGAAAAGATTCCCATTATCAAATAAACTGATAATAAAAATAATAAAACCATTTCTATCTTATATATTACTAGCATAGATTCATAATAAATTACCTATTTGAAGAATAATTCCATATCAATAAAATCAACTTGTATCCATGCAGGTACAACTTAGAGAATGATTGCGTTTACAGTAACCTTTATCTTTCACTAAACTTTCAATAATCATTATTTTAGTGTTAATTACGCCATTTATAAGATTTAGGATTTTGTTTTGTTGGTCGTTTCATGATTGCTATACGTATCAATTAAGAAGTAATTTATACTGACTTAGACAGAAGTTAGGAACAAGATTGAATAAAATAAAAATGTTGAAAGTGGAATTGTACTATTATTGTACATTATCATATTCTAATGAGCAGTATTATGTGATTGTCGATGAAGTATAAGTAAATGGCCATTAGTACACCAGGCTGTTTGTAAGTGTTTAGATATAGGTTAAGAAGAGGTAGAAGAAGAATCAGTATTTGCAAGAGATTAGGTGATGAAACGTAAATCACCCTTAAATTCTAAAAAAAAGAAACCTTAAATTCTAAGTGATATTTATCGGTAGGCCCTAACTTCAGCCTTGGTGCGTACATGTAAAGATTCACATTTTCAAATAAACTGATAATAAAAATAATAAAACCATTTCTACCTTATATATTACTGGCATAACTTCATAATAAATTGCCTATTCAAAGAATAATTCCATATCAATAAAATCAACTTGTATCCATGCAAGTTCAGCTGAGAAAATGTAAACATCGAATTATGATTGCGTTCACAGAAATCTTTATCTTTCGCTAAACTTTCAATAATCGTCATGGTAGTGTTAATTACGGCAGCAAGAACATTTAGGATAAAATAATATTCATTTCTCATTAAAACATCTTTATCATTTTGGTGTAAAATTATAACACTATTTAGGATTACATACAGCCTTTGTTTTTCAAATAAAAATACCTTTGACAGTACTTGCATTTAAAACTTTTAGGATATAAAACTGTTTATTTCCCATTAATTTATCAATATTAATGAAACAAAATTGCTACATGTTTATCTAAAACCCGTCAATCTCCTGACAATCATCAGTATCTGTTCCAAAAATGTTCCCTAACACATCACGACATTCATCATATATACAAGATTGATATTGATATAATTCAATTAAGAAATTTTAACTGGCTTAGACAGAAGTTAAGAATAGACTGAATAAAAGAATATTGAAAGTGCAATGTACTATTATCATACATTATAGTACTCTTATTAGTGATATTTTGTGAAGTATAAGTAAATGGCGATTAGTACACCAGGCTGTTTGTAACTGTTTAGATATGAGAAAAGAAGAAGAAGAATCAGTATTCGGAAGAGACCACCTGATTAAACGTAAACAAAACAATGGGTCCCCTTTTAGGGTACGTGTGCAGAAAAAACATGTTATAGAATAGGTTTTATTATTTCGTTTCTTTTGAAATTCTAAGTATACAGTAACAACATTTCCATTAACATCATCTTTATATAATCAATAAGCAGTCGTCTTATACGACAGGTATGGGATAAAAAAATGAACATTTGCAATATTTTTTTTACCTCGTCTTATCTAAATGTCGTCTTATATGCAAAAATAAACGATATATATATATATATATATATATATATATATATATATATATATATATTAAGACATTTTTATGTTTATACATTTTTTTTATGTGTGTATATATGTTTTTGTCTATATATATGTATAGCTAAGTGCATATATGTATATGTATATATATATATATATATATATATATATATATATATATATATATATATCTCTGTGTGCATGCATAGATGAAACCCATGCATATGAGTATGTTTATATAAATCCATGTGTGTATATGCATATATATATATATATATATATATATATATATATATGTCTGTGCGTGTCTGTGTGTATGTATGTATGTGTGTGTGTGTGTGTGCACAGACTGAGCACGAGAAGACGTACGTTTTTGAAATGGTTATTACTTTCAAAAACGTCCGTCCTCTCTGCTTCAGCCTGCATACGTATGTGTGTATATATATATATATATATATATATATATATATATATATACGTGTATTTATCTATCTATCTATCTATATATATATATATATATATATATATATATATATGTCTGTGTGTTTCACGCTTTCTTTTTACTGAGATTTTCCCTCTTTTCATATATATATATATATATATATATATATATATATATATATATATATATATATATATATTCCGCTCCTTTAAGCCATTTATCCAGTGATTTATATATTTTGGGGGCATTTTCGCATCCCCCGCCACTCTGGCAGATTTTCTTTTTTAAATATTTTTCTTGTATGATATAAATGTCATTCCGCTTCACATATAAAATGATTAATCGTAATAAAACGTGCCTTTTGGCTCAAGTCTATCCAAGTCGCCATTTTTATTTTTTTATTTATTTATTTATTTTATTTTATTTTTTTTTTTTTTCGCAAAGCATTTTTCCTATTTTGTACAGCCGAGGCCGTAGGCCACAACCGTTGACGGGCGGTTTATTTTTCTGCCGTCACGTGTCCATTTGTCGCTTGCACCCTAACGGCGAGAAATAAGAATCGTTGCGTATAATGTAATGCCCATGGTTCAATTTATCTCGGAAAAGCAAAGCTTTCTCTTAAAAAAAAAAAAAAATCAGAAAAGAAAAGAATATTGAGGCAAGCATTCTCTTGCGTAAAAGGACAGTAGCCGTGTAAGTGTTGAGCGAGTTTTTGTATAAAGCGCATAATTTGGACGTTAATGCTACAATTTTCGTTTGACTATGCAATATTCCCTTTCCTTACGACGAATGAATGGGTTCGTAGCGTATATGGGGGTCTGCTCTGAAAGCTTTAACACACTCCAGAAAGTGTAGCGTTTTATTTATTTATTTTTTTTTTCTTATTAACATGAACTGAAAATAGATAACACGCTGCTTCTGTTAAAAAAAATCGGAGAGGAGTTTGAACCGGACGATAGACGAACCTATCTATTATACTTAAAGAAACATAAATAGTAAGTAAAATTTCAGAGTTTAGGCGGAGACATTATTTACATTATTCGGACTATTGTCCTCATCTTTGTCGCCATACCAGTGTATAGGAGGATGTATGTAAGCACACACACACACGAGCACACGCACACGTGCGTACACGCACATATATTCTTCCTCGGTCTTTTGAACAGGAGCATAGGTTTGTGAATATCTACTTCAAATCTATACTTCTAATGTCTCCGTCTAACTGTCTATATTTCTGAGATGAGGTACATTATTTACATTATTCGGACTATTGTCGTTTCGTCCGTTGTACGCTCCGGCCTTCTTCACGTGGTTGGAATGTCGAACTGAACCCTTTATTTCGCTCACTGGGGTAGACTGTTCTAGTTCCACGTGCCATGTCTAATGGACGTCAGTTATCTGTTATCTCCTGTTAATTTCCCTCTGAAAGTTCTCCACTGCCTTAACCGGGTATTGAACTCACACTCTTTGGGTCCTGTCACTGGATCTAACTAACGGCTTTATCCACTGTGGAAAACATTCAGAGGGAAATTAACAAGAGATAACTGACAACTGACATCCATTAAACATGGCACGTGGAGCTAGAACAGTCTACCCCAGTGTGCGAAATAAACCACCTGAAGAAGGCCGGAGCGTACAACGGCCGAAACGTTGTAATAAATATGGCGACAAAGATGAGGACAATAGTCCGAATAATGTAAACAATGTCTCCGCCTAAACTCTGAAATTTTACTTACTATTTATTTTTCCTCAAGTATAATAGATAGGTTCGTCTATCGTCCAGTTCAAACTCCTCTCCGATTTTTTTAAACAGAAGCAGCGTGTTATCCCCTTTTTCCTGTATAGTACTGGGTTTCCGGTTCATCTGAATGCCTACTTCAACTCTATACTTCTAACGTTTCCGCCTAAACTCTGAAATTTTATTTACTATTCATTTTTTCAAATAAGAATAGATAGGTTCGTCTATCGTCCGGTTCAAACTCCTCCCCAGCATTTTCAACATTTTTCCCTTGTTTTTTTGTTTAGGATTTCCTTACGGGTTTCTTCTAAAATATTTTTCCTTTTTCTTTCGCCTCCAGAACCCGCTTGCGTCTTAGGGTCGTTTTCGCCTTGCTTTGCTTGCTTGGTGTGAATTAATAAACAAAAAAAAAAAAAAAAAAAATAAAAACAATAAGAAATGGAGTATTTCTACCATATGTGGGCTGGCATTATTCAATCTTCACCTTTTATCTTCGACAGAGTTCAAAATCAGTTTCATAGATTTGTGTGTCATTTTTCCAACCGAAAACTCTTGCCCCCCTCCCACCCAAACGAATTGCTACTATGCTCTCGCTACTCTATCATTGTATTCATGTCTAATGTTCTGCGGGCTAGATTTCTTATTTCCACTAGTTCAGACCTTCACAGCTAAATTCCATGGACGAAGCGGGTAAGCCACAAGAATATCTAAAAGAAAATAGCAATAAAAAGAAGACTTCTACTCAGAATCACAAAGACAAAGACATGAGGAAAGAAGGCTAGGAGAACTTAACCCTTACGTGAGAGATAGAGGGCAAAAGAAATCGGGGAAGGCAAAGACCATCTTATCTGACGAGGATGCCGGAATAAATGGCGGCACAGTGGCTTAAGGCCTTAGCAAGTAACAGCGTAAGCAACAAGTAAATCTTAAAAAAATGGGAACAGAAAGAACACTTTTACTCAGAATAAGAAAAAGACAGCCGACATTACTTGTCGGAACCGTTGGCGGGTGCATTTGCAAAGAGTTTGATTTGGTTTTGTTTTGTTGTGTTTTACGGCATATCAACCTCAATGGGTTATTTAAAGCCTTTAATTTACCTTTTTTTTTTTTTCTTGGTAATATTTTGTATTGTCAAAATTCTATTTCTAGTAATATTTTTTCATCTAAAAAATGGTAATATTATTTTTAAAATTTATTGCTGATAATATTTTTTTATTCAAAACGTATTGCTGGTAATAATTTTTTTTTTTCTTCAAAAATTTATTTCTGGTAATAAATGTTTACAATATTTTTACACATTTATAATGCTTTTTACCACAGTTTCGGGGTTAACTATTTGCCCATAGCTGGGACCCTAACAGGTGCTACCACCCCGGGTCAGGGTGGACCTGGAACCACCAACAATTAAGAGGGGGTTCCACGATCCTTAAAACCTGATCAGAGGCCCTGCTGTTCGGTGTAGTTTATCGTTTTAACCAGGATGTGGATGTCGTTTATCGTCATACACAGGACGGGCATTAGCAAAGGGAGAAAAGCAGCCATGGGTCACACTTTGTAGGAAGTTGTAGAGAGCCATGAGAGCCAATGTCCCGAAGGGACGCGGCACATTTACATGAAGCCGTGTCTTTTATTTTCTTTGATCAAAAAACGAAACTTTGACACTTTACCTCTATTTCCATAGCGAATGTTCTCACTAGCGATATTGCTTAGATCCTCCAGAGTACAGACTCAACACGGTACATGCCTCGTACCCTGGGTAGAATCATCTATGTTCTCGGTACTCTATCGATGTTTTCATGTCAAATGTACGGACGACCTACATTTCTTAATTCTACCAGTTTAGACAATAACATCTAAGACCCAGAATGCCTGTAAAAATGGGACCAATCATCTATCGTTATTTCCATAGTGAATGGCCTGCCAAGGAATATTTCTTAGTCTCACCAAATTCGCACCTTCAAAGCTAAGACTCATGATGCCTCATAAACAGGGACAAATCATCTAGACTCTCGCTACTCTATCGATATTTTTATGTCTAATATTCTGATGGGTAACATTACTTAGTTCCATCAGTTCGCACCTTTACAGCTAAGATCGGCCATGCCTTGTAAATTGGGCCCAATCATCTATGCTTTCACTAATCCATAACTGTTTTCATGTCTAATGTTCTGACGAGCAACATTTCTTAGTTACAATAGTCAGACCTTTACAGCTAAGACCAAACATGCCTTGTACACTGGGACCAATCATCTAGGCTCTCACTAATCTATCGCTGTTTCCATGTCTAATGTTCTTACTGGCTACAGATTACATAGTTCTTTATTCCCCCAGTTCAAGTCTTCAGAACTAAGACCACCATTCCACGTACACAGCATGTGTTTATCATTCACTTTATGCTCCCCCAGGTAAAGAGGAAGATTTTTTCCTAGAAATTTTACTTCAGACTCCCGAGATGAAATTTCCCTTAATCGCTTAATCTTATTCTCTTCAAGTCTATAACCCGTCATACCAGGTTACACCGGGAAGAATAATCCCTCTTTCCCTTCGTATTCCATTGGTAAAGATGAAGTTCAGTTTGGATAGATTCTTCTCAAAAGCCGCTTCTATGTGGAACAGACTTCCGACAGGTTGATTCCATGGTCAATACAATTTACACGTCTTCAAATCTAGGGTCACCTGTTACCTATCCCGTATATCCACATACAGGCACTTCTTACTTCCTCCGTTTTGCCCACTTACGAGATGGTAGCACCATTTAGGGTCCCAGCTATAGGTAAACAGTGAACTTTGAAACAAAAAGTAAACACCATGAAAGTGTAAGATTATATTCTTATAGTAAAAATACCAACAATACCTTTTGTATAGGAAAATGACCAGCAATAAATTTAATCTGTAGGTTAAGTTATAAAATTGCCTTAAAAATATTTAGATTTCGGCATTAAATAAGCCATAGAGGTTGATATGCCGCTAAACAAAATCAACCAAACCAAACTAAACAAAATATTTAGATTTCAGCTTTAATAACCCACAGAGGCTGATATGTCGATAATCAAAAACAACGAAACCAAACCAATCAAAATATTTATATTTCGGCATTAAGAAACCCATAGAGGTGTTGATATGCCGCTAAACAACCACAACCAACCAGACCAATCAAAATATTTAGATTTTGGCATTAAATAACCCATAGATTTCGATATGCCGCTAAACAACGACAACCAAACCAAACCAATGAAAATATTTAGATTTCGGCTTTAATAACCCATAGAGGTGTTGATATGCCGCTAAACAAAGACAACCAAACCAAATCAAACCAATCAAAATATTTAGATTTCGGCATTAAATAACCCATAGAGCTTGATATGCCGCTAAACAAAGACAACCAACCAAACCATTCAAAATATTTAGATTCCGGCATTAAATTAGCCATAGAGGTTGATATGCCGCTGAACAAAATCAACCAACCAAACTAAACAAAATATTTAGATTTCGGCTATAATAACCCATAGAGGCTGATATGTCGCTAATCAAAAACAACGAAACCAAGCCAATCAAAATAATTAGATTTCGGCATTAAGAAACCCATAGAGGTGTTGATATGCTGCTAAACAACCACAACCAACCAGAACAATCAGAATATTTAGATTTTGGCATTAAATAACCCATAGATTTTGATATGCAGCTAAACAAAATCAACGAAAGAATCTAACATAAGACTTTTATATTATAGTGGGATATCAGTTATAGTGAATTGTATGAGTGTTGAAACAGATTAGTTTAATTTGTCCTTGTTAATTAGATAGCACACTATAAGAGGGGTATAAAACAAGAAAATCAAATTGAAAGGTGAAACAACAAATATAATATAAATCAATTAATATCATATAAATCAATTAAGGTCTTCACAAATAAAATTAATGTATTATGGTTGATTTAAGGTCGTTAAAATATTCGTAGTAGTCCTTGCAAGAATGAGTACATAGGCAGGAACGTATGTGTGGATGCATGTATAAACATTATCGCAATGTAGGAATGTCTTTGAAATAACTGCTCAGTCTTAAAATGTTCCGTTCGTTTATCAAGTATAAAAGAGCTGAGGGAGAAAGGTAGAGATAATAACTTGCTCGTCTTTTATTTTGTTTGTGGGGCTTGAAAAGGTCATTTGGGAATTCACTTCCGGATATGATTCGGGCCTTTCCATTGGTCGCCGAACAAACTTCGCGTCGGCTCGCGAAAAGGTCCGTAAAAGAATTTGTTACTGAGAATTAAAGATTATCTGAATTTTGTTTTTAAATGTTTCTTAGTTTTCTATTGGTCGAAAAACATTTCGCATCAAGGTGTGAAATTTCACGAGTTTTCTTTGGATTCGATTTTGTGTGTATGTCAAGCAAAGTTTGTAAATTCGAGTCTTTTTAATTTCTAACAAAATCAATGAGTCAGTGATTAGCATTTGAATTTTAAATCTAGATCTTGTTTTCTCCACTACAATATATACCTCCACGAATTAATTATAAAGAAACGAAATCTTGTACTTTCTAATTCCTCTTTTACTTAGCATATATATGACCCTCTTTCTGTCCTGAGTAAGACGATAAACTACACCGGTAGCAAGGCCTCTGATCGGGAAACTGGAGATTTTGAAGAACGCCGAAACGCCTTTTAATTGATATATTGTTCCCAAGTCCATCCGGGGTAGTAGCACCTGTTAGGGTCTCAGGTATGGGGAAATAATGAACACCCCAAACAAAACACTATGAAAGTATAAAAATACATTTTTATAACAAAAATAACAGCAATACATCTTACAGCAATAGATTTTTCTGTAATTAGAGCCATAAAATTGTCTTCCAAATATTTAACATTCCCGATAACCCATAGATGCCGCTAAACAAAATCTTTCAAACCAAACGCAATTATAGCGACATCACTCGGTAAGTTGCTGCGTATCACGCATTCTTTTGTAAGAAAATGATTAATTTCAAATCATTGTTATTATTTCTGAAAAACAATGATGTATTTAAATATTACTTACTGATCTTACCGATTTGACCTCCATCTTCTGGCTTTCTCCTTCTATATTTTGAATAGGAGTCATTAATATGAATCAAACGGAAAAGTTTTCAGTGGGGGTTTGTAAAAAACAGTTTGGTCTGATACCCTTTGATATGTACTTGGTGCAATATATGATTGAATGAATTGATGAACATATTTCAACATTAACATGACAGTTGAATTGTCAAAAGAAATATGTATTGTAAAGCACTACCTATTGATTGTAATTTCTTGCTCAACTTGACGTCCATATTGTCTCATTTTGATCTTGCCAATGTGACCTCCATCTTCTGGCTTTCTCCTTCTATATTTTGGATAGGCGTCATTGCCTTGTTTAAATTTAAATTTAATTTAAATCAAAGGGAAAAAAATTAGTATAAGGGGGTACACCCGTGGCCCCACTTTGACCAAATGAAATATACTTATCCAAATTATCCAAGTACCCTTAGAGTCATTTAAATGTAATTTATAACAAAGGGAAAAAATTTAAGTGGGCGCTTTGTACACCCCAGCCCCTCGTAGGCACCCTTTAATCAAAATGAAATCTACTTATCCAAGTACCCTGGGTAATGTAATTTTAGAATATATATGGTTATGGGGATCTATCTCCAAAACCCTAGCAGAAATTCGATAACAAAGAAACAGAGAGCGGCTACAACTTTATATATATATATATATATATATATATATATATATATATATATATATATATATATATATATATATATATATATAACCTTGGGCAAATTAATTGAAACAACCGTTTTAGTTGACTTTCTTTCAACATACAGTCAGTTTTAGACCCACTGGGGTGACAGGGTGTAATCGATTTCTATTTTTCCCTCAGATTAGGTGTGCAGTAATATAAATCTATTTTCGGGTTGTATGACGAAATTTGTTTGACCTAGAAAAATATTGCGTCATCCGTGATTGCATCAGATTTTCATCACGCACAGACACTATTGTCGCGACTGTCGATTATTTGTCCCTCGCCCATTGTCTGCAATGGACGTTACTCCAAGGAAGCGTACGAAAATTGTAACGTTTCACGGGGAAAGCAGAGCGTAACATACTTCATGAACTTGAGTGAATGGGTGGCAGAACAGGATTTGGGAGAAATAACAAAACGTTAAAACTTATTAAGAGCGACAAGTGACAGAAAGATGTGGAGGGCCATGATCACCTAGCTCCTGAAAGGATACAGCAAATAAAAGAAGCCAAAGAGAATTTTCAGTTGCACTTTGGCCGTTTCTGCTTGACATTCTGTTAAGTTTCAAAATAATTTAACAGGCCCACTCCTAGATATTTCATTCTTAATTTGACGCTTTATACAGTCTAACCCCAAAGCATCATTCTTTTTTTTTATTCGTTTACCAAATCATCTTCGTACTCCCTTCCCCATTTTGTCTGCTGGGCAATTGAAATCCGTTAAAGAAATAATTCCTGATCATCGCCACTTTGATTTACGAAGGACAGCACAAGCAAAACGGTCATAACTTGCTCGGCAATATATATATATATATATATATATATATATATATATATATATATATATATATATATATATATATATATTACAGAAAACGTTGAACAATTTATTTGCTTTGTTTTATAGCAACTAAAAGTAGGCCTTCTAGGTTTGGGAAATCAATTTTACTTTCTGTCAAAAGAAGAAAAAAAAAGGTGACAATAGGTTTATAAATAAAGAAGTGACTTAGCTCCGAGTAAACTTACGCTAATTATTTATATTTATTCTTCGTTCTACACAGTCTGTTCATTATCTATCTATCTATCTATCTATCTATCTATCTATCCTAGGCTGTTCATTATCTATCTATCTATCTATCTATCTATCTATCTATCTATCTATCTATCTATTTATCTATCTATCTATCTATCCTAGGCTGTTCATTATCTATCTATCTATCTATCTATCTATCTATCTATCTATCTAAGGCTGTTCAATATCTATCTATCTATCTATCTATCTATCTATCTATCTATCTATCTATCTATCTATCTATCTATCTAAGATCTCTTCAAATGTATCTATCTCAGATCAATTCATCTATCTATCTATCTATCTATCTATCTATCTATCGAAGATCTCTTCAAATGTATCTCTCTCAGATCAATTTACCTATCTATCTATCTATCTAAGATCTCATCAAATGTATCTCTCTCAGATCAATTCATCTATCTAAGATCTCTTCAAATATATCTCTCTCAGATCAATTCATCTATCTATCTATCTATCTATCTATCTAAAATCTCTTCAAATGTATTTCTCTCAGATCAATTCCTCTATCTATCTATCTATCTATCTATCTATCTATCTAAGATCTCTTCAAATGTATCTCTCTCAGATCAATTCATCTATCTATCTATCTATCTATCTATCTATCTATCTATCTATCTATCTATCTAAGATCTCTTCAAATGTATCTATCTCAGATCAATTCATCATATATGCATATATCAAAATGAAAAGAAAGAACAGTCAAATTTATAATCCAGAATTCTTTATTCTTTATTTTTTTTAAAAAAAAAAACAGTGCTCGATACACAGTAGATCATAATATTATAATTATTTTTTTAAAAATATGTCCTGATCACGACACAGATTTTAACATGTTTCGAAACCAAAAGCTAAATCTTACATGCAACTTAAAATTTAATGTTCAGTTTTATTTCAAGTGATGCATCGCTTCAAAATGGCACTGAACTTTGTGTTGTTTCAATTAATTTGCACAAGGGTGTAAGTTGTACCTAAAGTATATTTTGTTAAACATGGTAATGAGTTCGACAAACATTGATGACCTAGAGTCGCCACTGATATATATATATATATATATATATATATATATATATATATATATATATAATTATTTATTTAAAAATATGATTCCAACACGCTACATAAGAGTTCTCGTGTTTCAAAACAAGAGCCGAAAACTTCAATATAATTATTTGAATTAAATTGAATTAAAGTAAGCTCTGTTCCATCTTCAAGAGAAATTTTTTTTTTGAATAACTTATTTCTGAAATTTACGTGTTTTAACAGCAGATTCATTATTGAAATCCAGCGCGATTGTTCATATAAAGAGGGGCGCAGGGTGTTAATAATTTGTATCAGTATAGAGTTACATTCATAGGTGTCAGGGTATGGTTGGGATGTCTAAATTTAAAGCGGAAGATGATTTCGTCTAATCTGGTTTACGTGTCTATGGAGATTTATTTATTTTTATTTTATTTTTTGTGTATATAAAAAGAAAATGCCATAATATTTGTTTTTTGACGACTTCATAAACGGTTATCTTTTTTGTAGGGTATTTAAGCTATTTATTAGGACTATGGATTTAAAAAAAATTTATGCTAATTATTCAATGCGAAGATTTGATGATGTCGGGAAAATGCCATTAACTCATGTCTATTGTTTAATAGACTTTTATTATTTAGAAACTTAATAATGTGTAGTTTTTCATGTAGGCATAAAGGGCATGGGTCATCCCAAGTTTTACAAGTTTTGTTTATAATTTTCCATTTTACTTTTGGTGTTTTATTCATTTCCTTCAAATGCCAAAAATATTTAGATAGAGATGTCTGATTTCTTTTATTTATATTGTTGAAAGAGCACTTATGCTGCCTCCATCTGGCTTTAAATTCATTCTTCGTATACCCAATGTATATCATATTAGAATTAGGACTCTCAGTGGATGAGATAGTACATTGGTATACCACAGATTTGACGCAGCATTTATTTTCCAATGGGCAGTCTTCTGGGTTTCTACAATCACATAATTTTTCACTGTTTTTGTCTAATTTAAGTGTATGGTTTTTATTATTACTATTCAGGCATGGGGGGTTTGTTCAGGATTTTATTATTGTGTTTTTTTATTATACTTTCTAGATTTTCAGTGCAGCTGTAACTCAATTTTAGGGTGTTCTTATTAAATATATTACTAAGCCTACTATTGGTAGGGAAGTGTTTTTCAATTAAAGCTAAGAATTTCTGTCCTAGTTTAATACTAACCATTTGGTTAAACGGAGGGGTATACCAAATGATTTTTCTTTTCCTGTTTTTTTTTTCTTCTGGTTAGTGCAATTGTTTCTATAATTAATGTTTGCATTCTTGTATCCACTATTTTTTAGGGCAGCATTATAAAAGCTACTGTAAGAAATATTCCAATAATACAGTAGCTTTTATAACGCTGCCCTAAAAAATAGTGGATACAAAAAAAAATTAAAAATACGTCAAAAACCGACATTATTTTTGCACCAACCTAATATATATATATATATATATATATATATATATATATATATATATATATATATATAGTTTCCCAAGCCAACATCCATGACTACAAACCTTTTCAAAAATTTAAAAAAATGGTTAAATTTAAAGTTTTCTGTTATTTAAAATATATAATACATAAATTACTCACAAATTAAAACAATATATATAATAAATGTATTATAAAACAAAAGTATTCAGCAATAACAACATTTACTAAATTTTGTTTATTAGATTTTAAATTATATCACTTAGGGTCCTCCATAATTAACCTAGACTTTTCCGATGAATATTTATGAAACTTCTTAAATTTTAAAATTCTGAAAAAAATAACATTTTCACATTTGCTTATAAATACATTTCAAAATAAAATCCTTCCATTAACCTCCAACAAAACGCATCGCCTATAATTTATGTTTTTTTTTGTTTTTTTCACACACACACACACATATATATATATATATATATATAAGTAACGAAAATCTTGGTAATCCGTATGGATAATCACAAGGAGGATGAAATCCTGAGAGCTCAATGTTCATTCAGAGTGAATAATTTAATTTAAAGAAAAACAGACCACTTTAAGGCTCCATTTGTAATAATTTATTTCACCAGAGAATTTTATTTTTTTCTGGCTCTTGAGACTTCACTTTCAAAAGGTGAAACGAGCGACTTACGATAGTTTTTTTTATATACACAAAACCCTTTCAGAAAAAATAAAAAAATAATATAAATAAAACTCCATAGACACTTAACCAGACTAGACGATGTCATCTTCCGCTTTAAATTTAGACACCCCAACCTTACCCTGACTTGACGTCTGTGAATGTAACTGAGATATTGATACAAATTATTAATCCGTTACTCCCCTTTTTTTTAAACAATTCCTCTAGCCGTTAGCATAGTAATCTTAATTTCAGTCATGAATATGCTTATAAAACGCGTAAATTTCAGGAATAAGTTATTCCAAAAAAATTTCGCTTGAAGATGGAACAGAGCTTAGTACTTTGATTCACTTTAATTCAAATAATTATATTGAAGTTTTCGGCTCTTGCTTTGAAACATGATAACTCTTATGTAGCGTTGGAATCATATTTTTAAATAAATAATTATTATTTATATTTTTGTATCGAGCACTATTTTTTTTAATATAATAACAAAAATACTAAAGAACTTTGGATTATTTACCTAACGAGCTCTTTCATTTTCTATATATTTTTACATATATATATATATATATATATATATATATATATATATATATATATATATATATAAGATTGTGCAGTATATACATTATATCATAAAGAGGTAATCATACAAATAATTAGTAATGTTAATGCAATTAATAGCGAAATTTCTTCGCTAACAAGACTTAATAAGGCATTAACTTGCTAAAAATTCATGAAATACCGCGATCCTTATGTTTAAAATTTGATTTTGCTGTGCTGAGGACTATTTTTATCCTCAGGGCGTAATTTTTCCATTTACGGGTAAACCCCAAGACGAAACAAATGTATTGTAGACCGAAAGATCTTTTTTTTTTCAATATGTTATTCATTGACAATTATATAAATTTGGAACGTGCGATGTAGCAACGCTAGTTTAAATAATTCAAGTGAGAATTTTGTTTGAATTTAGTAATGTGGTAAATACACGATTTTTTTAGTTGTATCTGTTTTTCAGTTAAAGTGACATAGTCTAATTAATAGAGTAAAATGTCTTAGAAATTTTTTTCTTTCACTGAATTTCGAACTGCGGATCGATTTTCGTAAATATAATATATTGTGCAGTATATACAGGATGTCCCAAAATAATGTATACACTCTTTAAATATTAATAGTTAATAATACATTACAGTAATGTGAGAACTTATATGGATGCAAATATGCAAAGACAGATGAATTGGAAGAAGAGGGTTAGTTGAATACCCACCTAGATCACCAGATTTGACACCCTTGGATTTCTTTTTTGTGGGGGTTTCTAAAAGACAAATTTTACAGCAGGAAAACTTGAAACAATTGCTGAAATAAGAATAACAAATGAAGAAGAATTTGCTCAAATACCAGAGAAAATGATACTGGACATTTGTAGGTCTATTTCTTCAAGATATGAAAAGTGTATTGAACAAAATGGCAACCAGTTTGAGCACTTGATGCGAACTCATCATTATATGAACATTCTTCCATTGCCCTAAGTAGCTTTTATCTTATTAAAGTTAATTTTCTGTGTTTTTTTGTATGTTTTACTCTCAAATTCTTTAAATATGTATTCTTTCTCTTGTATTAATCTTATTTACAAGTCAAAATACATAAATTGAATAAGTTATAACGATTCAAAGAGTGTATACATTATTCTGGGACACCCTATATAGTATATCTTAAAGAGATCATCATACAAAGAATTAATTAGTAATGTTAATGCAATTAACGCCGAAATTTATTCGCTAACAAAACATAATAAGGCATTAACTTACTAACAATTCATTGAATAACGTGATCTTTATGTTTAAATTGTTGTCAGATGTGTTGATGTTGCTGGGCTGGGTACTTTCGAAAATTTCACATTTTCATCCTCAAGGCGTAATTTTCCCATTTACAGCTAAACTCCAAGACGAAATAACATTATTAATTAATTATTAATACATTAGCATTAGTAATTAATTCTTTGTATCATTACCTCTTTATGGCATCTATATATATATATATATATATATATATATATATATATATATATATATATATATATATATACATATACAATATAGATATATAGATGGTCCTACTTGTACATTTCTATTTAATCTCTTCATATTTGCTTCTGTCGTCCAAGCTGTCCCTATTCATCTTCTTTTCAGTCTATCAAGTTTACGGTTTGTTTTTTGCCTGCAACTATTTGATTAAAAACCGGCTAAGCATGTTTTTCATCGTAACCAGTTTTTACATAGAAATCTCTTTCAATTACTACTAACCGTAAGCCTGTATTTCAAATGTTTCCAAACCCTTCTTTATCCTCTCATAAACATCTTCACGATTCTTTATTCATCTTTCGTAAAGAAGATAAAAAAAAAAATATATAATAATTCAAACCTTTGCATAATTCAGGGGTTCCATTAATCCGTCCATTAACTGCACCCAAATTCCTGGCATTGCTAAAATAAATAAATAAATAAAGAAAGAAAGAAAAATTCATTTTTCTTATCTGCGATTAATTTTCTTTTGCAATAGCAGCTTCGTATTTTGCAAACAACGCTTTTTTTCTCTCTTTTACAGTTTCAAAGCAGACAATTTTCCGCCATAATTAATAAATCCGTGTAAAACCGGGCTGACATAGCTACACTAACTGCTTCCTTTTTCATACCGTACAAACGATGTCAGACATTCCAATGCAGAAACCGGCTGCCATCTTAGTAATTTCAGCAAGCGCGCTTACACGTTCTTACCAGCTGTATAGATTGTGTTCGATAGCCGCCCTCAGGCCTTTCGCTTTCTCGCCATTTTTCATGGACTTTCTTTTTGCTTTCGTCTCAGCACTGTCGGCGTCGTGCTATACGAATGTGTATTATGAAGATTCCCAGGAAAGTGTTCTTCAAGATTAATTCTCATGGTTTCAAGATGTTGTGTTCTTGCCGAAGGTAGTAATTTTGAAAAGACTCGACTACTTAAGCAAAGAGAAGTGAAAAGACGAAGAGACATTTTTTTTTTTTTTTTTTTTTTTTTTTTTTTTTTTTGTTTGTTAATATATTTCTCTTTTGTTTCCGTATTCGTTTCTTTCCTTCTATATTTATATTCTTTAATCCGGCAATCTTAAAGACTACTCTCACCGGAGTTAGACAAGAAGGAATAAAAAAAAACAAAAAAAAAAACAAAAAAAAAAACAAGGAATCTAATGTTAAAGCAAGCCGAGAAATGTATTGGAAAGAAATAAAAGATTGATAGAAAACATGGAAGAACTGATATTTTTTTTTTCAAAGCAAGAGAAAGACTACACTTGAAATCGATTGGAGCCGAAGAGAAGCACAACGTATTTAATCGAAAATAAACGTCCTGAATTTGATAGAATATCGATCTGTAATAGAATCACATTGATCGAAGGAAAATAATTTTATTTATTTTTTTATTTATCGTCATCTTAAAATTTATCCGTAATAGGAAAGATGTATAAAATGCGTGTAGAGTTTAGCCAGACAGAAAAGACGAACATGACCTTTATTCGAATGTCACCACAACGAATACTAACAGAAAGAAAGACTAGCGTGTGCGCTTTAAAGCATTTTTTTCTTTATCCATTTCAACCCAAGCTACTAAGACGGAAGAAGTGTGACAGATTATGCGAAAAAGAAAGACATTATTAAGGGAAGAAAACAATAAAAGAACAGGAATTATAAAAAAAAAAAAAAGAAAAATGATGTTAACGAGTGACAGCCGCAAAACTTTTCAAAATCAGTCTTTATCTGCTTTTTTTTTTCTTTTCTCTTTTTTAAGCGTTTCACCCCAAGCAAGGCGGAAAGCCACTAGGACGCAAGGGGTTACAGAAAATTTGGAGCAAGATCAGATAGGAGTGACAGAAGAAAAGATGAGGAGAAGGGTAGTGGATAGATCAAGGCAACTGGAGATGTCGACTGACATTACATTTGAATAGTTGAAGATTCTAGCTCTCAGGGAAACTGGAATAGGGAAGGGAGTTCCACAGGCGAGAGGTGCGAGACATGAAGCTATTGGAGTAGAAGAGACGGCTACATTTAGGAGTTTCGACAGTGAAAGGGTGAGAGCGGGATGCCAGCCTCGTAGGGCGCTTGAATTCATGATGTTAATTCTATCTTCTCACATTTTTTTTTAAGCTTTTCACCCCAAGCAAGGCGGAAAGCCACTAAGACGCAAGGGGTTACAGAAAATTTGGAGCAAGATCAGATAGGAGTGACAGAAGAAAAGATGAGGAGAAGGGTAGTGGATAGATCAAGGCAACTGGAGATTACACTTAAATAGCTGGAGATTATAGCTCTCAGGGAAACTGGAATAGGGAAGGGTGTTGTGCAGGCGAGAGGTGCGAGACATGAAACTATTGGAGTAGAAGAGACGGCTACATTTAATAGTTTCGACAGTGAAAGGGTGAGAGCGGGATGCCAGCCTAATAGGGCGCTTGAATTCATGAAGTCTGGGAACCAGCGAATGCAGCTCCTCGGAACAATTTCCATTTTTAGTTCTAATGATAATGTCTTTTCACAAAGATAAGTTGTCAGAAAACATATAAAAAATTTTAGAGGCTAAACAGCGATTTGTGGCTATTCTTTCGGTTATATATAAAAAAAGAGGATGTCTGTATGTCTGTCTGATACCATTTCATTCGAGATCCATCCAACTGATTTTTACCAAACCTGGCACATACGTTGTACAATGTAAGAGATAGGTTCTTAGCGTAAAAAATCGACAATTAAAAAAAAATCAATAATCGATAAAGCCGATCAAATATCGATAAATTCACCTTTTTTCCTCCGATTTCGTTCAAACTCGGTATGAAGGTTACTTACATCATGACGAACTCAACTATAACTCATTTGTTTTTATTTCTACGCCACTGTATTCAGCGAAAAACCGCGAAAAGCGAAAAAAGATTTCAACACAAATCGATTTCAACACAAATTTTAAACTAAAATCTCCCTCAATTTTCAAGCAATCTGATACAAACTTCACTCAATTGTAGCCAACAATAAGTTGATTGTTTAACTTGATAATTGAGTTCACCCATATAGTGAAAACCCGCGTAAATAGCAAAAAATGGCGATTTTTACTGGTTTCTTTCTTATTTTCCGTTGATATTTCAACCAATTTTCCTCAAACTTAACTGCTTTATAAATGTATCCTCTTTTACATCCCTGGTAGCACACTGACAAATTGAATTTCAGTAACTCCAAAATAATTGTGATCTGAAGTGGGTCTTCATGTTGCCTATTTTACTCCTTCATGTCCTCGGCTAACTTCGATTGAATAAATACAGACTACTTTTGTTATATCATAACTGCATTAATTCAAAATCTTTTTTTTAAAGAAAGTATTTGAAAGTAATTGAAGAAGATAGACTCTGTTACATCTAAACATGATGCTATTTTTGCTCCATTCTAATTGAACGCTTTTTTCTGATCGACCAGCTGGGTATGGCTGCAAGTCCAAAATATAGACAGAAAAGTTTGCAGGGGTACTTGATCCTACTCACAGAGCTCTAGGAATTCAGAGAGTGAAACATGGGAAAGTCTGGCTTAGAAAAAAAAAGGATAATTCTGAATTGAAAACCAGAGAAACGACAACGAGAAACTAACTATATTGCCCTAAAAGTCATGCAATTCAATCATGCAATTATTTCTTTATTATTTTTTATCTTAACCCAAGCAAGGCAATAAAGCCACAAAGACGCAAGGCGTTACTGAGTTGGAAACAATATGGGAAAGAGAACACATTAACAAGTAAAGAGAGCAATAAAAGAACAGGTATTAAGAAAACAAAATAACGATTGACATTTCATTTACATTTTTGAAGATCAATGTTGACTGGGAAGAAAGGAAGCCGGAAAAGAGTTCCACAAGCGAGAAGTGCGAGAGAAGGAACTGTTAGCATAGAACTTACTGTTACATCTAGCCATTTCAACTATTTAAAGTCAGGCAATAAAGCCACTAAAAAACAAGGAGTTACTGAGTGTTGGAGAATATGAGAAAAAAAATCACTATTAAGAGGAGAGAACATTGAATGAACAAGAATTAAGAAGGCAAAATATATCGATTGAAATTGCATTTAAATTTTTGAAGGTCAAAGTTGACTGGAAAGCAAGAAGACATTGTTAACATAGAACTTTTATTTTATTCTATTCTTATGTATTCATTCTTTTTTACGTTAGAACCACTTTAGGTTACGTTGGATTCCCAAATAAATTAAAACTAAACGTTAATATCTGAAATGAAAAAAAAAAAAAATGGCTGCAGTTACTGAAAAGCAGGTTTTCGCTCAATGTACTGAGAAAGACGCCAGTTAGATAAAGACAGATTTAATCCAAACGTAGTAATGGCGATAGTATTAAAGCTGACATCTGTGTCGGAACAAAATAATGCCAATTCTAATCTACCTTTCATTACAACCTGTCTAATAATGGTACGTCAGGCGCCATGTCTAACACCTGAATGTCTGCGATATTGTGATAATTTTATTGTTTTTATTTCCTTCTATTTCTGTTGTATACACATTTTCTTCTGGGTCCCAACAAGAAACCTAAGGTCAGAAATGGCTTCATAACAGTTTCAACTGATCATTTTTGTAAAATAAATAAATTACACATATTTTATTTAGATAAACTCTTCGCAATCTATGAGTTGTATTCGTGAGTACCATTTGTTTGTAGTTCTTTAAGGCATGGGCTACCAGGAATCTTTTCTAACCAATCTGAGGACTCCAACTACAACTGGAATTATTGATGTCCTCATGTGATACATTGTTTAGAATTCCATTTCAAGATCCTTGTATTTTGATAGTTCTTTGAAGAGCTTCAAAGATACATTATAATCTGCAAGAACTGCCATGCCAATAAGAAAGCACATTCTGTTTCTGCAGTCTTTGATTACGATGCTTGGGTGATTAGCTTTGATTGTTCTGTCTGTATGTATCGTAAAGTTCCATAAAGTCGTTAAAATTTCCTATGACTGTAACTGAGTCTAGGTGATGTTTATATCAGTTTCTTGAAGTTTCCTTTAATTTTATTATTATTATTATTATTATTATTATTATTATTATTATTATTATTTGTTCCTTGGATTTCTTTTGTATACATATTTCCTTCCGGGTCCCAACCAGAAACCTAAGCTCAGAAATGGTTTCATGACATTTTCCACTGATAATTTAAAAAAAAAAAAAAAAAATCCCAAGATCACACATATTTTGCATTGATAAAGCTCTTCGTAATGTGTGAGCTGTATTTGCGAGTACAATTTTTGTGTTTCTTTAAGGCATGGGCTACCAGGAATCCCTTCAATGAGTCTATCGGAACTTTTCCAATCAAACCGAGGACTCCAACGACAACTGGAATTATTGATGTCCTCATGTGCTACATTGTTGAGATTTCCATTTCAAGATCCTTGTATTTTGATAGTTCTTTGAAGAGCTTCAAAGATACATTATAATCTGCAAGAACTGCCATGCCAATAAGAAAGCACATTCTGTTTCTGCTGTCTTTGATTACGATGCTTGGGTGATTAGCTTTGATTGTTCTGTCTGTATGTATCGTAAATTTCCATAAAGTCGTTAAAATTTCCTATGACTGTAACTGAGTCTAGGTGATGTTTATATCAGTTTCTTGCAGTTTCCTTTAATTTTTTTTTTTTATTATTATTATTATTTGTTCCTTGGATTTCTTTTGTATACATATTTCCTTCCGGGTCCCAACCAGAAACCTAAGCTCAGAAATGGTTTCATGACATTTTCCACTGATAATTTTTTATAAAAAAAAAACAAAACAAAAAACCCAAGATCACACATATTTTGCATTGATAACGCTCTTCGTAATGTGTGAGCTGTATTTGCGAGTACAATTTTTGTGTTTCTTTAAGGCATGGGCTGCCAGGAATCCCTTCAATGAGTCTATCGGAACCGAGGACTCCAACGACAACTGGAATTATTGATGTCCTCATGTGCTACATTTTTATTTGTGAAGGAGTTTGTTCGAAATTCAGGCTATACAGGACGACAGTAATCTTTTCTTTGTTTCTAACGAAATTTTCCTGTTCCTTGATATTTTGCTTAGCTAGTCGAAGGCATCTTTCGCTCTGCCAATGCGCTTTCAGATATTCATATCACATTTTCTGACCTCTGTTATAACAGTTCCTAAATATATTCATGTAATCAGACTTATTTTCAAAACTAAATAATCCAATATATGTCGATGTTTCTTTAAGTTATTTAACAGAATGTAGCAAATAAATTCGTATACGACGCATTTCAATTTTCAGTTCAGTCCTCTGAAAATGATCCATATTCTGAAGACATTTCATCCAATAAAAGGCCCAAGAGCCATAGAAGGTAGAGGGTTACTGAGTGAGATTGTAAGGAAAGAAGAAGTAAGAATGTATTATGAGGATGAACAAGATAGATATCAGTTTAACCTAGACTTAAATGGACTAAAAGTTGCCAGGAAAGCATTCCCTCGGGAGTTTGTTACCCAAAATAACAATTCTGATATCTGTCTATATCCCTGAGATGAGGTATTATGATTACTTACTGTTGTGGAGTGATTTCGCAGTGGAGGCTTGTATTTGTACTAAATCAGTCCTAAAATAGGTTCGACGTACAAAACGTTAGGAACTTGATATAATAGGTATTACGCAGAGTAATCTTGTTGCAGTCGCTGATACTTTCGTATTCGACTAACTGTCGTCCGACATCGACTGGCATCGACTGCCTATATTTAGTCACCCCCCACGAGAGCATCATGTGGCACAAGGCCGGTTTAATGTGCGATCTCCGAGCCCGTGAGCTCGGCCAAAAATATACCCTTATAAAGGGGTTCAGGGTCGGTTTACCTCCCCGAACGAGACTCTGCCCTTCGGCAGAGCCTCGTTCGGATTCCTCCCCGCCCGAAGGCAGAGAGTTCAACCGTTCAGCCTGTCGTCCGACATCGACTAGTATTTAGTTACCCCCCCCCAACGAGGGTATCATGTGGCACAAGGCCGGTTTAACGTGCAATCTCCGAGCCCGTGAGCTCGGCCAAAAATATACCCTTTGAACCCGTATAAACGGGTTCAGGGTCGGTTTACCTCCCCGAAAGAGACTCTGCCCTTCGGTATAGCCTCGTTCGTGTTCCTCCCCGCCCGAAGGCTGAGAGTTCAACCGTTCAGCCGGTCGTCCGACATCGACTGACCCTCGTTTCTCTTACTTCTCCTAATTATATTAGGTGGGAGAGTCTATTAACTATAGAATAGCACTTACATAACACTTACATTATTTACATTATTCGGACGGTTGTCCTCATCTTCATTGCCATATTAACAAGGTTTCGGCCGTTGTACTCTCCAGCCTTTCTGTCATATTTCTGTGTCTATATATCTGTCTATATCTCTGAGATGAGGTATTATGATTACTTACATTATTTACATTATTCGGAATGTTATCCTCATCTTCATTGCCATATTCACAACGTTTCAAACGTTGTACGCTCCGGTCTACTTCAGGACCCTTTATTTCGTCCACCGGGGTAGATGGTTCCAATCTTCTGAAGAAAGCCGGAGCGTACAGCGGCGGAAACATTGTGAATATGGCAATGAAGATGACGGTAACATCCCGAATAATGTAAATAATGTAAGTAACAATTCTGAATAAGAAAATGTCCGAGCGAAACTTGTTTTTTTTTTTTGTTTTTTTTGCTTTTTTTTTTTTGTCTAAGGAACACGAAGGGCATGTGGATGGTTTACTATTGTGGACATCGCACAGCTGGTCCCAGCTGTGATTGTCTATGTTGGTGAAACTAAGGAATGTAACACGTCAGATAATCTGCCATTGTAATAGTGTTATACTGGAAAACACCTATTCTATAGTTAATAGACTCTACCACCTATAATAAGTAGGAGTCGTAGTAGCAGTCGGAGAGAGTTGGTCAGTCAGTCGACTGGCTGTTCGGTTGAACTCTCAGCCTTCGGGCGGGGAGGAACCCGAAGGAGGCTACGCCGAAGGGCGGACTCTCTTTCGGGGAGGTAAACCGGTCCTGAACCCGTTCATACGGGTTCAATGGGCATATTTTTGGCCGAGCCCACAGGCTCGGAGATCCCACGTTAAAAAGGCCTTGTGCCACATGACGCCCTCGTGGGGGGTGGTGACTGAATATCGTTGGTCAGTCAGTCGATGTCGGACGACCGTTAGTCGGATATTGAAGTATCAGCAACCACAACTAGATTACTGCGTCATTACTTATTATATCAAGTTCCTAACGTTTTGTACGTCGAACCTATTTTAGGACCGACAAATACAAGCCTCCACTGTGAAACCACTACATAACAAATAGCGATATAGCAGCGAAATCCTGGTAATTTTATCTGTGGAATAAGATTTTAAGGGTAGAGAATGATTTATTACCCACAAAGCCGTGTCAGTTCTTTTCATCCCTGTCGAGGCTGAACAGTGAAGATTGGATAACATCAGCCCAGAATAAGATCAAGTTTTAAATACCTAAGTATTATTTATAAAAAAAAGGGCTTATATTTCATTTGGCTGAGCATAGTTCAGTAACACAACATTTAAAGGACCACTTAAGCCCAAACTCATAGATTAGACGAATATTCGTTGAAAATATATTGCATAAAAACAAAAATAAACAAAAACTATAAATCAGTGAAACCCTCTTTCCTTATCGTAGAAATTTCAACAACCTTTTTTCTGATTCTATCTGTAAATGTCCTTTTAGTTTAAATTTTCCTTAAAACTTCATCATTTCCCACATGATCAATTCATAGTATTCTCAGCATCCTTCTGTAGAACCATATTTCTGTTGCCTTAAGACTCTCCTATATCTGTGACGAGTTTGTCCAAAATTCAGGTCATATAAGACGACAATATCGTGTAACAGCCCAGTACTCTTTTCTTTGTTTCTAACAAAATTTTCCTGTTCCTTAATATTTTGTTTAGCTAGTCCAAGGCATAAGAGAGTTAAAACCCAAAATAAATAGTCAACTGTGAATATAGCAACAATGTCTTTAAACGCTTATAAAAAATATTATATATGGATGAGCAAAAATGGAAAAATTACTTCCCTTATACTGCACTTTTACTCAACAAAAATAAAACACTTTTTGATTCTTTTTAGAAATCATTAAACTTCGTGGAAATAATCAAAGATGCCCCCATCCTATCCAACCAGTTAAGCTTGGAGTTTGTTCACCAAGGTACCCACCGAGGAAGCACTCTAAGTAGTCAGAGACAGATTGACCTCTGCATCATCCCTAGAAGAACAGACCAGTATTTCAAGCGGTTCATCAAGTCATGGAGTCCCTCAAGAGGGCGGTAACGACAGAGATGTGGGGCATCCAAGAAGAATCCTTCTAGCAGTGCATAAAAGAGTGGCATTTATTATTATTATTATTATTATTATTATTATTATTTTTATTTTCTTTGCTTTCTGGCGTTTACACATTTCTTTCCGGGTCCCACCCAGGGACCTAAGGTTAGAAATGGCATCATGACCCTTTTCACTGACAAAAAAAAAAAAAATTACATAGATAGAGCCCTTCGTAAAGTGTGGGCTGTACTTGTCAGAACAATTTTTTGTATCTCCTTGAGGCATGGGCTTCCAGGAATCCCTGCAATTAGTCTACTGCAATCTTTTCCAACCAGTCCTAGGGCTCCAACTACAACAGGGATTGTTGATGTTCCCATATGCCACATTATTATTATTATTATTATTATTATTATTTTCATTATTATTATTATTATTATTATTATTTTTATTTTCATTATTATTATTATTATTATTATTATTATTATTATTATTATTATTATTATTTTTATTTTATTATTATTATTATTATTTTCATCATTTTTATTATTATTTTTATTTTATTATTATTATTATTATGTTCATTATTATTATTATTATTATTTTCATTATTATTATTATTATTATTATTATTTTTATATTATTATTATTATTATTTTATTATTATTATCATTATTATTTTCATTATTATTATTATTTTTATTTTATTATTATTATTATTAATAATTTCATTATTATTATTACTATTATTATTTTTATTTTATTATTATTATTATTATTATTTTCATTATTATTATTTTTATTTTATTATTATTATTATTATTTTCATTATTATTATTATTTTATTATTATTATTATTATTATTATTATTTTCATTATTATTATTATTATTTTCATTATTATTGTTATTATTATTATTATTATTATTATTATTATTATATTTCGTTTTCTGCTGTTGTCACACTACCTACGAAGTCGGCGGCAGGTGTATTTTTATGTCTACATTTCCGGATTTTTGTTTTTCTAACTCCCAAAACATCTCTAGCGTTACATGGACAAAGTTCTTGTTCGTGAGTGGGTTATACTTATCAAAACAATTATTTTATTGTATTTCTCTTAAGTTGGCATTTCCAGGGATTTTCTCAATGTTTTGTTGTGTTCCTTTTTTATCATTCCAGGAGCACCTACTATGGCTATTCTTGTTTCCAGTTTCTGCATTTTTTCTATTTCACACATATTTTACATAGATAATATTATTATTTTATTTCCTTTGATTTCTGGCGTGTACACATTTCTTTCCGGGTCCCGCCCAGAGACATAAGGTTAGAAATGGCATCATGACATTTCCACTGACAACCCCCCCCAAAAAAAAATAACCCCAATAAAACAAAAAAAAAACAAACATATTTTACATAGATAAATCCCTTCGTAAGGTGTAGGCTGTACTCGCGAGAACAAATTTTTGGTTTTCTTTGACGCATGGGCTTCCAGGAATCCCTCCAATTAGTCTACTGGAATCTTTTCCAACCAATCCGAGGGCTCTAGCTACAATAGGGATTGTTGATGACCCCACGTGCCACATTTTTGAGATTTCAATTTCAAGGTCCTTGTATTTTGATAGCACCTTTGAAGATCTTCAAAGATACATTGCAGTCTGCAGGGACTGCCATATCAATAAGGAGGCACTTTTTTTGTTGTGTGCGGTCTCTAATAACAATGTATAGGCGGTTATCTTTGATTTTTCTTTATTATTATTATTATTATTATTATTATTATCATTATTATTATTTCGATTTCTACTATGCTCAGACTCCCTCCCAAGTCTGCGGGAAGACCAAAAGCAGATGTGTTGTTATGTCTACATTTCCTGATTTGTTTTTCTACCTCCTATAACATCATTAGCGTTACAGGAACAAAATTCTTCTTAGTGTGTGGCTGTACTTATCAAGACAATTTTTTGTATTTCCCTTAGGCTGGGGTTTCCAGGGACTTTTTTTCAATGTGTTGTTGTGTTCCTTTTTTATCATTCCAAGCGAACCTACTATGCCAGGCACTATTCTTGTTTTCAAATTCTACATTTTTTCTATTTCGATTTTATTATTATTATTATTATTATTATTATTATTATTATTATTATTATTATTTCAATTTCTGCTATGGTCACACCACCTACCAAGTCTGTGGCCAGATCTAAGTCTACATTTCATCATTTGTTTTTCTACCTCCTATAACATCATTAGCGTTACAGGAACAAAGTTCTTCTTAATGTGTGGGCTGTACTTATCGAGACAATTTTTTGTATTTCTCTTAGGCTGGGATTTCCAGCGACTTTTTTTTTCAATGTGTTGTTGTGTTCTAGGGCTTCTAGGGATTTTTTTCAATATGTTGTACCTTTTGGGATTTCCAGGGATTTTTTTCAATATGTTGTGCGTTGCGGGATTTTCAGGGATTATTTTCAACGTGTTGTATTCTGGGACTTACAGGGATTTTTTCAATATGCTGACTTCAAGATCCTTTTATTTTGAAGTTAATTATTATTTATTAATTAATTAATTTAGTAAAGTTACTATTTTTCACCTTTTTTTTAAAATCCGGTAAACTTTTAAAAATATTATTGAACCGATTATTTTAACTTATATAATCCATAATATGTATTTCCATTGGAATAATTTCTAAGAATGTGAAATTGCAGATGACATTAATTTTGTTTTACAAACGCTACAGGAGATAAGATCGTAACTAACTGAGCCTAAAATTCTATAAAATGTTAATATCTATAAATATTATTTGATTTATTCTCGCATCTTGAAAAGATAAGGCGTATTTATAATACATCGTCTTTAAATGGAAAATGATATGAAAATTAAATGTTACTGTTTATGTTCTAAATGCCACATGTTAGGATTATATATAAAAAGCCGACAGGAAAACATTTGCATAACGATATGGCCGATAAGGTGCAGACACACAGACAGAATTTAGCGTTAGGCGAGTTTATAAAAGATGTCAAATTATAGCGAAGAAAACGGTGGCTTACCTCGTCAAACCAAGCGACAGCGCGTTGCGTGTATCCTACGACGGAAAATGTGTCGAAAAAGAAAATTACTTATCAAAAAAAAAAAAAAAAAAATAAGGGAGGGGGCACGTATTCCGCATGACATGCTGAAGACGGAATATTTAAATTAAAAAAACACGTTCGTCGCAGGTGTCGCTGTAAAAGTATTTTGATATGCAAAAATTGGGCGTCCTCTCCCAGTTGTCGACGAATGGAAAAAATGCTTGGCCGATAAAAGCTGTTATGTGTTCTCGAATCGGGGAGAAAAAAATTGGGTATTTTGGCTTTCGCGTTTGTTGGTGAGTGAGTTATTTTTCTGTCTGGTTACGTGCATTGGGATTTGTGAGATAGTACCTGAGAATCGAGTTTTCGGCATTTCTTTCTGCCCCCGATATGCGAGTCTGAACTTACAGTGATTTATTCTCTGTGCCGTGGAAGTAATCTGCGACAAATATTTCCTTTGCTTTCTGAATGTTTCCAAATTATTATTATTATTATTATTATTATTATTATTATTATTATTATTATTTCGCAAAAAATACTTTTTTTTTTATTCCAATACCTATGAATTAACATGACATCATTCAAAAAGGCTAGTCGAGTTGTTTCCCGTTGTTTTGAAGTTATTCAATGAGAAATTGCCCTTCTTCTAGACAAGTTGCCACAATATAGTATTTTAAGTTTAGTGGTATGTATTCTGCTTCTTTTTATGCGCGCAATGTACCTTCAGGACATAGAGGACCATGGTTCTCCACAACGTTCTGTCTTTTATAGCTTTTAGAAAAAAAATTATTTTTCCTATTTCTCATAAATATAGATAGATAGATAGATAGAAAGAAAGAAATAGACTGAGATAGATAGATAGATAGATAGATAGATAGATAGAAATAGACTCAGATTTAGAAAAAAAAAATTTTTTTCTATGTCTCATAATCCCTGGTAATCTCTTTCATGGTATTGAATTGAAAATCATCCTTCTCCTAGACTGGCTGTCAGCTATGGAAAGAGATTTAATATATATCTGTTGGGGATTTTTTTTTTAATCCGAGCGAAAATTAAAGTAAATAACAGGTCTGTATGTGAAAATGGGTCGTTAAGGAAATTGTAGGATTACTTGGAGAAAATTAAGGTATAATCCAGCGTCCAAGGCGACCATTTAAGCATAACCCTCCCCGCCACACCAATAGGGGATCGTCTTATATTCAAAGTATGAAATGTGAACCGCAAATCTTATAGTTTATGCAAAGTTGTTAACATGGAAGATTTTTGGCAGTAGGCTAACCACTGTATCGCCTCCTTTTTTCGATGATGTTGAACAAAATCACAACTGGACGCGTGTCTGTACAAGCCATTTGAAGGTGGCATTCGAGAACAGTGGAACGAATGGATGGTTCACGGGGAAAAGTAATTAAGGCTACCGTAACAGCCACCGAAAACACAGCAATCACTGATGAGGTATTGTAGATTGGAGTAGTAAATAAAAATATCTCCCTAACGTTTAATGCTTATATGGTTCGTCTTGTACGACGAAACTGTGTTTCAACTTGATAATTTCGGGAGTCGTCTTATACGCCTAGTCGCCTTATACGGTATATATTATTTATAATATTTAGAATTTTCGGTTCTGAGTAATCTGAATTTTGTTGTAAATGTCCCAATATTAAGCACGAGTTACCACCTATTCAATATATGACCATGTTGCTATTTATAACGATTCTTTCACGGTGTTTAAAATACTTGCCCCTTGGAGTAATCATGTCAGGTTGAGCCGAAAATTTCAGCATCCTGGTTAAGACGATAAACTACATCCGCGTCCTGGATAAGACGATAAACTACATCCAACAGCAAAGCCTCTGATCCAGAAGTATTGACGAGCGTGGAGCCAATTTTTAATTGCTGGTGTGCCCAGGTCCACCCTGACGCGGAGTGGTAGCACCTGTTAGGGTCCCAGCTATGGGAAAATAGCTAACCCCCAAACTTGAACGAAAGCACTATGAAAGTGTAAAAATAGGTTTTAATGCCATCAAAAATTTGTGTAAAAGATTACCATGAATGAATTTTTGAAGAAAATATTTATTACCAGCAATATATTTTTGGCAAAAAATATTATCATTAATACATTTTTGAAAAAAATATTACCAGCAATACATTTTAAAAAATATATTACCAGCAATAAAAAATTTTGCCGGCATTAAATAACCCATGTAAGTTGATATGACGTAAAATAAACCAAACCAAACTAATAGATAGATAGATAGATAGATAGATAGATAGATAGATAGATAGATAGAAATAGACTGAGATAGATAGATAGATAGATAGATAGATAGACAGATAGAAATTGACTGAGATAGATAGATAGATAGATAGATAGATAGATAGAAATTGACTGAGATAGATAGATAGATAGATAGATAGATAGATAGATAGATAGATAGAAAGAAAGAAAGAAATTGACTGAGATAGATAGATAGATAGATAGATAGATAGATAGATAGATAGATAGATAGATAGAAATAAAGAAATAGACTGAGATAGATAGAAAGAAAGAAAGAAAGAAAGAAAGAAAGAAAGAAATAGACTGAGATAGACTGATAGATAGATAGATAGAAAGAAAGAAAGAAAGAAAGAAAGAAAGAAATAGACTGAGATAGATAGATAGATAGATAGATAGATAGATAGATAGATAGAAATTGACTGAGATAGATAGATAGATAGATAGATAGATAGAAAGAAAGAAATTGACTGAGATAGATAGATAGATAGATAGATAGATAGAAATAGACTGAGATAGATAGATAGATAGAAAGAAAGAAAGAAAGAAATTGACTGAGATAGATAGATAGATAGAAATAAAGAAATAGACTGAGATAGATAGATAGATAGATAGATAGATAGATAGAAATAGACTGAGATAGATAGATAGATAAAAATTGACGGAGATAAATAAATAAATAGATAGATAGAAAGAAAGAAAGAAAGAAATAGACTGAGATAGATAGAAATAGACTGAGATAGATAGATAGATAGATAGATAGATAGATAGATAGATAGATAGATAGATAGATAGATAAAAAGTATTACCATCAATAAAAAATCTTGTCGGCATGAAATAACCCATTGAGGTTGATATTCTTTAAAACCAATGAAGGCAAAACCGAAACTTTCGTAAGCTGACTATGAGGGAGTGATGCTAGCGCTGTGAAATACTGAATGCATTATTTTCAACTCTTATTAATATAAGCATTGTTTCATTCCTGAGTATTCAAAGAAGTCTCTTCATTCCGTTTGAAAAAATGTCATCAGCAAAAAAGCAGTTAAGATATCATCACTGTGATACTGTTTCACAGCTAAGTGTTTTTTCGTGTTGGGGAACAGATGATAATCAAATCAGGAGAGTATGGAGGGTGATTAACCGTTTCAAATCTACAATCACGCACAGCAGACATTGAAACGGAGAGCCTACGTGCTGTGATGATGAAACAAGTCTCCTTTCGTCCATTTTCCTCAGCATTTGGTCTTAATAGCCTTTCGTATCTGTCTCAGCACGTTCGGTTAGTACTCTCCATTGATGGTGTTGCCCTTTTGAAGATAGTCAATAAACACAGTGCTTTTAGCATCCCCAAAATATATGCCATCACTCGCTGAGGATAAAACGACCTTGGCATTCTATGGAGCCGGTGAGTATGGGTGTTTCTACTCCATGGAGTATCTCTTTGTCACCAGCACAGTGATTAACCCAACATTTATCTTGGGTTAGGAAACTTTTAAGGAAACCAGCTAGGCCTGCTTCAAACAATGTTAGATTTTTCCCTTGATCGGATCAGCCTTTGCGATTTTGATCAGTTGTCAGAAGATGTGGTGCCCTCCAAGCAGGAACTTTCGTCAAGCCAATTTTATTTTGCAGAATATCCTCAACTGTCTCACGGGATATACTTACAGCATTGACTATTTGATTTCTTTTGCCAGTTTTCTCGAGTATTTGGTCTTGATAGCCTTTCGTATCTGTCTCAGCACGTTCGGTTTGTCTCTCCATTGATGGTGTTGCCCTTTTGAAGATAGTCAATAAACACAATGCTTTTAGCATCCCAGAAAACAGAAGAAAATTTTGCGAGGACAGTAAAAAAGAAAATGAAAGTTACGTGTGGATAACTCAACTACCTAACTAAAAACTTCCTTCAACAAATTAACGATGGTTGATCTCTATAGCTACGAGTAACAACGTAAAGGAGGGTCACCCTATAAGTTCATACGCTGAACAAGATACTCTCATGGAATGTGACTAACTGAGCTTTATTTTTCAACAAACCACTTGCAGTCGACCCACTTCTTTCATCGGTATTGCAGAACATGGATCTCATTGGGGAAAGAAGCTTTCATCCTGTTTGTAAAAGCAATCACCAACAGCAGATATGAGATAATAGTTATCAGTGAAGTGTTCTTTCATGTTGGAGAACAGATGATAGTCAGATGTGGTCAAATCACGAGAACAGAGAGTGTGATTAACCATTTCAAACCTACAATCGCGCACAGCAGCCATTGAAACCAAGGAACTGTGTGCATTGTCATGATTAAACAAGGCTCGTCTCGTCCATTTTCCGGGACATTTAGCCTTGATAGCCTCTTGTCTCAGCAAGTTGCCATAGTACTCTCCATTAACTGCGCATCTATTTTGAAGTACATCAAATATATATAATTCTTTCAGAGATATTAGAAAAAATTCGGGGGCGTAGATTTATATTTTGATAAGAAACGATAACAGCACTTTCAAGAATTTTTCTTTAAGTAAGTGTGGCGTTTGCTAGATCAAATTTGTGGCTGAATTTATGTCTATGCATAACTAATGCATTTGATAAATTCTTGTGTATAAGATCCCTTTTTTGTTCATAGTATTTTTTATTTTTTATTTTTGCAGGTTTCCCCAATGTGTTGTGAAAAACATTTCTGGCAATTTATTTTGTATATACCTGATTCAGAATTATTGTTTTTTACGGGCATTTTTAATGTTCTGATCTTATCCATAATAGTTTTGAATTTGGTTGACACAAAAATACTAAAAAAAAATAACAAGAAAACGGTTAAATCTATAACCTCATGTTATTCAAAATATATTACGCCTAAGTCAATCCTAATTCCAAATAATTTAAATATTAATTTGTATATATAAAACATTGTATCACTGGATGTTCTCCAGAAACATGCCGGACTTTTCCATTAATCTTATGAATTTTCATGAGCACACATATAAGTTTTGAAAAAAATAACATTTTTGCTCTTGTATATATATATATATATATATATATATATATATATATATATATATAAGTGAACATAGAAGTCAACACTTAGAGGCGACAGTCTGTTTCATGCTATATGCATTTGTCAGGCCTGACTATTGCATATAGCATGAAACAGACTGTCGCCTCTAAGTGTTGATTTCTATGTTCACTTTTATATTTACACACGCTCTATCTCTGATATTGAGCACTTTATTCCATAAATATAGCACACCTTAAGACTATTTTTCTTCATATATATATATATATATATATATATATATATATATATACTTGTCACGAAATAAAATCCTTACATTTTTCTTGATAAAGTCCCTAAGGATGAAACACGTTGGCTAAGATAAGTTTTACACACACACACACACACACACACACACACACACACACACATATATATATATATATATATATATATATATATATAGTTTTTTTATTTAAATTTGTATGTGTCTGTATGTGCATGTGCACATAAATATATATTTATAATTTTTTTTTATAGGAATACTATTGCAAGCATGTTAATATATAGATAGGTACAAACACTTTTGTTGGTACATTGTTGTATTTTTTTTAAATCTGGTAATATCTATCTATCTATCTATCCACACGCACACACACATACATACATACATACATACATATATATATATATATATATATATATATATATATATATATATATATATATGAGCACACTTATATATAAAAGTTTTGATAAAACAATAACATTTTTCTCTTGTTTGTCGTATTCTATGAAATGCCCATGAAATAAGGATTGCTGCCTAAATACACAAATATATATATATATATATATATATATATATATATATATATATATATATATATATATATATATATAACGGCAAAAGGAAACTTATCTATCCGACTCATTTCTTCCTCTGAGAGAGTTTATCAAAGCAAATTTCAGGATCATATTTTGTGGCAATTATTAACATGAAAGAGTAAAAACATAATAAGAAAATGAATATTCATTCGGTTAGCAGAAAACACAAGTTGATGGACGTGAGCTGAGTCCAATGCTTAATAAACGAAAGAGAGTAGGGTGTGTGTGTAGATTGGTATTTAAATTATTTTCGATTGGGATTGATTTATGTGTTATATGCTTTGAATGAAATTTTTGCTCTTGTCTTTAAATACATGCCACAAAATAACCTTTTCGCTCTTGTATATAAATATTTGTTGCAAAATAAAATCCTTACATTTGCCTTGATAAAGTTTTTCAGAGAACGAAACGCGTTGGCTAAGATAAGTTTTCCTTGTGTCTTTATTTATATTGCCCTTTTACAGATATACTATATATGAAATTTTGACATATATATGTATGCATAAGTTATTCAGATAAATACTATTTTGACGGAGTAAATGTATTTGAGATGACAATCTAATTTTTTGTTTTAGTAAATAATGAAAGTACTGTCAACCGGCCTATATACGGAAGTCTTACTAAAGACAAGTGTGCTTCTCAGCAGAAATCGAATCTGTATTATGTTTTTCTTACTGGAAAACTACCCCTGTAACAGGAAACATATGATATCATGAACTGAACCGCCGAAGATAAGTTTTCTTTTGTCTTTATTCATATATATATATATATATATATATATATATATAGCGTATTCCAATAACTTGGACCGATTTTAATGTGAATTAATTTTAAGCGTCTAATGATTTTGTTTGATAGATTTGTTGCAGATTTGGGCGATATTTTTCACACATAATTGCCATGATTTAAATAACATAGATCCAACAAAGAAAATAATTTTTCAGCAATAACACTGATTTATTTACTGCTGACTTTGATCCGTCTTAATTAAACACCCTTATATATAATCCGTTTTAATGAAACACTCTGCCCATTCTGTTGGATTTCTATCGCAAAACTCGTATAGCTAAGACGAATAATATAAAATGTTAAATGATTGTTTTTAAAGTCAATCATTTTTTATTTTTTTTAATCTCAAGCAACGGCAGCTTGGGTAAAATGATATAACATTTAATTATTTTAAACACACACAAATGCATACACACACACACACACAACTTTTCACAACCATCTGATGAAGGCATACAGGGGAAATACATTATCGGATATTATTTTCGAAACATACTTTTATGAATGATGTATCCTAATATATATATATATATATATATATATATATATATATATATGATAGAAATTATTAGGAGGATTTCATAATTATATTTAAGTAATTCATCAAGTCTGATAGAAATCTCAACAGAATACAGAAAGCACTGGACGACCGTTTCGTCCTATATTTGGGACTCATCAGCAGTGCGCATCCACTTCCGAGAATTGAAACCCTGACTGTTAGACTCAACAAAGCGCCGCTCATTCACATATTCCATGGTGGAACTCTACTGAGATCTCTGTAAACATAGGACTGTGCCCCTGGAGCCACGACTACTTTCCCCAAGCCGCTCACTCTAGAGCATTAGAAGCCAGTTCAAGCAATGATGTACATGATAGAAACTGTTAGGTGGATTTGATAATCATATTTAAATAATTCATCGAGTCTAGAAGAAGCTTCAACGGAATGCAGAAAGCACTGGACGGCCGTTTCGTCCTATATTTGAGACTCATCAGCAGGGCTCATCCACTACCGAGAATTGAAACCCTGACAGGTTATCATCGCTTGAACCGGCTTCTAATGCCCCACTTGGAGCGGCTTGGTGAGAGTAGTCGTGGCTCCAGGCACAGTCCTATGGTTAGAGAGAATCTCAGTTGAGTTCCACCACGGAACATGTGAGCGAGCGGCGCTATATTGAGTCTGATTTGCAATCTTTTCGTCACCGAGGCCCATTGAAACATTTGGTATGATGTTCGCTTGACAACCTAACTGTCAGGGTTTCAATTCTCGGTAGTGGATGCGCACTGCTGGTGAGTCCCAAATATAGGACGAAACGGCCGTCCAGTGCTTTCTGCATTCTGTTGAGGTTTCTATCAGACTCGATGAATTAAATATATATATATATATATATATATATATATATATATATATATATATATATGTATAGTAATTATTAGGAGGATTTGATAATTATATTTAATTAATTCATCGAGTCTGATAGAAACCTCAACAGAATGCAGAAAGCACTGGACGGCCGTTTCGTCTTATATTTGGGACTCATCAGCAGGGCTCATCATGGCCCCAGGAGGCACAGTCCTATGGTTACAGACAACCTAACTGTCAGGGTTTTAATTCTCGGTAGTGGATGCGCACTGCTGATGAGTCCCAAATTTAGGACGAAACGGCCGTCCAGTGCTTTCTGCATTCTGTTGAGATTTCTGACTCGATGAATTACTTATATATATATATATATATATATATATATATATATATATATATATATATATATATATATATATATAGTCAGTTAGTTAAACCTAGAGAACCAGACAACCTTACCAAGGTTTTACCTAAGCTTTCCCTGAGAATACGCTTAGGTGAAACCTTGGTAGGTTTGTCTGGCTCTCTAGGTTAAACTAGGTCTCCTCTACTTACCGTATTGAGCACTTTATTTAGTTTTTTTACCTACTCGTATCGTTTTTTTTTTCTTTGGAGTTTGGACTAGATCATTATTTTCGGCTACGTACATGTCCTTTGTTTTTTTCTTTTTTTATACGTTTTTTCTCCTTTGGTATTGGTTTGATTATTTGCAAATCAAGACACCGAAGGTTTTCGCAACGAGTATAATTTCTTATACTTATAAGATTATTACTACTAACATATATATATATATATATATATATATATATATATATATATATATATATTTCTGCTTATAAGGCGACCTGAGATAAGACAAGGTAAACAAATATATACGAAATTTTCATGAATTTATCGTATACCTGTAGTATAAAACGACTGCTTATTGATTATATAAAGATGATGTTATCGGAAATGTTGTTACTGCATCTTTAGAAATTCAAAATAAACGAAATAAAAAACCGATCACATTTCATCTTTTTCCATTTTTTTTTTCTTTACGTTTCATCACGTAATCTCTTGCAAATACTGATTCCTCTTCTACCTCTTCTTTACCTATATCTAAACAATTACAAACAGCCTGGTGTACTAATGGCCATTTACTTATACTTCATCGACAATCACTAAATACTGTTAATAACATTTTATCAGTTGAGCTTGCAATGGATATAAGTTGATTTCATTGATATTGAATTATTGTTTGAATAGGTAATTTATATATATAAGATAGAAATGGTTTTATTACTTTTATTATCGGTTTATTTGATAATGGGAATCTTTTCATGTACGCACCAAGGCTGAGGCTAGGGCCTACCGATTAGAATCACTTAGAATTTAAGGTTTCTTTTTTTTAGAATTTAAGGGTGATTTACGTTTCATCACGTAATCTCTTGCAAATACTTATTCTTCTTCTACCTCTTCTTTACCTATATCTAAACAATTACAAACAGCCTGGTGTACTAATGGCCATTTACTTATACTTTATCGACAATCACTAAATACTGCTAATAACATTTTGTCAGTTGAGCTTGCAATGGATATAAGTTGATTTCATTGATATTGAATTATTGTTTTAATAGGTAATTTATTATGAAGTTATGCCAAAAATATATAAGCTAGAAATTTTATTATTTTATTATAAGGTTTTATTAATTTTATTATCGGTTTACTTGACAATGTGAATCATTTCATGTACCTTATTGGTTATCGCACTGAGGCCGAGTTTGACCTACCGATAAACATCATTTAGAATTTAAGGTTTCTTTTTTTTTTTTTTAGAGTTTAAGGGTGATTTGGGGATTTTTTTTCTTTTATTTTTCTTTCACATTTAGCAGTTTAAGTCTTTGGCAATTTCAACCATGGAAAGATTAACAATCAAACAACATGTTGAAGTTATCAAATCCTATCATGAAAATGGACATTCATTTCGCGTACCTCGCAATATTTTTCAACATAATCGACCAACTGAGAGTACAATTGGAAACGATGTAACATTGTTGAGAGAGGTTCAATTCCTGCACGCGATGACGAATAGTGGGGTCTGGATTTCCGGCCACATTGTCTTGCACTGCTGCAAAGATTTCAGCTGAACGGCGTAAACGAGCACGCAATGGTGTTTTCACATCTGCCACCGACCCAGTTTGATTAAATTTACAAACAACATTTCCAATTGGACTCTTGAAACTTTAACACGTTGTTTGATTGTTAATATTTCCATGGTTAAAATTGCTAACGACTTAATTTGTTAAATTTGAAAGAAAAAGAAGAAAAAAAATCATTAGACGCTTAAACTTAATTCACGTTTAAAATCGGTTCAAGTTATTAGAACATCCTTTATATGGCACGCAACATATAAAGGTTTCGATTGTGCATCCCAAAGTGTAATAGGCTTCGATAATTTTAACACGTTGTTTGATTATTAATCTTTCCATAGTTAAAATTGCCAAAGATTTAAGTTGTTAAATTTGAAAGAAAAAGAAAAAGAAATTGTTGGACGCTTAAACTTAATTCACATTTAAAAGGGGCCCAAGTTATTGGAACTGCCTTTATTACAGTATTCCTTACACCAAAACAACGCATTCTTACTTACCATTCTTACTACAGTCACCATAATACCTCAAGTCTCTAGTGCCTAATGAATAACTAAAAAGTAAAGCAAAACGATTAACATTGTGGAGTAATGGATAGCGGCTCGGATTGAGGAATTAGAGAGCCGAGTTCGAATTCCAGTCGAATACTTTACATTCACTTACGTGCTAATAACCTTGCGAAAGGTATGACTCTTCTTCTCCCCCAGCTGTGAGTAAGTACCCTTGGATGGCAAGTGGTCTACCGCAGAAAGAAATTGCAAACTACCAATGAGAAAATCATCAGTCATGTATCGAAAGATACATGATCGCCTAAGCCTGTATCCCGCATGGCACGCATCTGACTGATTGACAGAAACTACGTTATGTTGGTGTGTAAGTAACTGAGATGCCAGTGACCAATAGAAACGGAAATCGTGGAGAGCCATGATTACTTTTTCATTAATAAATAAATGAAATGCCGTTTGAATAAATGCTTTGAATCTACTAGCTAATGTCAAATTTGCCCGTTAAGTCCAATGGGAGACATATTATTTGTGGAGAGGTGCCGACGGCAAAGCCGAAGCCTTAATCTCAAAAAATAAAGAGGCTATTTTAACGCAGTTACGTTTATTTCAGTCCGTTTCTCCTTTCTTGATTATCTCCCTTGCCTATCACCCAATCTGCTTCTGTTTTAGTTTCCGCCGTGATAGATAGCTGGAGCAAATTTTCGTCGTGAAATACGACGATCACTTACCCGGCGGGTGTGCGAGCGCTTCGGAAAATGTCATCAGACACTGGCAAGCAAAAGGAAGCTTAACCTCTTTTTCGATTGCTTTTTCAAGTCTAAATGCACCGACCTAGTTCGATCCTTGACCCATATTTTTCTGTTAATGAACCATCATCAGGACGCCGCTTCGAGGTAAAAAAAAAAAAAAAAAAAAGAAAGAAAGAAAGAAAAGAAAGATAGAAAACTAAAAGAAAGAGAGAGAAAAAAACAAAAACAAACAAAGGATAAACGTTCGTGAATCATCACGAGCGACACCTGGTGGACAGAGGAGGTACTGAAAAGAGAATCAACGACTCGTTTGTCTGATATTAAGTCTTTTAGCCAGATGGGAGGAGAACAAGAAGGGAAGCCAGAGACGGGGTTGCCCGCGGTCTTCTATCGGATTGTTGAGTAGCGTAGACAATGCACTGTCTGCTGTCGGTCGCCTACTGAGAAACGTGATGCCTCTCTTTAGATCCGCGGCATTTCTTTTTTCATTAAACGCTTCCAAATTAAGGTACTCTAATAGAACCGATTAACCTCACCACTAACTCCAGCGTCGATCTTTTTTTTTCCCCATCACCAGCCTATCAAGTCTTTCTTTTGCAGGGTCTCTTCAGGGAACATGCCGTTCAAGGCCTCTTCAGGGGACATATTGTTCTATTTATCTTGTCAAGACAATTTTTAACCTCTATCCGAAATTATGAGTAATATCTTAAATTTTCTTCTTCCTCTTATTCTACTTCGTCGTCGTCTTCTTTTCTTCTTCTTCTTCTTCTTCTTCTTCTTCTTCTTCTACTACTACTACTACTACTACTTCTTTTTCTCCTTCTTCGTCATCTTCTTTTTCTTCGTCGTCGTCTTCTTCTTCTTAATCATCATCATCATCATCATCATCATCATCATCATCATCATCATATTCTTCTTCTTTTTCTTCTTCTTCTTCTTCTTCTTCTTCTTCGTCATTGTCTTCTGCTTTTCCTTCGTGTTCTTCTTTATGGAGGATTTCTTCTTCGTCGTCGTTTTCTTTTTCTTCGTCGTCGTCTTCTTCGTCATCGTCTTCTTATTTCTTTTCTTCTTCTTCTTCTTCTTCTTCTTCTTCTTCTTCTACCTCGTCTTCTTCTTCGGCGTCGTCTTTTTCTTCGTCTTCGTCATCGTCGTTCTTGTTCTTCGTCTTCTTCTTTTACTTCGTCGTCGTCGTTTTTTTCTTCGTCATCGTCTTCCTCTTTGTCATCGCCTTCTTCTTCTTTGTCTTTATCATGGTTGTCTTCTTCCTCTTCTTTTTTATCTTCTTCTTCTTCTTCTTCTACATCGCCGTTGTCGTCGTCTTCTACGTCGTCTTTTTCTTCGTCTTCGTTGTCGTCTTCTTTTTCTTCGTCTTCTTCTCCTTTGTGGTAGTCGTCTTTTCTTCTTCTTCTTCGACGTCGTCGCGTTCTCTCTCTTCTTCACCATCGTCGTCTTATTTTTCTTATTATTATACTTGAAAAAATCGTTCTAGTCTTCTTCTTCTTCTCCTCTTCTTCTTCTTCTTCGTCGTCGTCGTCATCTTATTAGTCGTCGCCACCGTCTTTTTCTTCTTCTTGATTAATTCTTCATTTAGGATTTTGTAGGCTTCATTAGTTTTCTTCATTTTTACTTCTTCTTGAGCTCATTTTACTTGACCCCCGTTAAAATAATGAAAATATCTTGAATCATAACGATGAACAAGTCTCGACGCTCTTTTATATTTCTATCGTCCCTTTTGAACACTCATCTCATTATAGCAGTTCAATAGCGAAGAGTAAATCTCTTCTTTTTCCCTGCAAGGGAAATTACAGATCCAAAGATTTTCTTTATAGAATGGCCTTTTCCCTCAAATGAAACACAATATTTCAAGCCGCGCGCTAGACAGCCGCATTTTCGGGGGAAAAAAAAAACGACTCGAAAATTTGCCAGCGAATAACTTAGATCAATGAGAGGTTGCGCCGAAAATAAAACATCAGATTTATTTCCGTTGACGTTCCACACTACTACAAACAAAATGTTAGGAAGGAGACTCTCATCAATAAGCGAAAGAGCGATAACAGCTACTGGCCTGGAGAAAACCTATTTTCTTGAAAATTTCTTTCAAGAAAAGGATTTTATAAATTTCAGCTAAGAGCAGTACTGGCTGAATGTTTCCTTATAAAGAAACGGCTAATATTATCATTACAATTCGAGATGAGAATAACAGATACTACACTTTGATCTTACCACGATGGCCAAAGAATGAAGAAATGTGTAACTGAAGTTGAATGGCTCCTCACTGAATGCATGCTAAATGTTGCCTTATAAGGAAACGGCTAATATTACTATAGCGATTAAGAGAACAGATACTACACTTCGATCATAGCTCGATAGCCAAGGAATGAAGAAATGTGTAACTGAAGTCGTACTGGCTCCTCGGTCAATGCATACTGAATGTTTCCTTATAAGAAAACGGCTGATATTACCATTAGATATGAGGAGAACAGATACTACACTTTGATCTTAGCTCGATGGCCAAGGAATGAAGAAATGTGTAACTTGAGTCGCACTGGCTGCTCGGTCAATGTAATGCTGAATGTTTCCTTATAAGGAAACGGCTGATATTACAATTACTAATCAACGGATTGATGAACGGTGTGGTGTAATGTATAAAGCCATTTTGTTTTGGAATTTTTTAAATTTATAAGCCATTCCCTGCCCCAGTTAACAACTTATTTGATGTCCATTTCTAGAGCAGTTGCCAGTTTTATTTTGTAGACACTTGCTATTAAGACCGGAGTAAAAAGTTGTGTTATCAACGTAAATACTTTGTGAACTGCTGACATTGGGATGGTCGTAGACGAAGATTAGAAACAACGTTGTTCCAATGATGGAGCCCTGATAACCTCGGATTAATGGGGATAATCTAAAGGCCTATCCATTCATTAACCGATTGGTTAAGAACGATTGGATTAAGTCAAATATCCTGCCAGAGACACCATAGCCCTTATGGAGAAGGTCAGAATGCCAAACTGCTAAAATAAATCGAGATATCTAAAGCCACAGTCCGAGCCTTCGACGTTTTTTTATCTAAAGCCTGATCCAGTAATAATCGTTAACATATCACCAGTTGACCTGAGAACAAAAAGGCACAATAATTGTTCTTCTGGAGGTTAACACTAGCCATGTTGATGTAGAGCAAAATGGTTCTCTACGATTATTAAAGGATAGAAGTTGCGGTTTGGAGTCATTTCTTGCCCCAGTTAACAACTAATAGGATATCATTTTGATAGCAGCTGCCAGTTTTACTTTGTTAGACCTATCGGATTATTAAAACTGATGTAAATCCTTATGTCATCAGCACAGATACCTAGTTGGGAACGGATGACAACGGTAAGGTCGTTGATGAAGATAAGAAACAACGTAGGTCCAAGGAGGGAAAAGTGACTGAAGTCGAGAGGCCAGGTTAGGACCTATAATATTACAGATTCTTCAGAGTTTTGTTGAGATATATAGCCGGAGCATCTGACCAGATATGGCAGCAATATTCAGTGGACAGACGAATGGTAGATTTATAAACATGCAAGATGAATTGTCGACACATTAAACAGAATCAAATCTTAACAGTTGATTCAATATAATCGCTCCACTTCATGCCAGTAGAAAACGTGAGATCAAGAAGGCGCAATAAGTTCCTCTCTTGGAGGTTAGCATCAGCCATGCTGGTGTAGAGCAAAATAGTTCTCTATGATGATTATAGGATAGAACTTTCGTTTTGGAGGCGTTAAAATTGATAAGTCATTTCTTGCCCCAGTTAACAACTGATAGGATGTCATTTTGGATAGCAGCTGCCAGTTTTACTTTGTTATACCTAAATCGTTGTGTCAAGGATGAAGTCCTGGGGGAACCTCGCATTCAATGTGAATGTTCTAGATGCGTATCCGTTCCAACCGACTTTCATTACACAATTTGTCAAGAACGATTAGATTAAGCCAAATATCCGGCCAGAGGAGCCATTGCTCTTGTGGAGAAGGTCAGCATACCAAACTGTTAAAATAAATCGAGATATCTAAAGCCACAGTCAGAGCCTTCGACGTCTTCATCTAAAGCTTGAGAGACCAATTCCGTAATAATCGTTAGCACATGCGCGGTTGGCCTAGAGAAACGAAAGCCATATTTTCTATCCGAAAAAAGGCCGTGTGAAGTGATATGCTTAACCAATTCGGCGTACATTATATTCTTCTTTCCCTTCATAACGTAAGCGATCATGGCCCTCCACATATTCCTGTCCTCTGTATTTCTTAATAAGTTTTGTCTTTTTTTCTTCTTAGATTGTTCTAGTTCCACGTTCCACGCCTCTCCCGGATGTCTCAGTTATTCCCCTTTAATTCAGCTCTCCAAGTTTTTGGTTCACCACTGCTGTAGCCTGTTACTGAACTCACAACTCTTTGGGTCTAGTCATTGGATCTAACTAACGTCATTATCCACTAAGCCATGTGTCTTTGGGAATATGGCATGATACATGGATCTAGAACAATCTACCCTGGTGGACGAAATAAAGAGTTCGTTTCGAAGTACCAAGTAACTGAAGAAAACCGGAGCGTACAACACCCAAAGCGTTGTGAACATGGCGATGAAGATGAGGATAGCAGTCTGAATCATGTAAATAATACAAGTAGTCATAGTACCTCATCTCATTCATTTTTATATATATATATATATATATATATATATATATATATATATATATATATATATAAATGGCGTTTCATTATATATATATAAGGGTGTTTCATTAAGACGGATCAAAGTCAGCAGTAAATAAATCAGTGTTATTGGTGAAAGTTTATTTATTTCTCCATTGGATCATGTTATTTAAGTCATGGAAATTATTTGTGAAAAATAATATCGCCCAAACGTCCGCCAAATCTGAAAGAAAAAGAAAAAAAAATCATTAGACTCTAAAACTTATTTCACATTTAAAATCGGTTCAAGTTATGGAAACACCCTTTATTTTTGTGGTAATTGTTCGGATAATCTTTCTTCTATGGCTTAGTATCGTGATGTTTGTAGTAAGAATGGTAAGTCGGAATGTGTTGTTTTGGTCTAAGGTGCTATATATGGGTCAGTAATTGTGCCTAGCTAAATTTAAAATAAGATAGCTTTCCCCCATCGCCCATTTTGACATGTGCCACATCTTTGTATAATAACACAAAATAAATATTACTTTCTTCTATGGTTTTATGAATTTATACGCAGTACTAGATTGGAGGCAAAGTTTCATCATTTTACAGTTGAAATGGCTGGGAGTAACCGTAAATTCTATGCTAGTAGTTTCTTTTCTCGCACTTCTGTGTGGAACACTTTTTCGGCTAATTGCTTTATAAAGAGAGACGCATACATTTAAAACTTGTTTCATTAAGACGGATTATATATAAGGGTGTTTCATTAAGATGGATCAAAGTCAGCAGTAAATAAATCAGTGTTATTGGTGAAAATTTATTTATTTCTCTATTGGATCATGTTATTTAACTCATGGCAATTATATGTGAAAAATAATATCACCCAAATGTCCGCCAAATCTGAAAGAAAAAAGAAAGAAATCATTAGACGCTTAAACTTAATTCACATTTAAAATCGGTCCAAGTTATTGGAACACCCTTTATATGCGGAGGATGTGTGTGGACGTTGAATTAATTTCGTTTGGAAGGTCTCGTTTGTTTGGTGTTCATGGACGATGTTGGCACACAAAAGTTTAATAGAAGAAACATCGATTTGTAAAGTTGTTGACCTGAAGCTTGTGAAATTGCTACCGAGTGGAATATATGTTTGCAAGAACTTTAAGATATTTGATATTACTGTTGATTTTTCTCGGAGACGCAGCTATCTCCGTGTATTATTAAATCGTACTTGCAGATTTCTTAGTTTTGTTTGCTCATGTTAACGTCTTTGAAGAGTGAAAAAGGTCACTGGAGATATTTCAGCCTTTATGCGTTGATTTCAGGAGAAACGATGCAGTTGAAAGTTGAAAATTAACCTGAGCTAACATTTGCTGTGTCGGAATTTGGTATTTTAACGTGTGGTTTTGAAGAAAATTAGCTGCCTTTTGCTCGCTTCAAACTTATGAGATGAAAGCCGTATTTTTCGTTTTGGTGAAAAAAAAATTCGTGATGTCTGCCGATGGAAGATGGATTCAGACATAAAGTTCGAAAACGGATCAAACAAAGATCAGTAGGGAGTGACATGCGTGTTGTCTGCTTGCTGACCGTGCCATCGTGGTAGTAATTGTAATGGCAAAAAAAATGTTTATTTACTTGGGGAACATCTTGTCCAGATAGTTATGTGTTGCGGACTTCACAACATTACTTTAACTTAGATTAATTTAACTTTAGATTAGGAAACAGGGCTGACGCGGAAAAGAATAAACAAAAGACATTGTTACACATAAAATTTGTATTTAACAAGATGTACAATATCTAACAACGATGTGAAAGAAAGCATGCATTTAAGTAAGAAAAGGTTGAATAAAACAAGAGTTGTCTCTCTTTAGTATTCCAAAGTTCACTGGAAGAATATTTATGGGAGTCTCTTATAATGACTGTTCTCAGAAGATTTTGCTGTGTAAAAAAAGATTATGGGAGTGTATAAGGAATGTTCAGTATGTGAATGGTGTGTGTGAGTGAGAAGTTTGGCGCATGGTTTCAACTGTCTTGGATTCGTTTAGCAGCTGAATTCTCACTAATTAGCTAAGAAAAATTCTTTCTTATATAAGTGACTATAGGCTCCAGATCGCTACGCGGGAAAAGTTACTTTTCATGTGCAGTCGATCTGATTGGTTGGCATTGACCAATCAACAAGCGAGTTTTGAGGAGACCTAAGAAAACTTCAGTGATTCGTTTCTTCCAAAAATGCACAAAATTGACTACATGAAAATAGAGCGATTACAAAATTGTCGCATTGCTGCGATTTGTAAATTTGTAAATAATTATAATAACGTAGTGGTAATTATTAAATGCTTGGCGTTGTATGTGATTTGTATGTATGTATGTATGTATGAACATATATGCGATATAGATCGGCACATATGTCGTGTAGATATGTGTTTAGAGTTTTCAAATTTTCTCTTTGCAACGGGTCTTATCACACATTTTTTTTAAAACTGTAAGTTATTTTTGTTGGAAGTCTTTCGTATCCTATGTGCATGGTATGGTAGGTAGAAGTTGCTCGAAGTTTTCTCTTACCTGGCTCTCGATTTAGAAAAAGTGTCTAAGCGATGCACCAGTTTGTTTATACAGTCTTGTGGGTTCTTGTGTGCAGGAGAAATATGTCACCTCGAGGTCACCAATCTGTTGCGGGTGACTTGATAATGATACATGAAAGAAAAGGACATTTAAACTAGTGAAGTGTTTGTGTGTAACGTTGTGTAGAAGTGGTAGAGAATAGCGTTACATTGTAAAGTTTTACATTGAATAAAGTGAAGGGAAAGGTGCTGGCGTGTGTGCATGTGCGCTTTTCTCTGCGTTCGACCTACATCTTACTGAGCGAAATAGGAAGAAGAGAATGACAGTGAATGTCACTTCCTATTCATAGGCTTAGGGAGTGTCTCCTAGCGGCGTTTTTTTTTAGGAAAGTAAGTGAGGTAATCCACACGTCTGCTACAAAAATTGAAAGGTAACAATTGAAAACGATTAACAATCTTTTCCCTCCAAAAGCTGAAATTAAAAATTGAGGATACATTTATTAAGCAATAAATCTTCTGAGTTTAGGAAAATCTAACTTTAACCATCCAGTAATTCGATTTGCATAATACGTGTATAAACCGTCCGGGGATGTAAACAATAGCGACAACTCAAAGGTTCCTATAATTTATTGATTTCTAAGTTTTAATTTCATACAATAAGAAAAATATTGAGTTATTATTGAATGTGAAGTGGAAATAAATTCAGAATGTTCAAAAAAACCCTGATCAATATAAAATACTGCAACACACACACACACTCACACAGACACACACGCACATACACACACACAGACACATACGCACAAACACACACACACATGCACACACATATACTCGACTCTCCCGTCAAAGGTATGAGGGTCAAGCAGATCAGTTCCTAGGAAACTGACAGCCCGACAACAGCACATGAGATTTGATTATACTGGTGAAGGTTTCGTGTAGGACCATCCACACTTTTTGAAGGGCCAAATTCAGAGACCTGGCGCACTACGTGCCACAAGGTCCCCAAACGACCATCCGCAGGTTTTGAATTCAGAATTGTCCTACTCCTAGACCAGTTGCCATTCAAGGCGATGTAGAACCCAGTCTGTCCTGCTATTTACCCATAGCTGGAGGGAGAAGAAGAGGATTCACACCTTTCCCAAGAGTATTAGCACGTAAGTGAATGTATTGTATTTAACTGGAATTTGAACTCGGCTCTCCGATTCCTCAATCCAAGACACTATCCATTATATATATATATATATATATATATATATATATATATATATATATATATATATATGCTCGACTCTCCCGTCGAATTCGACGTATGAGGGTCAAGCAAATCAGTTCCCAGGAAACCGACAGCCCGACAACAGCACATGAGATTTGATTATAGTGGTGAAGGTTTCGTGCAGGACCATCCACACTTTTTGAAGGGCCGAATACAGAGACATGGAGCACTACGTACCACAAGGTCCCCAAACGACCCTCCGCAGGTTTTGAATTCAGAGTTGTCCTTCTCCTAGACCAGTTGCCATCCAAGTCTATAGAACCCAGTCTGTCCTGCTATTTTACCCATAGCTGGAGATATTAGGCTGGTGCAAAAGTAATTTCGTTTTCTAACATATGTTACTATGTGAGAAAACGAAATTATTTTTGCACCAATCTAATAGAAGAAGATTCACACCTTTCACAAGTATATTAGCACGTAAGTTAATGTATATAATAGCTGGTCACTCGTATTCGAGAATATTCGTCTACTATTGAAGACTCTTGCTAAGACACATTTTTTCTTTGTTCAGTACCCATATATACTGCATCTATGCTGAGTAGAACTTAGTGGCAGTCTCTGGGAGTGAGTGTGTTATCTAATAGATAAGATGCTTTCTGGGAGTGAGCGTGTTACCTAGAATGATCAACAATCTGAACACCAGCACACTCAAACACTCAGTCACGATGACTTCGTGCTAGCACAACTACCGACGGCCCCAAAGTGTTTCGTCTACCCATTTTCACTCACAAGGCCTGGGTCAACCTGTGGTATTGTTTTCAGGCACTTTACAAAGATGCCGCACGCTGGGATCGACCCCTCCAGTCTCCTTCCTGATAAATCGACCATGGTGAAATTCGAACCCCGGTCTCTCATAGTCAGAAAGTGAACGTTCTACCTACTCGTCCATGCGCCCATATATATATATATATATATATATATATATATATATATATATATATATATATATATATATATATATATATATATAATATTTTTTTGTTTAAAAATATGATTCCTTCGCTACATAAGAGTTCTCATGTTTCAAAAACGAGAGCCGAAACCATCCAAATAGTTATTAAAATTAAGTCGAATTGAGGTGTTTTGTCCCGTTTCATCTTCAAGCGAAATTTTAGGAATAATCTATCTTTTGGTTTACGTGTGTTTTTAGGCATGGTCCGTTACAACATTCGTTATTGTGGGAGTGGCTAGGCTAGTTTTCTTCGTTGAGTGGTCAGAGAGTTAATTCTTATCAATAGATTCATCATCTTCTGAGAGGTTTTGCTAAGGTTGGGTAGGGCATCTATTTCAAGGCTAATGTTGGCAGTGATCCTTTAGTTGGTCCCAGTGCGGGATATTTTTACGGCGCGCCTACACGTCTTTATGTGTCGGGAGGATTGTGTTTTATTATTGTCCATCTGATTATCTACTTATTTATTTGTTTATTCAAGTGGCTGTTTTATATTCAGATCGCATTGCATTGAATTTCAATTTGTTTTTTGACGACTACAGAAAGGGTTTTTCCTATTTAATGATTTGGCTAATCTTTTAAGACTTTTATTAAACTAAGGGATTTTTTTAATGCTAATTATTTAATGCGAAAGTTTCTTGATGTCGGCAAAAAACCGTTAACTCCTGCCTATGGTTTAATAATTTTTCATTATTTAGAAATTTAATCATATATATATATATATATATATATATATATATATATATATATATATATATATATGTATGCGTGATGATTGGCAAAGGCATGAAACTCTGAATCAAACTACAAACGTAGGTCATATATGTAATTATTAATATATACTTTATAGCTCTGTTTAATTACACTGAGCACTGTTTTGTTTCCACCAATGATTAAATAAATAGTTATTTGATCACCTGTATATGTACGTAATCGGTCATATATATGGTTGTTCTTGTCTCTTCATTTATATCATTTCTACACACACACACACACACACGCATATATATATATATATATATATATATATATATATATATATATATATATATATATATATGTATATATAGATAGATAGATAGATAGATAGATAGATAGATAGATAGATAGATAGATAGATATTACTTAACAGAGAAATCCAAAATTGCCTCATGAGTATAGACTATTTTAACTAACGTTAATGCATTAGCTTTATTCAATTCAAATGGTGGATTGTATTCAGTCGGAACTAGAAATTTAAAATTAAATATTTAAAAAAGAGACAACAGTTGAATAACTGATACAGATCTACCCAAACAGGCAACACAATCTACCCAAGTGCTGCTAAGGGGAGGGCAGATATTGTCTGACTCAAATGGAAAGAAGTTACACAAATTAAAATACCAACCCTAACACGCCAAGTCAGGGTTATAAGAAAAATGAATTGAAATTCAAGGAAGACCTAAAAAAAGTTTTAAAACGAAAATATTAATTATTAATTATATAACAAAACAAAAAATAATATTATAAAATATTATAACGTTATATTATAAAATTATATAACAGAAAAATTAATGCCACTTGCAATTTCCAAAATAAGAATAAAATATAATAAAATTAAGAAGAATTTGGTTTTAGTTTATATTAAGAAAAAATATTTAAGAAAATGTTTAAAAAATATATTTAAAAAAATTATTAATATTTTTTTAAATTTAAAAAAATAAAGAAATAAAGGAATAAAATTTAAAAAAATATTAAAAAAAATAAAACGGATAAATTAACTGTACTATATATATATATATATATATATATATATATATATAGGAAAAGTTGCAAATTAAAAAAATAATAATGTCCTTTTATGAAAGTATTTATTTATTTGTATATATATTTGGTATTTCAGATTGGCCTCAATCTTTCTTCAGAAATAACTGTTTGTTTACATGTAGCGTCCATCGCGAGATGCGGATGTCACGTGATATGGAACGAAGATTCCTAACGTAAATCTAACTGTAATAATATCTTAGATGTTGCTTAAAAAATTTAGAAAAATAAATAAAATAAGAAATACAATTTTTTTTTAACTATATCTAAAAAATGTTTAACTATTGAAATACTTATAAAGATTTAAAATACCCAAGTCTTTATTTAACCTTAGTTTATATGTATTTAATTTGATTAGGTTGGAGCAAAAATAATGTCGTTTTCTCACATATGTTACTTTTATATATGATTTCTGAATTAATTCATTGATATATATATATATATATATAGCCATGTTATATATAATTTTGGAAGCGCGTTTTTCGCTCTGTCGAATCGTGTTATTCGTTACCGTTCTCAATCTCTTCATTCATTTTTTTGCAGGCGTTTCGACAGCATGGACAAAATTTAAATCCGCACGATTTTCTTGTTCCAGTTCAAACTAAGCCGAAAAGCTGCCGAGACAGCTCGTGATATCAATGATGTGTTTGGCCCAGGAACCACTAACGAACGTGTGGCACAACGGTGGTTCAAGAAATTTCGCAATGGTGACGAGATCCTCGAAGATGAAGACGGTCGCGGCCGGCCGACTGCGGTTGATAACGAACATTTGAAAGCCTTAATTGAAGCCGATCCTCGCAAAACCACACGAGAAGTTGCTGTTGAACTCGAGGTCGACCACTCAACAGTCGTTCGCCATTTAAAGCAAATAGGGATGGCAAAAAAGTTGGATAAATGGGTGAACGATAATCCAAAAAAAAATCGTCAAAAAACGACATTATCTTTGCACCAACCTAATAAAATCCAGTATTTATATATATATATATATATATATATATATATATATATATATATATATATATATATATATATATATATGCCAACGGATTTATTACCTGTAATATATATACATACATACATACATACATACATACATACATACACACACACACACACACACACACACATATATATATATATATATATATATATATATATATATATATATATATATATATATATATATATGGGTAAATGTTAAGGTTTTATGTTGAAACGCGTTGGCAAAGAAAAGTTTTCCCTTCGGATTTATTTATATCTTTGCGCATATAGGTTTATTTATATCTAAATTTTCTACATTTGAAGGTAAAATGTATGCGCCTGTGTTTGTGCACGCGCGTAGTCCTGCATATGTGTGTTTTTGTATTAGACGTCATGTAAATTGTCATACGGGAAAATTTAAACCATAAATAATTTAAAAAAGAAATGTGCAAAGAAAAGGTTCTGTTCAGTCTGATCGTCAATAATTCATTTTCGTCTCAACCAAGTCAGACATTCACAAAAAGCAACGAGTCAGTTTTGGGATTTTCTGTTAATCCATAGAAAATCCTGTATGGTATTTATTTATTTATTTTATTTTTTTTGTGACCAATCTATTAGGTTTGGTGCAAAAATAATGACGTAATAATGTCGTTTTTTGACGTATTTTTAACGTCAAAAAACGACATTATTACGGCATTATTTTTGCACCAACCTAATATTTTGAATTTTTTTTCATTTCGCACTCAAATGATAAGAAAAATAAGTTTTCATTGTATGATCTATATCAGCTCCTTCTACTACTACTACTACTACTACTACTACTTTTTCTTCTTCTTTTTCTTCTTTTCCTTCTTTTCTTCTTCTTCCTCCTTCATCATTATAAGCTACTGTTCCTCCTCCCTTTTCTCATTTTTATTCCCCCTCTTCTCCTTTTTCTTCTTTTTTTCCAGTTTTCTTCCTCCTCCTTCTTCTTCTTCTGCTTCTTCTTCTCCCCATCACTTTTCTTATGCTTTCTTTTTCTTCTTTCTTCTTCTTCTACTTCTTCTTATTTTTTTCCTATTTTTCTTCTTCTGCTCCTTCTTCTTTTTTCTTCTTCTTCCTTTTCTTCTTCTTTTCCCATTTTTCTTCTTCTGCTCCTCCTTCCCCACCCCCTTCTTCTTCTTCTTCTTCTTCTTCTTCTTTTTTCTTCTTCTTCTTCTTTTTTCTTCTTCTTACTTTTCTTCTTTTTCTTCTTCTTTTTTCTTCTTCTTCCTTTTCCTCTTCTTCTTCTTTTTTCTTCTTTTCCCATTTTTTTTCTTCTGCTCCTCATTCCCCACCCCCTTCTTCTTTTTTTTCTTCTTCTTCTTTTTTCTTCTTCTTCCTTTTCTTCTTCTTCTCCTTCTTCTTGTTTCTTCTTCTTCCTTTTCTTCTTCTTCTTCTTCTTCTTTTTTCTTCTTCTTCCTTTTCTTCTTCTTTTCCCATTTTTCTTCTTCTGCTCCTCCTTCCCCACCCCCTTCTTCTTCTTTTTTCTTCTTCTTCTTTTTTCTTCTTCTTCCTTTTCTTCTTCTTCTCCTTCTTCTTGTTTCTTCTTCTTCCTTTTCTTCTTCTTCTTCTTCTTTTTTCTTCTTCTTCCTTTTCTTCTTCTTTTCCCATTTTTCTTCTTCTGCTCCTCCTTCCCCACCCCCTTCTTCTTCTTTTTTCTTCTTCTTCCTTTTCTTTTCTTCTTTTTTCTTCTTCTTCCTTTTCTTCTTCTTCTTCTTCTTCTTCATTTTCTTCTTCTTCTTCTTTCTTCTTCTTCCTTTTCTTCTTCTTCTTCTTCTTCTTCTTCTTTTTTCTTCCTTTTCTTCTTCTTCCTTTTCTTCTTCTTCTTCTTCTTCAATTTTTTTTCTTCTGCTCTTCCTCCTTCTTTTCTTCCTCCTTCTTTGTCGTGTTCTACTTACCGCACCTTTATTCTTCTTCTTTTTCTTCTTCTTTTTCTTCTTCTTCTTCTTCTTCTTCTTCATTATATTCTTCAAAATTTGCATATGTTCGATCACTATTTATAATCATTTCACGCCAAGCATGGCGATAATGCTACTAGAATGCAGGGGGGGATACATGGAATGAAAGTGAAAGAGAATGAGAAGACGGAAAATAGGGTGGATTGAGGAAAGGATAGAAAAGGGAGAGAGTTCAAAAAGACAGCAGTTGGTGATTGACATTGCATTTAAATCTTTGAAAATCGTAGTTATGAGAGAAGAAAAAAAATCAGAAGAGAGTTGCACACGTGGGAAGTACGAGAAAATAAACTGTTGGCGTAGAAGTGGCGGTTGCATCTAGTTAGTTCAACAATAAAGCGGTGAGACCTAGTTGCCAATCTAGTAACCCATTCAAATTGATGGAGAAGAGGCACCAGGGAAAAAAATAGTTAATCAGAGCAGTTGCCTTGGAAATATTTGTAGAAAAGACAGAGAGAAGCCATGTCATACCGGTGAGAAAATGATTGAAATCGAAATGCCTGGTCATGGTCGATTATATTGCAAAACTTTCTTTGGATTTTGTTAAGAATTTTGAGATGTATGAGAGATGATAAGTTTTACATAGTTGCCTTTTCAGCTTCTTTTAATCGTTGGAATCTTGTGAAAATATGATAAAAGTGACAGACAGGCTTAATTTGTTACGAGAGTCGTTCGAAGTTCTAAAACTCACGCATAAAGAAAATACATAGCAGAACATTTTTCTTGTGAAATCACACTGCCACTTATTGTTGGGGCAACAGACGACCAATTCTTGTTGGGCAAGACGCGACCACTTTTTGTTGGGGCAACACACTAACAATTCTTGTTGGCACAACACACTATCATTTCTTGTTAGAGCAACATATTACCACTTCTTGTTGGGGCAACACACTACCACTTCTTGTTGGGGGAAAAGATTACCACTTATTGTTGGGGCAACACACTGAGACTTCTTCTTGAGGAAATACATTAACACTTCCTGTTGGGAGAAAACACTACTGTTTCTTGTTGGAGTAACACATTACCACTTCTTGTTCGGACAAAGCACTACCACTTCCTGTTGAGGCTATACATTAGCAACTTCATTTGTGTCAACAAACTACCACTTCTTGTTGGGGCAATACACTACCACTTCTTGTTGGGGTGACACATTACCACTTCTTGTTGGGGCAACACTTCTACCACATCTTGTTGGGGCAACATACTGCCACTTCTTGGGGCAACATACTACCACTTCTTGTTGGAGCAACACACTACCACTTCTTGTGGCAACACATTGCCACTTCAAGTTGGGGCAACACACTACTACTTCTTCTTGTGGCAACACACTGCCACTTCCTGTTGGGGCAACACATTGACACATCTTGTTGTGGCAACGCACTACCACTTCGTATAAAACTAGAAAAAAAACTGAGGCCCGAGCGGTCATAAATTATTTGCAAAAGAAATGTATGACACGCAAAGAAATCCATGAGAACATGCTAGGGACACTTGCTGAGGACTCCCTTTCCTTTGCAACAGTGAAGAAGTGGGTTACAGGATTCAAACAGCGCAGGTACAGTACAGAAGTTGACCCTGGTCAAGCCATTCAAAAATTTCAACCACTGATGCTCCAATGTATGTCATTCACTGTCTGGTTTGGGATGACAGACGTTTTCCTGTACAGCAGATAGCTAAGTCCATAGGAATTACTTCTGGTTTGGTCCATACTGTTTTGACTGAGATCTTGGGGATGACCAAGCTGTCTGCAAGATGGGTCCCAAAAACGCTAACATCAAAGAAGTTGAAAAAGGTCAACATTTCCAGGATACTTCTGACTCGCTTCCAGGCTGATCATGTTCCTACCTATTTCCTAGAAAACGTTAACTTGTTTATTATTCGCTTTTGGGAAGCATACGCTGGGCACCAAATAAAGGTTTTCGAGTTATTTGTTTTATGTATTTGCGAGAGTTGGGGTGAATCCATTTTTATCAATGCCAAGAGGAACCCAGGTTCAGTATTTCGGACCTGAATCAAAGATTCACCCCACAGAATTTAAATCAAGCAACGTCTGTTGGAAAAGGTGGTGGCTTCTGTTTTTTGATATTCTGAAGTTGTAATCATGATAGACTACCTGGAAAGGGGGGAAACTATTAAGACAACTGAAGGAAGCAATGAAGTCTAAACGTATAGGGAAGTTAAGGGCAGGTGTGCACTTTCTCCGTGATAACGCGCTCGTTCACACTGCTCAGGTTGTAGTAGCTGAATCAGCCTATTGTGGTTTTGAATTGCTACCCCATCCTCCTAACTCGCCACACTTAGCTGCATCTTCCTGTTTCCTAAACTCAAATCCCACCTGCGTAGTCGCCATTTTGGAAAAAAATGATGAGAGCATATGTACTGTGGCGGAGGCTTTGGAGAATCAGGATGGCAGTAACTTCCGTGATAGGATTGCAATGCTTAAGCATCGTTGGACTAAGTGCATTTAAAAATAGTGAAAACCGTCTTGTTTCACCAATTCCTTCTGGGTGAATCGTAGAACGTTTTTTTTGCGACCGCCTTATGTTACAAAATATTAAAACAATTAAAATATGCGACATTTGAGAAAACATTTCTCGGGAAGATATTTTAAACGTACCTAGATCTTGGAATACGCTAAATTGATTATTATTCGCTTTGGGGTACCATTCGCTGGGTACCAAATATCAGTTTTGGATATAACTTTCCTTGCAGTTATCAGAAAATCGCGATCTAGACCTCCATTTCTACTTATTTTTTATGTATTTACGGGAGGGGAATAATTACATTTTTGCCACTGCAAGCAGGAACACCAAATGAAAATTACAAACGGGAGATGCCGAAATCAAACAAGTACAAAAATTTAACTATCTGGGAAGTGTTCTAACAGAGGACACCCCCAATACAAAAATGCTTATACTGTTATAATTTCCCTAAATTTCGGCGTACAAGTCGAGCTGTCGTATAAGTCGACCTCAATACTTTTAGATCAGAATTCCGAGTTAGGCTCTGAATCAAAGATTCATCCCACATAAAATCAAGCAACATCTTTTAGCAATGTTTTTTTAATTTTTTAATTTTTTTTATTTTTTCAGATTCTGAAGTTGTAATCATGATAGACTACCCGGAAAAGTGTTGAAACAAAATGTTTATTTTTGTAGTGATTTTATAACATATTTCTGTTATAATTTTTAAATAAATAATTATATATATATATATATATATATATATATTCAAAAATGGTGTATTTCATCTACAATTTAAAACATATGTTTATGCAACAAATTCATTATTACTTTTCATTTCAATGCGTAATTTTATCTTCTAATATTGTCTTGTCATGTTATTGTTTTTTTTTATTTCAGCCGTACGATAATATTTTACATAACGTGAATTGCGGCGTACAAGTCGAATTTTCAAGGTTAAAATAATATTTGCAAAACCAGCGGTCAACTTATGCGCTGGGCCTGAAATGCAAACCTTTACCACCGAGTTGTAAACAAGTTGGACAGAACTTCCTAACAATTACTGTACACCACTTACCGTACCTCCAGCAGGGTACTGCAAATATATCCAGTTAACATTTGTTTGGCAAACAATATTGGCATATTAACGTTAAAAATTAACATAAAATAATAAAAAAGTAACACACATTCAATGTTTTATTAACGCTACATCACACATCGCGGCCAACTGCTGATACAATAATTTTAAACATTGACCGAAGTACTTACCGAAGTACTTACCGATGAGTGTAATAGTTTTCTCGCTATACAACACCCATAGAAAGATATTAAGGTTAGTGTCCTAATATACAGGTAAGTGTTGGGACCCAATTTAATTTTAGCATAGGTTATCATAAACTGTAGCTTAACTTTATTTACCGGTAGATATAAGTTTTCGGCCACTGGTAGCTTATTTTATGTTCGGGGGTCGATCTATACGATAGATATATAAAAATATGCCTATGCGTTTAGACTTGATTGCTTTCTTCAGTTGGCTTAATTCTGATGTACAGCATAAGTAGGTTTTACCTTTTCCAGGTAGTCTATTATGATTACAACTTCAGAATCTGAAAAAATAAAAAAAATTAAAAAATTAAAAAAACATTGCTAAAAGATGTTGCTTGATTTTATGTGGGATGAATCTTTGATTCAGAGCCGAACTCGGAATTCTGATCTAAAAGTATTGAGGTCGACTTATACGACAGCTCGACTTGGTATTGGTCGCGGCACCAAATGTAACGTTGTAACCTTTTGCTGATTCAGATGGGAATCTGGTTAGATTCGGTATTCGCCTCCAACGTCTGGTTACCGAAGTAACTGCTTTGATTTCCAGTCTAACCTACTCACGTTGTGATTTGATCTTAGGTAGACGAAATCAATCAGTCGCCGGGCCGCAATGCAAGTCGAGTCCGAACAAGGATTATACCGCACAAGTATATGTAAAAGAAAATAAATTAACAACTCGAAAAGTTCAAATGTGTTAAAAAAAGAATAACAATATTTTATATCTGGTTGCTGAATACAGGACTGCGTCTTTCTCCCAACCCGCTTATATGGATTCATGACACTTTGTGTTTGTTAGGCGAGTCTTGACATCTTAAGTTGTTTTTTTTAAGAAACTGGTTTTTGGTGTATCTTCAGGCGATATTCGTAAAACTTGTTTTGGTGGTGAGTCTAAGTCGTTCTTTAAAAATAAATTGTTCTTCGTTAGAAGTTGAGGTTGTGATGCACGGATCTTTCAGTCAGCTTTCTGCGAGGCTGGTCTCAGAGCTCACAGCTCAACTCTGTCTGCGTCTGCCAACTGCGTCTGTGTTACTCACTGCAACTGCCGTCCACTCGCTGCGACTCTGCTTATATGGACGCCGACCAAAACCGGGGTGGGCTTGTCGGTGTTTGAGGTTCCTTGATAATTCTAAATCCACAATAAGGATTTTCTTTGTTTTCGGACAAGAAAATTTATTACTTTCCATTTTTGGAAGTCCTTACTTTCTACTTAAAGGGAATCGTCCTCCCAAATTCTTCCTTTCTCATATTCGTATCTCACACCAATCCCCTCAGAGGACGTCAACAGGTTCCCCTCTCTCTCACAGTGGCATTTCAGACCAATCCCTTCAGGGGGGTTTCAACAGGCCTACCCTCCTTCTTCATAGTTTACCTTCGTCTACCGATCACGCCACCCTTCAGCCAATGAACGCTCAGCAGCGTGGGTGTTTGCAATTATCGCTCAAATGAAAAAAATTATCTTCCTTTTTCTTTTTCTGCTTTCTTTCTCTTCCCCGAGCAGACCTCCCACGATCGTGGTGGTCCCTAATCTGCATCTTAACAGAATGTCGCCTGGACTTTATCAATCGAGATTTTCGTCAAATAATCATTGAGGTTGGTCAAGTGAATCTCTGCACTCTGTCGCCAATTATCTGTTCCGATAAAACAATTTTTCTTATCATGGCAAGCTCTGACATAAAACAGGTGCTTTTCCCAAATGATATCTCCTTGGGGGTGGTCCAAACTGAAGCCATTCTCGGTCAGTGTGTGCTTGATTAATGTCATCTCTTAGCATTCTGTTTGTAGGCCACTTGACCAATTTGAAATTTTCTTTTATTCGACCGTCGTAACATAAATCAAACTAAATCCGACAGATCCGAGATCGTACTTTCTTCGCTAATGAAAATAAAATCTTTACCACTTTTTTTTTGTTAGAAAAAATAACATCGCTCTGTGTCTTTTCGTGATAGCTTCTTATCACCTTAATTAATTCTCGCCTTTTCCTTCTTTTTTTTCACGCAACCCTAAATAGTGTCGCAATTGGAATTCATCCCGTGTACACCAATCATATACTTGGGTATATATATATATATATATATATATATATATATATATATATATATATATACGTCTTACCAGTTTGTGACTAGAAGGGATAATTCCGAGAGGGATATAAATCCAGGGAGAACTCAATGTAGACTACAGAGAATTATATTGGCAATAAGAAGACGGAGACTTTAATTTTCCATTTCGATTATAATTTATTTCGTGAACACGGGGGTGTTCAACTCTTCAGAAATAAAATGTCCTCCTTAAATGGAGAAAATCCACTGGACGGACACATTAGATTGGTAGTGGGGAGTCTCTCTCACCTTGCCTCCCCACTAACAGTCAAATAGAGAAAAATTTTATTTATCAAAATAGCCACAATTTATTTCATAGAAAAGAAAGATGTTACATTAACTAAACTCATAACTACTGGTCTGAAAGAGTAATATGTGTATATATATATAAACTAAAACCACTATACGAAACTTAGATCGGCTCATGATCAAACATGATAGACATTCGTTGTCTGTTATATTATAATCTATATTTAACAATATATATATATATATATATATATATATAAACATATATATATATATATATATATATATAACCTATTATATATATATATATATATATATACATATATATATATATATATATATATATAATCTATTATATATATATAATCTATTATATATATATATAATAGGTTTATAGCATACTTTCAGTCACAAATACAATTGAAATTTCTAGGAGTCATAATGAGAAAAGAAGGCCTAGAGAATTTAACACCCACAGGGTACATTGAAGTCAAGAGAAGTAGAAAATACAGTGAGTAGCGTACTTAATGAGTTTGTAAGTGGCTGGCAGAAATAGAACAAAAAGGAATGGTATTGGGGCAAAAGTTTACATATTCCTAGATTAGTCACCTCAGATTTTTAAAAATGAATAGAAATGGATATAAAATGCTTATAGTCTTAAAATTATTTCAAATATTGTCATATTTCTGAAGAAAATGACGTAACAGGTAATCTTCATTACAATAATTAAATTAATTAAATTAATTAATAATTAAATCAAAACATGAACTGAAAATATAATTATTTATTGAAATGAAAATTATAATAAATTCATTCTATAAACATATTTTCTAAAGTGTGGGTGAAACAAACCAATACAATAATGATGAAAAAGTTTTATTCATCAAAAATAGCCACAATATATTTCCATGAATAGAAATATATTTTATTAGGTAAATTCATAATTACAGGATCGAAAGAGTAATAATCTATATATATTTTCGATTTTTTTAGTTGGTTTTGATTTTAGCGGAGGTATCATAGTTTATTGGTTAATCACGGTAAACCCACAAGCATAATTTTAAGTCTGTTTTTTGTTGTTGTTTTGTTCGTCTTCTCTTTCTCTCTCAAGAAAGAAGTATTCTGTTTTTGAAATTAATCGTTTATTTACCAGTAATTTACAATCGCCGAGAAGACAGATTTCTAGTGTTCAAACACGATTGCTATTGTGTGGCGATTTTTAACATGTTTTTAGTTTAATCTCCGATAATAAATAATATTTAGCTCTACTCTGTATTGTGCCCTCTTTTAAATTAAATATTACAGACAGTGGAATTATATTCGTGTAGGATACAATTTCGATTCCTGTCGGGGGACAGATATTTTCTATGAAAATTTCTCAGACATTCAGGCCGGTAAATGTTGTTAATACTGTTTATTATAAAAATATAGAGTTTACTTAAAAATCTGTGTCTATATAAATAACGTATAACAATAAAATATCTTTATATATATATATATATATATATATATATATATATATATATAGTTAAGTAATGAAGAAATTCGTAATCCGTATGTGTAATCCCAAGGTGGATGAAATCCTGAGAGCACAATGTAAATCCAGAGGTAATATTTAAAAGAAAAACAGACCACTTTAAGGTACCATTATAATAATTTATTTCACCAGAGTCCTTTTAAAGGACGCCAGATCATCAGATAGCACTTCCAAAATCTGGTGAAATAAATTATTATATTGGTTCCTTAAAGTGGTCTGTTTTTCTTTTAAATATATATATATATATATATATATATATATATATATATATATATATTAAAAATATGATTCCATCATTACAGGCTCGACTTATGTATTGAGTACTATTTTATAACAATAGAAACAAAAATACTAAAGAACTTCGGATTATTATCCTAACGTGTTCTTTCCTATTTTTCTATATATTTGCACGCACGCACACACACACACACATATATATGTATATATTATACTTATATAATACACACACGCACATATATACACAAACATACATATGTATATATATATATACATATATATATATATATATATATATATATCCACATATTTGCTTACATATATATATATATATATATATATATATATATATATATATATATATATGTATATATATATATGTAAGAAAATATGTGGATATAGATCCGACAGTATTTGGAAAAATATGGAAAAACAAAAATCCGAATATGCAAGTATGCTGTTTTAATGTTGTTTCAATGTTGATGTCAGACGTTTCGGTCTAGTAGATCTTCTTCAGGACATAGTTATTAAAACATAATTAAAATTAGACGCCGACGTGATCGTATTGCGAAACGGAACGATGATCTTAAAAATTTCAGTTATTCTGTTTTGATTAGTCTCATGTCTATCGTCTCTTCATGTTGACTTGAATATCGTCTAATTTTAATTATGTTTTAATAACTATGTCCTGAAGAAGATCTACTAGACCGAAACGTCTGACGTCGACATTGAAACAACATTAAAACAGCATACTTGCATAGTCAGATTTTTGTTTTTCCATATTTTTTCTTCATATGTAGATATGTATAAAGAAATATAGTCATAAGGTGTGCTATATTTATGGGATAAAGTGTTCAATATCAGAGATAGAGGGTATGTAAATATAAATATAAAACTGAACATTGATGTCAACACTCAGAGGCGACAGACTGTTTCATGCTATACGAAATTGTCAGGCCGCATATATATATATATATATATATATATATATATATATATATAATTATTTATTTAAAAATATGATTCCAACACGCTACATAAGAAGTCTCATGTTTCAAAAACAAGAGCCGAAAACTTCAATATAATTATTAGAATTAAATTGAGTTAAAGTGAGCTCTGTTTTATCTTCAAGCGAAATTTTTTGGAATAACTTGTTTCTGAAATGTACGTGTTTTATATCGGAATCTAAAATTCCCATGGTGACAGCCATCGTGGATATTTGAAATAGGTAGGGGTGTTAGCTGCAAATGATATGTATCAACATAGAGTTACTTTCATAGATGTTAAGTCAGGGTAAGGTGTGGGGTGTCTAAATTTAAAGTGGAAGATGTTTTCAATCAGTCAGGTTAACTTGTCTATGAAGATTAATTTATTTTTTGTTTTATTACTTATTTGTTTTATTACTTTATGAAAAGGTTTTGTGTATATAAAAACATTTGTTATTTGACGACTTCA
>OZ010587.1:29667013-29684513 GCA_963932145.1 Acanthosepion lycidas | reverse complement strand
CACATATATATATATATATATATATATATATATATATATATATGTACATACAGATAGAGAGAGAGAGAGATACTAATAGTAGCTTTTTTAGGTAAGATTTTTCTCATATTCTTTAACACTCAGTAACCGAACTTCGTATATTAGTGGCTTTATTGCTTTGCTGTCGGGATATTGGTAGTTTCTTGCCTTCTCAATCGTGAGTTGCTCAAGAATTAATGCTTGTATTTTCTTTAATTTACAAAAGCAAGTTTTTTTCAAATACCCTGAATATTTACGGGTATGATCGAAAACCCCTGTAACGTTTTCGTTTTTTTTTTGTTATTTTTTTCACTTTACACTCGCTCCCTAATTTTTTCTCTTTTTTTGCTTTTTCTTTTCCTTCGTTTGTTGCCATCTTTATCGCAAATTCTGATATATATATATATATATATATATATATATATATATATATATATGCCCACGCACACATCCACACGCACACATCCACACCCACACCCATACACACACACACACACACACACACACACACACACACACACATATATATATATATATATATATACACACAGACACACAATTATAGGATTGGTGTATACGGAATAAATTTCAATAACCAACGAATACTATTCTTAAAAGAGTGCTCAATACAGAGTAGAGCAAATATCATCATTTATTCGAAAATTATAACATAAATATGTTACAAAATCACTACAAAATGGCTATTTTTGTAGTGATTTTATAACATATTTATATTATAATTTTCGTATAAATTATTATATATATATATATATATATATATATATATATATATATATATATATATATATATATGCATACATATACTTATTTATCTTCACTGGGCTGTTCGTTCTTTTTTTATTTGGTTTGGTCGTATGATAAGTAGTAAATGTGGAAGTAAATAGATAAATATTACCAAATACACGTGACGTTTTTTTGTTTTGTTTTTTGTATAAAAACAACGCATAACCTTGAATGTGGATGAGCGGACAGAAACGTCTACATGCCGGGTAGACGTCTTCATTCAAATACCTTGAACATTTTCCCGGCATCATCGCAAACCCCTATAATGCCGATTTTTTTTTTTTTTTTTTTTATAGTCTCCGTCATTCCCCAAACTTATCAATCGACCTTTCCCCATTCCCGTATTATTTTTGCAAGATTCTTAGTTATGCTGCTATTATATACTAGCTTATTAGCAGTATTTTCTCAAATAAGATTTTAATATCTGATAATTAATACATGAGTAGCGTACCTCAGCCTTAGGCGTCATGCCATTTTCATCTGATTTTAAGGGCTCATCACTTTTCTGATTATTTTTAAGAGGCTTCTTTTCTGCAACTGTTCCACTGGGCATTGAATGCCAATTTTCTTTGTCCATGTCTTTTGTTCCGGTAGTCACCGTACCAAATATTAGGTTGGTGCAAAAATAATGTCGTTTTCTCACACTTGTTACTATGTGAGAGAACGACATTATTTTTGCACCAACCTAATGCATCCACTGACGAGCGGCGTGACTGTGATTGTCACCTTCCAAAGCCTCGCGAGGTCAAAGATCAATGGATCAGAGTTGATTACTTTCCCCATTTGCTCTGTCTTTGTGTCAAAAGGACACAATGTATCAATGATTAAGCCTTTCTTTTCTAATTTAGCTCCCATTAATGTGTCCGGTTTATTGAGTTCCACCTTCATATCTGTTTGCATTAAATAAATAAATAAAGCACGATAATAATATTGCGTTGGTGCAAAAATAATGACGTAATAATGTCGTTTTTTGACGTATTTTTTGACGTCAAAAAACGACATTATTACGTCATTATTTTTGCGCCAACCTAATAATAACAATTATTTTTTTCAGTTACTGTTGTTATTATTATTATTATTATTATTGTTATTATAATTATTCATTTGCATATTTACAATGGATTTCTGGTGTTAATCGGTGGGAATCAGGTGACATGAAGCCTCTTCAAAACATCAGCACCTTCCACAGTATCCACGCAGATGACCAGCATCATCGCATTTCGAAGAATCAACTAGTCTTTCTGAATTTTTTTCATTTATCCAGTCTCGAGTCTAAGGTTTTTGGCAATACTCCATGATATCCAGCTATTATGGGCATGACCGTCAATTTCGTGTTACGCACTGATCTCGGCCCCCGCAAAATATATCATTATTATTATTAGTGGTACTACTACTACTACTAGTATTAGTGGTAGTATTTTTCTCAGACAAGATCTTAATATCGGGTAATTAGTGCATGGATAGCGGACCCTAACCAGCCAGCAGCCATGGGTATCGTGTAATTTTCATTAGATTCTAGGCGTTCATCATTTTCTGTATTATTCTTGGCGTTGTCAATTGGCTTCCAGTTCCAATGGAAATTGTTCATTTAATTTGTCTATGTCTGTCAATCATATTACCAAATATATCAACTCTTCTTCTTCTTCTTCTTCTTCTTCTTCTTCTTCTTCTTCTTCTTCTTCTTCTTCTTTCCCAACTCCTACTCCCCGGTCTTCTTATCTCCTACTCTTTCTTTTTCTGATTGTCTTCATCACCATTCTCCGCAAATACTACACGTCCTCCTTCTCCTCCACCTCCTCATTCTTCTTATTATTATTCCCCTTCTCTCCCTGCTCTTCATCCTTCTCGTCGTCCTCTTCCTCCTTATTCTCTTCCCTCATTCTTCTTCTTCGTCTTCTTTTTTAAGACCGTCTTATTCTCCTCCTTCCTCCTTCTTCTTCTTCTTTGCCCATCTCCTACTCCATCGTCTCCTTATATCCTTCTTCCCCAACTTCTCCTCTTCCTTCTCCATCTCCTCCTTCTCTCCGAACTTTACTTCTTCTTCTTCTTTTTCTTCTTCTTCTTCTTCTTCTTCTTCTTCTTCTTCTTCTTCTTCTTCTCATCATCCTTTCCAAATTTTTCTTCTTCTCCGTCGTCTTCTCCTCTTCTTCTACCTTCTCCTCCTCCTCCTCCTCTTCATCATCATCATCACCATCATTCTTCTTCTTCTTTTTCTTCTTCTCAACCTCCTCCTCTTCATCCTCATCATCACCATCATTCTTCTTATTCTTCTTCTTCCTCTTCTTCTTTTTCTTCCTCCTCATCTTCATCATCATCATCACCATCATTCTTCTTCCTCTTCTTCTTTTTCTTCTTCTCCACCTCCTCCTCTTCATCATCATCATCACCATCATTCTTCTTCTTCTTCTTCTTCTTTTTCTTCTTCTCCACGCCCCCTCTTCATCATCATCATCACCATCATTCTTCTTCTTCTTCTTCTTTTTCTTCTTCTCCACCTCCTCCTCTTCATCCTCATCATCACCATCATTCTTCTTCTTCATCTTCTTCTTCTTCTTCTTCTTCTTCTTCTTCTTCTTCTTCTTCTTCTTCTTCTTCTTCTTCTTCTCTACCTTCTCTTCTTCTTCATCATCATCACCATCATTCTTCTTCCTCTTCTTCTTTTTCTTCTTCTCCACCTCCTCCTCATCATCATCATCACCGGCATTCTTCTTCTTCTTCTTCTTCTTCTTCTTCTTCTTCTTCTTCTTCTTCTTCTCTACCTTCTCTTCTTCATCATCATCATCACCATCATTCTTCTTCCTCTTCTTCTTTTTCTTCTTCTCCACCCCCTCCTCCTCATCATCATCACCGGCATTCTTCTTCTTCTTCTTCTTCTTCTTCTTCTTCTTCTTCTTCTTCTTCTTCTTCTTCTCTACCTTCTCTTCTTCTTCATCATCATCACCATCATTCTTCTTCCTCTTCTTCTTTTTCTTCTTCTCCACCCCCTCCTCCTCATCATCATCACCGGCATTCTTCTTCTTCTTCTTCTTCTTCTTCTTCTTCTTCTTCTTCTTCTTCTTCTTCTAACTCTAATGCGTTCGCTCAGCATTTTACCGATCCCTTTATCCACCTACCAATAAAATAACCTATTCATTTACTCATTGATTTACTCATTAATTAAATCTACAATTAACAGTCATTCTAATACTATTTAACAGACAGACAAAAATTTAACCTGTTATTTTATATTCCCATTACTCGTGTTTTTATTTCCCGCCGTCCACATCCGTCTTCCTTTGTCCCATTTAATTTTCTCTTGCAATGCTTTTATCAAGATTGCTTTTTCGAATGAAGAACAATTAAGATAAAAAAAAAAATGATACAGTTAAGTGCTTTGTTGGTTGACGCATAAATGAATTAGCAAAATATGTTAAGGGTCTTAGAGCTTTTTTCTTCCATTTATTGGGTTCCTCCCTTGTACAAGACTCGCTGGAACCTATCCAATAATATTCTATGTTACTCCTCTCCTTGAAAATAGAAATATTTTTTTGTTAGTAATCGCAGGTTTCTTGCGCTATACTAAGCGTTGGATGCAAACGTTCCCATCGTCATCTTTTGGGTAACATTAGGGACATTTTAGAAGCGCATCGCTACGTGTGACTTGATAAACGTAGCTTAGTTTTGACAGCAAAGCCACAAGTTTGAAGCGCTTATTGAGGATTAAGTGTTACCCGGATTAACTTTCTAAGTACGATCCTAAGCTGATAAAAATAATAATACAAATATAATAATATCGTCTAAATGTGAAAAAAGGCTATAATTACTGAAAGCCTCATTTATATATATATATATATATATATATATATATATATATATATATATATATATATATATATATATATATATATATATATATATATATATATATATATATATATATATATATATATATATATATATAGACACCTCGAGGCGCTGTAATGGTTAGCAAGCTTGTCTCGCTAGAACAATTACCACTGAGTAGTGAGTTCGATTCTCACTGGGTGCCCCCTATTTCGGCCTTGTGCCACATCTGATCTACGCTTGGAAAATCACTATCTGGGCACCTGGACGTGGTGTAATGGTTAGAAAGCTTGTCTTGCAAGATCAATTACGACTGAGTAGTGATTTCGATCCTCACTGGGTGCCCCATACTTTTGGCCTTGTGCCACATCTAAGCCGGGCTTAGAAAATCTTTAGGGTACTTACATTACAGAAAATATACACCAGCACCCACAAAATTTATTATATACATTTTTATTTTACAGCATCCGTTATACTGTATATTTCTGTCTGTCTGTCTGTCTGTCTCTCTCTCTCTCTCTCTCTCTATATATATATATATATATAAAAACACTCAATAATATCAGTAATGAACATGGACACAATATGTTGACTGTTTTGAAAATAAGACATTCTTCAATACTATATACATACATACACCAATCTATTTCCAGTTAACAGTCAATATATTTCAACCTTGAAAATGGCTAAATGTATAGCCGAAAGCGCTCGGAAAAATATTGCATCAGGATAGCTTTTGTATAATTTATCTACTGAAAAGAAAATATATATATATAAGTCTATATGAGAAATTATATAAAAAACTTAATCAAAGCACCTTGCTTGTCATATTTAATGAAGCTTGCATATATATATACATATATATATATATATATATATATATATATATGTGCCTAAAAAATTTATTTCGCTTGGAGGAGAAAGTGTGGTTTTGTAAGCAGTGACTATTACGGCTGTTATAGTAAGACTCTTCGGTAAAAAGTGAATCGAGTCCTCTCAGTCACTGTGTGTTTATCTAAAATAAATACGATAAAATTCACTTTCGACGGCTCAGTGGTAGAAACTCCAACTGACGCCAATTCAGCCGGGTTTCGATCCTAGCTAAAGGCAACCGGACATCTAGCCACGCTGAAGATCTATGATACAGCGAAACAGTCACTCTGTGGATGACTATATATATGGTTGGTTCGTTGGGTTTTATGGCATATCAACCACTGTGGGTCATTTAATGCCAAATAAGGTATATATATATATATATATATATATATATATATATATATATATACGCATATACCTATACATATATTAAATATACAGTACTATCAAACATATAGCTGGAAACATTATTGTTTCAAAAACGCATACCTGGCAACATTATTGTTTCAAAAATGTATAGCTGGCAACATTATCGTTTTAAAAACGATAGCTGGCAACATTATTTTTTCCAAAAAACGTATAGCTAGCAACATTATTTTTTCCCAAAAACGTATACCTGGCAACATTATTTTTCCAAAAACATTATCTGAAGCCTTGTTGTTGGACGTAGTTTATCGTTATACCCAGGACGCGGATGTAGTTTATCGTCATACCCAGGACGCGATTATATATATATATATATATATATATATATATATATATATATGGATTAAATCCGATATATATATTTATATGGATTAAATACCATAGAATAATTAAGAAGCAAAGTGTAATATATTTAGAAATTTAACAATTTCTGATGAAGTTAAAATAATTAGCGAAACATGTTTAAATATATATGCACGCGACATTGTGTTTGCATTTTCGATTGAGTTATTTGAATTCAATGAATTAGAAAAATCAGAGGGCAGCGAACAACGATTTTTTTTCCCTCGAGCTGGTCACGACTTTGGAACTAAAACGCTAGAAATCGTGACATTGTCCAATGAGCTTGGTTCAACAAGGTGCGATACAGTTCTGCTGTTGCTTATAGAGGAAACGCCTTCGATTGTGCATTGGTTCGTGGAAACAGTAAAGGGTCACAAGCTGTGAATGCCACAGAAGACATTGGTCGGCATTAATTTTATACTGATTCTGACCTTCGTTTCTCTTTTTTTTTTTTTTTTCCAAAGCCAATCGTTCTTTGCAGTGTATTGGTTCGGAACAAAGAGGTCGTGGCATTTGGTATGCGAATTTCAAAGACAATATTTAGATATTTGTATATAGATTTATTCAACTATATTCTATATATATATATGCCATTTTGTTGAAATAACTTTCGACATCATAGAGGCAAATTCATGATTTTATTCTCCCAGAACATGGCGTCTTTCTGGGTGATGAACTGGTTGAAATGTTTTTCACAGGCTTCCGAAGTTCTCCCCAAATGAGAATGTTTTCTATGGATCCGAAGAATTAGTAAATCAATGGTAAAAGGTTAGGTGATTACAGGGGGGGAGCAATAGGAAGCGGCTCGGATTGAGAAATCGGAGAGCCGAGTTCGAATTCCAATCGAATCCATTACATTCACTTACGTGCTAAAACGATTGAGAAAGGTATGAATCCTCTTTTATATATATATATATATATATATATATATATATATATATATATATATATATGTGTGTGTGTGTGTGTGTGTGTGTGTCTTTAGGCAGCAATCCTTCTTTCATACACATTTCATTGAATACGACAGACAAGGTGCTTTGATTTTGTTTTTTTATACAATTTCTCATGCGATCTAATATTTTTTTTTTCTTTTCAGATGATAAATTATATAAAAACTGTCCGAATGTTCCTTTTATCCGAACGCTTCTAAGATTTTTAGCCTTTTTTTTTTTTTGCATGTAGATGATGCTATTATATTAGTGTTGTCAACAAGTATGATACGAATAGGGTTCCGTAGGTCTCCATGAATATTTAAAGAGATCTAATTGAGCTATGGTCAGATAGGTGTAAAAGTGAGTCTGCGTGTCAAACATGTTGTAGTGTGGCCTATATAATTATTTACGAATTTTGATTGATCAGGAATACAATCGCTTAATGCGTATATATATATATATATATATATATATATGTGTGTGTGTGTGTGTGTATGTGTATGTGTTTATGTGTGTGTGTGTGTGTGCGTGCGTGTGTGTTAATATATAAAAATAGGAAAATACCGTAAGGCTATTAATCCAAATTTCTTTAGTATTTTTGTTTTTATTTTTAAAAAAGTGCTAAATACATAAGTAGAACCAAAATTATAATTATTTTATAAAAGTATGATTGCATTGCTACATAAGATTTCTCTTGTTTCAAAAGTCTATATAAACAGTTTCAATTTCAAGCAAAAGGTTGAAAAGCTCAATCTGATGATAAGATAAATAAACCCTTTATGAAGTCGTCAAAAAACAAATTGTAGTTTAATACGACGTATTTATAGACAAACAACCGTTTTAGAAAAACTTTTTAGACATACAAATACGAATTTAACGGCGTAACAATAATGCCAACAACTCTGTCGTTGAAACAGACCAGACGATATGCGTCAAACTGATGAGATTATTCGCTTGAAAATAGACACCCCGACCCTACCTTGACTTAAACTCTTTCCGAAAGTAACTAATATGTTAATACAATAGCTTCACCCTTACGCTCCTTATTAAAATAATTGGTTTCGCCGTTTCCATGTAATTAATATTTCGAAGGTATATGCTTATAAAGCTCGGTAAATTTCAAAATTAGTTATTCCAAAATTCGTTTGAGGATGAAACAAAGCTGTTTTTATAGCTTTTGTTTTTGAGACATGAGAGCTCTTATGTAGCGACGGAATCGTATTTTTTTAAAATAATTATATACATATATATATATATATATATATATATATATATATAATAGATGTTGTGGTTAACAGAGTGTGATGACAGTTTGTTTAATGATTGAACACAACCTTTGTAGCCTGAAGATTGCGTTCAAGCATGGAACAGACTATCGCCACTCGGTGTTCACCTAATTGTCCACATTTATATTTATATACACTCTATGAGATTTAGCACTTGTTACGATGAATATAGTATACCTGTAAACTATATATATATATATATATATATATATATGTGTGTGTGTGTGTGTGTGACAACGATATATAATTTTGTATAAATTTATATACCAACAAACAGTATTTAGAAAAATAGTATGTCAAATTAGAAAAAAAAAATGGGATGCTTTTCTTACGTTAGATTTTCATCGGTCTGGCTTTTTTGATGTTGTCACCTGTGCACATGCGCACGAAACGAGAGACGCTGGCGGTTTAAAAAGATTTGAAAGATTTTTTTTTTTTTGAAAGAATATTTTTATATACAGGGTACTTAAAAAATTTGCGGGCGGGTTACTCACACAAAATAAAGTCAAATGTACATACAAACATATGTCCGCAAATTCTACGTTTAAAAAAAGTAGTTGGCGTTGTGTTTTTTTTTTTTTTTAATTTGACTAGGTTACATTTGTCTATCGTGTACATTTGTGGCTAGTCTGTTTTCAACGTTTAACGTATGTAGTAGTGAGTTAACTGAGAAGTGTTCCGTTTAACAATGGCAGGATATTCATATCGTGAGAAGGCAGACATGATTTTTGCGAAAGGCCGCAGGAATGGTAATGGACGCAAAATGCACGGCTGTAACTGATTTCGTTTCCAGACTGAAGACCGCCGAGTCATCCAACCTTTGCTGCTGTTCACCGTGGCGTTGCTGAGACAGGATCCGTGGCACCGCAAACTACGGATTGAGGAATACTGAGACTCGCTCGTACGTCTGACCATTCTGCAGACTGTTAGAGACAATACAAGTATCAGCACAGGTAAAGTGGCACTAGCATGCCATACATCTCATAGTACCGTATGGAGGTTACTTTAAGAGCAGCTCCTGTATCCATACCATTTACAACGTGCGCAGGGTCTTTTGCCCTCTGATCACTCTCCACAGGAGAACTTTTGCCGATGGTTTATCGCACAAACGATGGGTACGTTGTTTGTCGCTTCAGTCTTGTTTACGGATGAGGCAACAATTAATGGAATAACAAATTTATACAACCAACATTTGTGGGTGGTGGTGGTAGGGGGGCATCGGCATCCCTTGTTACAATACAGATCAAACACCAGCATCAGTTTACGCTAGTTTGGGCTGGAATTGTAGGTAACTGTTTGGTAGGTCAATATATCCTCCCAGTACGTATTACAGGAGCTGTCTATAGGGACTTTTTTTCGAGCACACTACCAGATCTGCTAGGGGATGTACCCCTGCTAAAACGAAGACGCGCGTGGTTCATGCATGATGAGACTCCGGCACATTTTAGTCACATTGATCGCGATGCTCTGGCTGACATCTATGATGAAAGATGGATAGATGGGGAGGGCCAGTTCCATAACCTACACGTTCCGTCGAACCTAAATCCTTTCGATTTTTATCTGTAGGGTTACCTAAAACATTTGGTTTATGCAGCAGATATTAATAATGCAGAAACGTTTCATTAATGTTTCATCGGGGCCTGTGATCCTATTCGACAGAGTGTGGAAGTATTTCAATGAGTCACTGATCCGACAGATGCATGCGTGTGTAGAAGCAAGCGGGGGACATTTTCAACATTTTTTATGAGTCGATATGTTGAGGCTATAGTTATTGTGTCGAAGAAAAACGATGACCTATTAGACATATGTTTATATGGACTTTTTGTCCTTGTTTTGGGGCGAGGAAACCGCCCTAAACTTTATAAGTATTTATAAGTGTTTGTGGATTGTATCTTGGATTGTACATTTAACAAGGTCTACTCTAAACCTTAAAGTTAATAACTTAAAAACGAATACTTTTTAGACATATCTCTATATGGACTTTTCCTTGTTTGTTGCGAGGAATCCACCCCCAAAGTTTGTAAAATATTTCTGAAACACACACACACTCTGTCTGTCTGTCTCTCTGTCTGTCTGTCTGTCTGTCTGTCTCTCTCTCTCTATATATATATATACACACACACACACATATATATATATATATATATATATATATATATATATATATATATATATGTGTGTGTGTGTGTGTGTGTGTATGTATGTATTTAGGCAGCAATCCTTCTTTCATGCACATTTCATTAAATTCGACAGACAAGGTGATTTTATTTAGATTTTTATACAATTTCTCATGCGTCCTAATAATGTTTTTTCTTTTCAGATGATAAATTGTATAAAAACTGTCCGAATGTTCTTTTTTATCCGAGCGCTTTCGGCTGTGTATCAAATGTAAACAAATGACGTCATACATTAAGAAATGGACAAAGTCCGACAATTTAATTATTAAAGACATTTTTTATGTTTAACGTTCTTTTTTAAATAAATTGTCGGACTTTGTCCATTTCTTAATGTATGACGTCATTTGTTTACATTTGATACGCCATGAGCAGTTATGAATGTACGAGATTCATGGAAGATTGAAGTTTATAAGCAATAACCTCGCCAACCGAACGCTCCTTTGTGGCCGAATCGGTTAGGCACGCCCGGCTAAATGGCAGTTCCGTATAGGATGCAGGTTCGAATCCTGTCAAAGGACGAATATTTTCTATGAAAATTTCTCGGATATTCAGGCCGGTAAATGTTATTTAATACTGTTTATTATAAACAGAGCATTTACTTAAATACTTGTATCTATAAAAAGAACGTTAAAAATAAAAATGTCTTTAATAAATATATATATATATATGTGTGTATATATATATATATATATATATATATATATATGCATGCTTGCGTGCTCTACATGTCCAGATAGATATGTGAGGCAAGCATTATCATGTGTGTGGTCGTGCTTTTTAGGGGGCTGTTATCACCTTTTTCTTCTTGTAAGCGGAGAAGTAAACTTTTGTTTACTGATCTTTGTTGCTAACATTCTTTTTATACATCTCCCAGGAAAACTCCTTTTTTTATTAATGGCCACCATTCATTCCCTAAAACGACCTCTTCCAGTAATGTTTACGACTCAGGCGCCAAGATCTTCCGGGTGGGTAATGTAAATCATGTCGACATGAACATTAAGGGGAAGAAAAGTACAGCTAACTAACATTTGGACATTTGTAAACAATTTTGAGAGCATCTTGATTTTGTAAGTTAAACGACAATTAAAAAAAAAAAAGAGTGTGAGAAAAATGGAAGTTATTTAAGCCTCTGGCGTCACCTTAAGACGAAAGGCGCATGCGTATAGACAGAAATAATTCGGAATTTTCGTTATAAGTTTTCTATTTATTCCATATTGTCATTTAATGCTCTGATTTGTTTATTTACATTTTTTTAATCGAACAATATTAACTACGAACAAGGCCACAATATGCTAACCGTATTCAGAAATTAAAAACATCCCTACCACACACTAAGACATACACATAATGCACACTGTCAATTAAGCTGAAAAATCGAATCATCCTTGATAATGGCTAAAGGTAAAGCCGAAAGCGCTCGGAACTATAAAACATTTGAACAGTTTTTACACACTCTTTGACCAGAAAAGAAAGCTCTTGTTCGAACACAAGAAAAATTAAATAAAAAGCTTAACCGTAGTACCTTGTCGGTGATTTTTAATGAAACATGCATAAACGAAGGATTGCAGCTTAAATATACAACTATATATATATATATATATATATATATATATATATATATATATATATATATGTATGTATATATAAAGTTTATTTCAGTCCTTCATGAGCTACCAATCCTTAGCTATGATTACTTAATGATGATTCGATTCGATTCATCACGATTCTTCTGTAAAGCTTGAAAAGTAATTACATGTTCTTATTGCTCAAAATAGATTTCAGTAGTGTTATAAAACCTTTCCAAATAAATCAAGTCTAAATAGAAATCACGATTGATCTGTTAATATATGCGCATAAACTTAAGGTAGCAAATAAAGAATTTTTTTCAATCTTTTTATTTACAGAGTGAGTCAAAATTAGGTTGACACTAATATGAGAGGATGTCAAAATTAGGTTAACACTAATATGAGAGAATGAGTCAAAATTAGGTTAACACTAATATGAGAGGATGTCAAAATTAGGTTAACACTAATATGAGAGAATGAGTCAAAATTAGGTTGACACTAATATGAGAGGATGAGTCAAAATTAGGTTAACTCTAATATGAGAGGATGTCAAAATTAGGTTAACACTAATATGAGAGAATGAGTCAAAATTAGGTTAACTCTAATATGAGAGGATATCAAAATTAGGTTAACACTAATATGAGAGGATGAGTCAAAATTAGGTTAACTCTAATATGAGAGGATGTCAAAATTAGGTTAACACTAATACGAGAGAATGAGTCAAAATTAGGTTAACTCTAATATGAGAGGATGTAAAAATTAGGTTAACACAAACGTGAGAGAATGAGTCAAAATTAGGTTAACACTAATATGAGAGGATATCAAAATTAGGTTAACATTAATATGAGAGAATGAGTCAAAATTAGGTTGACACTAATATGAGAGGATGAGTCAAAATTAGGTTAACTCTAATATGAGAGGATGTCAAAATTAGGTTAACACTAATATGAGAGAATGAGTCAAAATTAGGTTAACTCTAATATGAGAGGATATCAAAATTAGGTTGACACTAATATGAGAGGATGAGTCAAAATTAGGTTAACTCTAATATGACAGGATGTCAAAATTAGGTTAACACTAATACGAGAGAATGAGTCAAAATTAGGTTAACTCTAATATGAGAGGATGTCAAAATTAGGTTAACACTAATATGAGAGAATGAGTTAAAATTAGGTTGACACTAATATGAGAGGATGAGTCAAAATTAGGGTAACTCTAATATGAGAGGATGAGTCAAAATTAGGTTAACACTAATATGGGAGGATGAGTTAAAATTAGGTCAACTCTAATATGAGAGAATGAGTCAAAATTAGGTTAACACTAATATGAGAGAATGAGTCAAAATTAGGTTGACACTAATATGAGAGGATGAGTCAAAATTAGGGTAACTTTAATATGAGAGGCTGATTCAAAATTAGGTTAACTCTAATATGAGAGGATGTCAAAATTAGGTTAACACTAATATGAGAGAATGAGTCAAAATTAGGTAAACTCTAATATGAGGGGGTGAGTCAAAATTAGGTTAACTCTAATATGAGATGTCAAAATTAGGTTAACACTAATATGAGAGAATGAGTCAAAATTAGGTTAACACTAATATGAGAGGATGTGTCAAAATTAAGTTGACACTAATATGAGAGAATCAGTCAAAATTAGGTTGACACTAATATGAGAAGATGAGTCAAAATTAGGTTAACACTAATATGAGAGGATGAGTCAAAATTTGTTTGACACTAATATGAGAGGATGAGTCAAAATTAGGTTAACACTAATATGAGAGAATGAGTCAAAATTAGGTTAACACTAATATGAGAGGATGAGTCAAATAAAGTTAACATTAATATAAAAGTAATCATTTATTCAGAGTTTGCTGAAAAGTCTCCACCAGTCTACCAGCACGTTTGATTCACAAAAACCAACGATTAACAGTACGATTTAGTTTCTTGATACACATTTCACCTTTTATTCTGTTCTTGAGTTCAATGTATCTAACTTTTTTTTGCTAGACACGCGATTCTTTATACCATATAGGAGGACAGATTTCATGTAACAATCCAATGATCTTTTCTTTTTTCTAACGGGATTTTTCTCTCTCTTAATACTCTGCTTAAATTTTGGAAGGCATCTTTGGCCATCGCAATGCATCTTCCAGTCTCAGTGTCGCACTTTCTGTCTTCTCTGTAGTGGTAGCGCTCAAAATAGGACATCAACTCAAATTCGGAATAAATGCTACTCTTAAAAAGACACACACATAGATATATACAGGTTGGGTCAAAATTATGTTGACACTAGTACTAGAGGAATCATTTATTCAGAATTTACTGAACAGTCTCCACCTGTTCACCAGCACGATTTCACCACAGCCCTTTTAAAGGACTGCGGATCATCAGACTTTACTTTTAAAAGGGATGTGGTGAAATAATTTATTACATGGAACCTTAAAGTGGTCAGTTTTTATTTAAATTATTTGCTCTGGATTTAAAGTGGTCTGTTTTTATTTAAATTATTTGCTCTGTATTTACATTGAGCTCTCTGGATTTTATCCTCCTTAGGTTTACCCATACGGATTACCTAGTTTTTCATAAACTACACATTTATATATATATATATATATATATATATATATATATATATATATATATATATATATGTGTGTGTGTGTGTGTGTGTGTGTGTGTGTGTGTGTGTGTGTGTGAAAATATTATAGAAATAGGAAAGAAACTGGTTTGGTAAATAATCCAAAGTTCCTTAGTATTTTTGTTATTATTTTTAAAAAATAGTTCTCGATACGAAAGTAGAGCATAAATATAATTATTTATTTAAAAATATGATTCCAACTAGCTACATAAGAGGTCAAATGTTTCAAAACAAGAGCCGAAAATTTCAAAATAATATTTGAATTAACTTGAGTTAAAATAGGCTCTGTTCCATCTTCAAAAAAAATTTCGCTTGAAGATGGAACAGAGCCTACTTTAACTCAAGTTAATTCAAATATTATTTTGCAGTTTTCGGCTCTTGTTTTGAAACATGAGACCTTTTATGTAGCGAGTTGGAATCATATTTTTAAATAAATAATTATATATATGTATATATATATATAGATAGATAGATAGATTGGGAATATAATTTTATGATATGCTTCATTTATGTGTAAAGCTGCTTAATATCAGGCATAGATCGTCTGAATACAAATGTGGCCACTGAGGTCACCACTGAGTGGCGACTGTCTGTTGTTGTAGGCAAGTTTGGTTTTCAAAAGTTTTAATGCAATGTTATCTCATTTTTTTTTTTATTCCTGTTCTACTTTGTCCTTAATATTTTTCTTTGAATATTCTCTACCACTGTTAAATCTGAGTGGCTTTAGAGCCTTACTTGCGATGAAATGATTTTTTTTCAAAAACGGTTTAATCTTGATTGCTCAATTTTAATTTTTCTTCGGAATCCTCGCCATCTTTTATCATCAAATTGATCCCTCATACGTGACAAAAGACTGATGTGTGAACGCAAAACTCGAACCCAAAGTGTTCGCAAAAAATTGGATTGAGGCACACGCAAAATATAAAAACAAAGACAATGCTAGAGGATTATTCTGAGAGTGAATAGCTTTGTCGTCTTGAAGATAAAGCATAACCGGCGCCAGCAAGCGGGGTTCATGTCTGATTGTTCAACAGGCAGCCCAAAATAGTACAGTTGTCGAGCAGCGCGTGTCAACAACGTCGTTAATTGTGAAGCAATTCGTGTGCTCAGCGATCGACTTCCTGTTTGCACTGCAGTCCGATGAACAAAGACAATCTTCGGACAATCAGCTCGACTCATGCACTTGTTGTAGTCGGAGCGTATATAGATAAACAACCTTCCTTTCTCTTTCTTTTTTTTTAAAACCGTTAACAAAGAGAGTTTTTAGTTAATTAGTTCCCGACCACTTTGCGGTCTTTCTGACACAGGGTACAGTAGAAATACCTCCCACATATACCTTCCAGAAATACCTTCAACATAATGGTAGCAGATTAGTGAGATGAAAACACCATTGACACTAATATCTTACTTTTTGTGTAGGAGGTATATGTGCGTGGTATTTCTGTGGGAGTCTTGTATTATCATGGTGGACAATAAAACCTATTCTGTTTATATCTCTGAAATGAGGTACAACTTACATTTATTTACATGACTCGGGCTGTCATCCTCAACTTCACTGTCATATTCAACCTTTCGTCCGTTGTACGCTCCGGCCTTCTTCAGGTGATTGGAATTTCGAACCGGATCCTTTCTTTCGTCCACCAGGATAGATTGTTCTAGTTCCACGTGTCATGCCTCTTTATTCTACCAAACTCAAAACAAGGACTTCTATGAATGAAGTCCTGGGTTCGGTGTCGACAATGGTCCCCCAGTTTGCTGTCGTTTTTCATTTTTGGTTGACATGCAAAACCCTATTATTCATTTCTTGTAACAACTCGATGCAAAAATGAAAGATTCATCTGCTAGAGATGGCGGCAGTCTGTCTCTCTATATATTTTTTCTAGACGCGATGAATTACTTAATTATGATTATTTCAAATACTCCTAATTATATATATATACACTGCGTGCCAAATTATTATCGAGATAACATTTTTTTCTAATATTTCAAAAACCGTCCAATCAATGTAAACAAACTGGCGCCATATTTGCTATCAGCACGGTAATTTGACCGTGCCAAATTATTAGAAAAGTATAAAAATTTAGTGAAAAGATGGGCCGTAAAAGTGATGCTGAAAAAATAACTTTTACCTCAGAACTATCAAAAGGTAAATCTACACTAGAAATTTTTAAAATGATAGGGAATTGTTATCAAACTGAAAAATTCACCGCCGACCCTACACAAGTACGCAAAAGTGCATATAAAGGCAAGCCAAGGGTTATTTCGCGTCGTCTCATGTCACGACTTAAACGAGAGGCCACGAAGAACCCTGGACTTACCAGTCAAGAGCTTTTCAGTCGTATTGGGGATCCTACTGTGTCTAAAAGTACTCGGTGTCGGTATCTAAGGGAAATAGCAACAACAGTCAAACCTGTATCGAAGCCTCCGTTGACGAGAAATCACATTCAAAAACGATTGAAATGGGCCGAAGACAATATGAAGATTGACTTCTCTAAAGTTTTGTTCACAGACGAAACTCGAGCAACACTTGATAGGCCAGATAGATGGTGCAAAGGCTGGGTAATGAACGGACAGAATCGCGATCAGTGTTTGAGACGCCAACAAGTCTGTGAAGG
>OZ010587.1:29657013-29662013 GCA_963932145.1 Acanthosepion lycidas | reverse complement strand
TCGAGAAAAAACTGAACAGGAAAGGCGGTGTTGACCAAGACATTGAGCAAGTTAAAAAGTGACAACAGAAAGATGATGAAAAATCGAAAGACAAAAGTAATCTATACAGTCGATACATACGTATCGATCTACCTTTGTCTATGCATACATATATATATATATATATATATATATATATATATATATATATATATATATATATATAATATAATATAATATAAAAGGCTCAAACACTAATATTTTATGGTTGGAATCGTAATAACGATTATTCATCAAACCTACAAATTTGTAAGTCTGATGAATTGGATCATAATTACGATTCCAACGTAATAAATTATAACCATGGAATATTAGTGTTTGAGTCTTTTATATTATATTCTTACTCATTCCTGGACATTGAGTTCTACCTGGATTCTATCCTCTTGGGAATTTATATATATATATATATATATATATATATATATATATTCAACACTATTCTATGTTATTAAACAATGTAATATAATATATTAGACTAATAATAGGAATCACATGTTCATATATATATATATATATATATATATATATATATATATATATATATATATATATATATATAAGGCTCAAACACTAATATTCCATGGTTATAACCTATTACATTGGAATCGTAATCACGATCCAAAATTCATCAGACCTACAAATTCAAAAAGGATGTTTGAGCCTTTTATATTATATTCTTACTCTGTCCTGGACATTGAGTTCTACCGGGATACTATCCTCTTGATAATTTATATATATATATATATATATATATATATATATATATATATATATATATATATATATATATATATATGTGTGTGTGTGTGTGTGTGTGTATCTATGTATATGTATACATAAATAAAAAGAAAGAAGAGTAAGATTTATAATCCGGTGTTCTTATTGATATTTTTTATTTTTACAAAATAGTGCTTAATTTAAATTTGCAGACCATAAATATTATAAATTAACTGATTTAAAATATGGTTTCTTCGCTACACAGTAATAACCATGTTTCAAAAACTGAAGCTAAAAACTTCAAATTAAATTATATTATTAAATTGAAAGCATTAGTTCTGTTTCATCTTCAAGGGAATTTTGGAATATTTTTTTTAAAAATATACTGAGTTTTAAACGCACACACACACACGCAATTATATATATGTGTGTGTGTGTATGTGTGTGTGTGTACATATGTGTGTGAGTATTTAGGCAGATACACAATGGTGATCTTGGAAGAAGATCGAAAGTAATTGGGAAATGGCCCATTTCTATAATCTTTTAACATCAATACATGGGATGTTATTCGTGATTATGAACATTATGCCTGTAATCAGACATTGTTATATATATATATATATATATATATATATATATATATATATATATATATGTATGTATATATATATATATATATATATATATATATATATATATATATATATATATATATATATGTGTGTGTGTGTGTGTGTGTATGTGTAAATGTTTCTCAGAATTAACCTGTACAAAAAGGCAATACGTATAAAACAAAAAGACAATAGGAAAACTGTAGTTTTACCGACCAATGTGGAATTTTTTAAGGCAATAAAGGAAATGAATTTATAGATAGCTAGCTAGGTAGATAGATAGATAAGGAATGAGATAGATAGATAGATAGATAGATAGAGAAGGAATGAGATAGATAGATAGATAGATAGATAGATAGATAAGGAATGAGATAGATAGATAGATAGATAGATAGATAGATAGATAGATAGATAGATAGATAGAGAAGGAATGAGATAGATAGATAGATAGATCGATAGATAGATAAGGAATGAGATAGATAGATAGATAGATAGATAGATAGATAGATAAGGAATGAGATAGATAGATAGATAGATAGATAGATAGATAGATAGATAGATAGATAGAGAGAGAAGGAATGAGATAGATAGATAGATAGATAGATAGATAGATAGATAGATAGAGAGAGAAGGAATGAGATAGATAGATAGATAGATAGAGAGAGAGAGAAGGAATGAGATAAATAGATAGATAGATAGTCAGTCAATATCCCGAGGGGATTGCACATTCATTGTTTGTCACATTTCGTCTAAATTCGCACAGACGTTTTTCGATTCATCGAGGGATTTTTTTCCTGGTTTCCAAGAGAAAAAAAAAACGGTTGAAATTAAAGGAAAATAAGAACGAAAGACTGAATAAAAATCAAGAAGTTAAAAGAAAGAAACAAAGGGTGAATGTGAGAGAATGAATAAGAATCAGTCATTCACAATAAATTTAGTAGTCGGGTCATTTAAGCTGAAGGGGTCTTGACCATATTGGCTTCTTCGTCTTCATCTCCATCCTACCCCGGGAAAAAAATGTCACGCTATTCTATTTTGTACTATCGTAGATTTTTTTTTTTTCTCCTTTATTTTTACCCACTTTATAAATATTACATCTTATATTAGGTTGGTGCAAAAATAATGATGTAATAATGTCGTTTTTTGACGTTAAAAAATACGTCAAAAACGACATTATTACGTCATTATTTTTGCACCAACCGAATATTTTTGGTGCTGGTCGATTATATTCGTGTTCGTAATTCTATTCTTTGTTTTCTTTTTGTTTCTTTTTTTTTTGTTTCTTTTCTTTTTTTTTTCTTTCTTTTTTTTTCTTTCTTTCTTTTTTTCTTTCTTTTTTTTCTTTTTTTTTCTTTTTTCTTTTTTTTTTCGATTCAATCTTTTTGGGTTTTTTTATTAAAATATAAGGGAAAGAAGTTGAATAGATGTCGCAAATTAGTTTCTTTTTTTCTTTTTCTTTTCTTTCGTTCATTTTTTTCTCTTTTCTTTCTTTCATTCATTTTTTGTTGTTGCTTTCTTTCTTTCATTCCTTTTTTGTTGTTGCTTTCTTTCTTTCGTTCCTTTTTTCTCTCTTTTCTTTCTTTCGACGCTTTTTTCTTTTTCTTTTCCTTCTTTCGTTCATTTTTTCTCTTTTCTTTCTTTCATTCCTTTTTTGTTGTTGCTTTCTTTCTTTCATTCCTTTTTTGTTGTTGCTTTCTTTCTTTCGTTCCTTTTTTCTCTCTTTTCTTTCTTTCGTCGCTTTTTTCTTTTTCTTTTCTTTCTTTCGTTCATTTTTTTCTCTTTTCTTTCTTTCATTCCTTTTTTGTTGTTGCTTTCTTTCTTTCATTCCTTTTTTGTTGTTGCTTTCTTTCTTTCATTCCTTTTTTGTTGTTGCTTTCTTTCGTTCCTTTTTTCTCTCTTTTCTTTCTTTCGTTACTTTTTTCTCTCTTTTCTTTCTTTCGTCCCTTTTTTCTTTCTCTTTCTTTCTTTCGCTCATTTTTTCTTTCTCTTTTCTTTATTTCTTTCCTTTTTTCGTTCACTTTTTGTTCTTCCGTTCCTTTTTTCTTTCGCTTTTCTTTCTTTCGTTTCTTTTTTTTCTTTTTCATTTTTTCTTCCTTTTTCTCTATTTCTCTTTCTTTCTTTCCTTCCTTTTTTCTTTCTCTTTTCTTTTTTTTTATTCATTTTTTCTTTATCTCTTTTCTTTCTTACGTTCATTTTTTCTTTCTCTTTTTTCTTTCGTTTATTTTCCTTTCTTTTTTCTTTATTTCTTTCTTTCTTTCTTTCTTTCATTTTTCTTTCTTCATTCAGGTCTCATTAGTTATTTATTTTTTTATCTTTTCTTTATTCTCTTTCTTCTTGATTGTATTTTATTTTATTATATATATATATATATATATATATATATATATATCGTTTTTCTTGTTTATTTTTCGTTTTTCTTCAATTTTCATTTATCAATTCGTTTTTCTTTTCTCTTTCATTCTGTCTCTTTCTATTTCTTTCCTTCTTTTTTCCTCTATATTTCTATTTAATTTCATAATATTATTTTATCACCATCTTTTTCTTGGCTTAGTTTCTTTTCATTCTTTTTATCTCTTCTTTCGTTCTTCTTTCTTTTCTCTTTTCTCTTTTCTTTTCTTTCTTTCTTTCTTTCTTTCTTTACGTTTTCATTCTTTTTCATCTTTTGTTTCTTTTTTTCGTTTGTTTCTTTCTTTTTTTTTCGTTCTTCATTTTACTTTATTTCCTGCCTTTTCTCTTTCTTTCTTCAGTATTTGGAAATTCGTTCTCGTCTTATTTGTTTCTTTCTTACTTTCGTTCTCTCTTTCTTTCTTTTTTCTTTCTTCATTTCTAGTTTTTTCCTTCTTATTTTCGTTATTTTTTTAAAATATTTTTCTTTCATTTTTTTTTCTTTGAATCTATTTTCCCTTCTGTCTTTGCCCTCTCGCTCCCTCTTTACTTCTTCACTCTTTCTTTCTCACTTTCTTTCTCTTTTTTCTTTCTTTCTTTCTTTTTCTTCCGTTCTTGCTTTCTTTCCTTAATTCTTGTTCATTATTTTTGTTTCAGTTTTTATTCTTTCTTTCCTTCTCTCTTTCTCACTTACTCATTCTATTTTTCTTTATTTGTTTCTTTCTTTTTTCTTTCTATCGTTCATTTGTTCGTTTTTCTCTTCTTCTTTCTTTCTTCATTTTTCATTCTTTATCGTTCGCAATTATTTCTTTTGTTAATTCATTTTCATTATTTTCCTTTTGTTTTTCCTTCTTTCTTTCCTCCTGTCTTTCATTGTTCTCTCACTCCCTCACTCACTCACTCACTCACTCACTCACTCACTCAGACACTCACTCACTGACTCACTCCCTCAATCACTCACTCACTCAGCCACTCACTCACTCACTCACTCACTCACTCACTCAGAGACTCACTCTCTCACTCACTCACTCACTCACTCCCTCCCTCCCTCCCTCACTCACTCAGACATTCACCACTCGCTCTATTTCTCTCATTCTTTCTTTCATGGGTTCTTTTTCACTCGTGCTTTCATTCTATCGTTAACTTTATTCATTACATACCTTGCATTTTTTCTTACAAAGAAAGAAAAGATAAAGACATAGACTTACATTGAAAGAAAGAAAGAAAGAAAGAAAGAAAGAAATAAGG
>OZ010587.1:29634513-29652013 GCA_963932145.1 Acanthosepion lycidas | reverse complement strand
GCATATCATGGACCGAGCGTGTGAGCAACGATGATGTCTTGGAGAGGAGGTTTATACTTAATATAAGGTAGAATCAGATGAAGCTTCTGGGACATGTAATGAGAAAGGAGAGCTTGAAGAATCTGATACTCACAGGTCGAATAGAGAGAAAGAGAGACAAGGAAAAGCATCGCATGACATACTTGGTCGGTAGGCGGATGACAGGACGTGGTCTGGAGGAGTTGGCCGAGGCACGAAAGGGATAGGTGGAAGTGGAGAGCCATGATCACCTACGTCCTGAAAGGACACGGCACATAAAAGAACGTTAGGAAAAAAGTGGGAAATTCAGTCTCATACGTACATACATACATACATACATACATACATTGTGCGATGGATAAATTGTCGTCTAAATATCGCCAAAATGAACACTGACATCTTAATTCAACAGATATATTTACCGAAAATACACGAAAATATCTTGAAATACTAAAGAATAAATGCATTCAATAAAATCGCCATTTACTTCTACCATGTCCTCCAGCTGACTTCGGAATCTCTAGCAACTATCCTGGATGGTGTCCTTGATTTCGTTGGTGAATCCAACCATTAACCTTGCCTTCAGTTCATCTTTGTTGCTACAAGGAGTTTTGTTGGTCTCTCTCTCAAATGCTCCCGCCACATATAATAATCAAGCGGGGTTGTAGTCCGAGGAGTTAGGTAGCTAGATGTAAGAGGTAATATGGTTGCAGATATTGTCTGACAATTAAGACTGGGTTCTCCTGCCTTGTGGTATAGTGCAGAGTCCTGTTGACATGCATAATATCTTCCAGCAGCCACCCTCTTGAACCAGTGCAGCACTACCCCCTCAATGCACTTCATGTAGACCTCCCTGTTGAATATGAGGCCCTCTGGGAATATGAATGAATAGATAACGTCGCCATAACTAGTGATCACTCCAAGCACTTTCGTAATTACCATTAAACTCATCCAACTCTTTCTGAATCCTCTGCAATGTCCTCGGATTGACACCCAAACACTCTGAAATGTTCGTATTGGAGATTCCGGCCAAGCAATGCCTTTTTCAAATTTCTGGTGGAGTGAATTGCGTCATGGTGCTCTTTCTTCTCGCAGACGGTGCATAACGGACTCTACTATACACTGCAGTCGACAAAATGAAAAACAATCAACACGCATGCGCGTAATTAAAAATATAAAATGGCGACAATCTCACCCTATATATGCATATGTGTGTGGGTGTATGGAGAGGATTAATGCAAATATAAAAGTTTTCACTCATACCTCTACTCCGGAGTTACGTAGACGAATTTTTGTGTAATTGTTGGGTCCATTCATCAACAAATTTATGTCCATTCTCTCTTTTGTATTATGTTTTGTGTTATTTTAATAAATAATTTATCCACTTTTTCTTTGGTGCTAGTTTTGTTTGTTTTTTGGGGTTTTTTTTTTTTTTTTTTGATGTATGTCGTATATTCTCTATTTTTTTTCTTTCTAATCTTTATCTTTCAACTCTGAGGATCAAAAGATAAAGAAACGAAGCTTATTTCCGGGGTCAGGGACGACTTAAAATTAGGCTAACATTCCATAATATTCTGCGGTTTTCAAAACCTTGGTGTATTCCGTTTATTTATTTCTTGTTTAAATACATGTGTTTTAATTAATTGCTTAAATGACAAAAGATTATATAATAATTTAGCTATTCTTTAAAGTTTAAAAAATATTTATTTATTTATTTATTTCATTTTTATTTCAAAATGTATAATTTATTTTAGCTTATATTTTTATTTCTAAATATTTTTTTATTCTTTAATATAAGGACGGAGCGTAGAACGAGCGAAACGTTGTAGTAAATATGGCGACAAAGATGAGGACAATAGTCCGAATAATTTAAATAGTGTACATAAAACCTCATCTCAGAAATATAGACAGATACTGAAAGGTCGAAACGTTGTAATAAATATGGCGACAAAGATGAGGACAATAGTCCGAATAATGTAAATAATGTACATAATACCTCATCTCAGAAATATAGACAGATACTGAAAGGCCGAAACGTTGTAATATGGCGACATAGATGAGGACAATAGTCCAAATAATGTAAATAATGTACATAATACCTCATCTCAGAAATATAGACAGATACTGAAGGGCCGAAACGTTGTAATAAATATGGCGACAAAGATGAGGACAGTAGTCCGAATAATGTAAATAATGTACATAATACCTCATCTCAGAAATATAGACAGATACTGAAGGGCCGAAACGTTGTAATAAATATGGCGACAAAGATGAGGACAGTAGTCCGAATAATGTAAATAATGTACATAATACCTCATCTCAGAAATATAGACAGATACTGAAAGGCCGAAACGTTGTAATAAATATGGTAACAAAGATGAGGACAATAGTCCGAATATTGTAAATAGTGTACATAATACCTCATCTCAGAAATATAGACAGATACTGAAGGGCCGAAACGTTGTAATAAATATGGCGACAAAGATGAGGACAGTAGTCCGAATAATGTAAATAATGTACATAATACCTCATCTCAGAAATATAGACAGATACTGAAGGGCCGAAACGTTGTAATAAATATGGCGACAAAGATGAGGACAATAGTCCGAATAATGTAAATAATGTACATAATACCTCATCTCAGAAATATAGACAGATACTTAATATAACCTGTTCATTTTATATTATATATAAACATTTTTTTTTTAAATATAATTTTTTTATTTTTAAACATAACTTTATGTATGTTATTTAAGGTTTTCTTAACCTCTTTTTGTTCCTCTCTTAGTTTCAAATTAACATTTCATTCTTCATAAAACCCCGATTTAATGTCATAAGTTTAATATCCGGGTTTAATTTTATAAAAACTCTTCCGTTAAAGACGAACAATTTCAACACACTTGTGGCCACTAACTCGTGTCTTTCGTCTGACAGAAACATTGAAATGGATAAATTCTATCTTTTCGATAAATTCGAAAAACTAAAAATAGTTTTTCGACCTTTTTTTTTAAAGCTGTCACAATTAAATTTCTATTTCAGACACGAACTCAGTGTATACCGGGGTTGAATAAGACTGACGAATTTTTCGCCGGTTGAAATAAGCCTATTCTTCATATGCGATAATTTTGTGTTTTATTGTCTACTATATATATATATATATATATATATATATATATATATATATATATATATATAGTAGACAATAAAACCTATATATATATATATATATATATATATATATATATATATATATATGTACATATATATATGTATATAAATATATATATATATATATATATATATATATACATATATATATATACTACGATATTACAGCGAAAACATTTCAAAATCGCTACACAATTGCAGTCGTGTTTCGATGCGTATCAATGCATCTCATCAGGCGATTGTAAATTACTGGCGAGTGAACGATTTATTTAGATTTAAAAGCTTTAAAAGGGCTCACAGGTCTCGAACTGTATCCTACACAGAACCATCACATAGCCTGACGTGCTATAACATTTAGCTACAGAGGAAGTCACCAAAGTCAAATTACCGTCAGAGAACACATATATTCTACGAAATTTCTAGAACATTCAGGCCGGTAAATGCTGTTAATACTGTTTATTATTGATATGTATCGGAAAGGGATATATTTGAACGAAGTAGCTAAGTGGTTTTGGCTACTATACCCAAGTAGAATACGGTAGCAGTAATCGACTGGTAGGCGTCATAGTCCCAGGTAAGAAGTGTAGATCAATGACTTAGTCCAATCGGTGTCGTTATAGACTTAGCTCTCAGACTAAGGCTTTTCATTTCTCTGACTCTCCTACGCGTCCGTCGATATTTATGACGGACACCAGCCAATCACACTCCAGTGAGGGGGGAACACAGGTTTATGCATATTCCATTATATCAATTATAAACAGAGCATTTACTTAAATATTTCTATGTATAAAAATAACCTATAAACAGAATATATATATATATATATATATATATATATATATATATATATATATATATATATATATATATATATATATAAGCAAATATATGGATATAGATCCGACAGTATGAAGAAAATATACGGAAAAAACAAACAAAAATCCTTATATGCAATTATGCTGTTTTAATGTTAATATAATGTCAACGTCGGACGTTTCGCTCTAATAAACCATCTTCAGGACATATTCATAAAATATAATTAACATTATCAATTGAACATGACAAAGACGATGGACATTCTTATCCAAACAGATAACTGAAAGTTTTATATGATCAGCGTTCCGTTTAAACATGGTCACGTTGTCGTCACGTGGGCGACGCTGTGAAAACGTATTCCTAAATTTGAGTATTCTGAATGAAAAATGAAAAATGAAAAGAATTCTATTTTGATCTAAAATTTATATGTACGCTTGTCGAGCATTAATCTCGCTAGAAAAGGGGAAATACCTAGACCTAGACCTGGCTTCTTTAGTATTTCCCCTTTTTTATTTGTTTTTTCCGTATATTTTCTTCATATATATATATATATATACATTATTTTGAAGATTGTCCTGATATTACAAGGACTAAAGATATTTTGTATTTTCTCCAATAATCCCTTCCCATAGATTAGGCAAACTGAAGCTGTTTTCTGAGTGTTGTCATCCTCAAATATCCATCTATCCCAGTTTGTCGGAGCTGATGCCATATACCCGGGTAGTTGTTACGTTGTAGGGTACTGCTTATACTGACTATTTCTTGTTGGTATGTCACTGGGTCGCCACTTATGACTTTTGATCGATGTTTAAGCAGCGGACGATCCCTGTCCGGTTGGTGGGAGCTGAAATTGAGGTATTGTCCGGTGAACGGAGACTTTCGGTGTATGGATGTCTTGAACCCATGCTTTGTTCTAGATATTAATACATTCAGGAAGGCGAGTTTCTTGTTATTTTCCCTCTCCATCGTGAACTGTATCGATGATCATATTGAGTTCACATGGTCCAGTAGTAGCTGGACTTCTTCCTGGTGTAGCCAGAGTATGAAGCTGTCATCTACGTATCTCTTCCATTGGTTGCCTTCTGTGATGCAGTTTCTAATGCCGTTTCCTGAAAGTATTCCATATATAGGTTTGCCATTGCTGGTGATAATGGCGAGCCCATTGCTAAGCCCTCATCCTGTCGATATATGTCTGATCCCATTCCAAATTGTGTTGTTTGCGTGCATAAAGTCAGCATCTCCATCAAGTTATCTATTGGCATAGTGGTCCGTTCTCCTAGGGATAAGTCCGAGGCCAGTTTGTCACTGACTGCCGAGAGTGCCTCCTCCGTGGGAACCTTGGGAAACACGTCCAGGATCTCCAACTGTTTGGATTGGATGGAACATCTTTCATTATTTCCACGAAGTGGACGGAGTTTCCAGACATATGGTGGTGACTTTCTTATTAAGGGGTCGATTATATCTACTAGGAAGAGACTCAGAGGCTGGCACACAGACCCTTGGCGGTTAAGAATTGGCTTGAGAAGAATACCGTCTTTGTAAATTTTTGGAGACCGTATATGTGAGGTAGCTTGGTGTGACGTTGTGATAACTGCCTATACGTCTTAAGAGCGAAGTGATCCTTGTTCTTGATAAGGATCTGTGACAGTTTGCATTTCGTTTTCATTGTAGGATCTTTCTTTACTTTGCTGTAGCTATCATTCACAATGAGGTTTTCCAGTTTTTCTGTATATGTTATTTTGTCCATCACTAATGTATTGTCTTTGTCCGGTGGGAGTATGATGATGTTTTCGTTCCTCTGTAGGGTTCTGATTGCCTCTCCCGTATTGTGACGTTTGATTTGGGCAGGTAAGCCTTCTCCAGTATCTGTCTCACTTTCCATCTTAGTTCATCCGCCTGAAGGAGGTTCAAGGCTACTTCCGCGATTCGAGCCATGATGTCCAAGTATGGTATCAGCCTACTGGTTGTAGCGAAGTTGAGACCCTTGTTTAGTATTTGACTCCTGAGAGGCACTCAGCTGGTGCTGACTGATGTTGATTACTAATTTCACTGATGGGTGATGGACCTTGTATGTCACCTTCTGATCTCTCAATTTACTTAGCTTTTGTACTTACCGGGATTTGATGTGCATCGAATTCATACCTAAAGGATTTATCCAGGTCGTGATGGATCCTCTTGCCATCTTCTTCATCGGTAATTCTGTCAGAGAAGGCCTCAAGCCTCTGGGGGGATATCAGACTGTAGTTTCTGTTTTATCCAACGGTTGCACTGGATTCGCCCTCGGACAAGGGCGTGTCCCGCTTTCTCTGCGACGGGAAGTCTTGGTGACAAGGCTGAAGGGATGGGTCGTAAGTCTCTGCATCGATGTAGGAATATCAGATGGTTTGAAATTCGTGCCAGCGTCTGGTGAAACAAAGCTATGGTGAGAAATACGAAGTAAAAACAAGCAGCCCCCTTAAGGTAAGACTTCAAGAACATGGCGAAGGCGGTAACAGGAGGGGAAATAGAAAAAATCAGGCGTACCTGACAACATATTAAGTTAAAATGGAGACCACCGCTCCCATGTAGGATGAGGTTGAAATAATAGACTGGAAAATACGAAAACTTAAGGAATCAGCACAAAATACGAAATCAGCACATATGCTAGGCCACTTAAATCTCCTGAGCCGACCAAGCATAGAAATGAATACAATACGGGAACCAGTAATAAGAAGTGTAATGAATAACAAGACACAAAAAAAAATTGCAATATAAGCTCTAGTAAAAAAAATATGCAATAATAATAATAACAACGGAAAAATTGCAATATGAGCACTGGTAAATAAAGTCGCTGATACATTTGTTTTATAAGTCCTAGAAATTCATACGAAGATGTCCTCATGGATATATGGCTCAGTGGATAATGACGTTATTATAATAATAATAGTGAATGCCCATAACGATATAAGTTAGCCGTTATAAAAAAAACGTAATCTAACGCTCACAAAGGATATCTTCTTCCAAAACCATATTCTATAAAGAATTACACAACATTAAAGAAACTGTTGTTAATAATGGATTCCTTAATTCTGTCATTGATCAACAAATTAAAATGTATCTCAATAAACTTAATACCACTAACAAAATTGAATGAAAAATCACTCAAATATACAATAGGTAGAAATGTTAAACCCATTAATAATAATAAACAAGTTAAGCTTATCATATACTATAAAAAAGTTAAAACAATTGACCTCATAGTCTCTAATAACCCTGCAAAAATTCTCCTAAATCCTCTACAAAAAACTAATTCAGTGTATCAGTTTATGTTCTTTTTTTTTTTAATTATATCTGTCGTGAATGGTTTGAATGTCGGTGGTAATCCCTTTAAAACCATGGCTATTAGCAGCCCATCTGAGATAGTCTCACCTGCCATTTTTAAGGGATTTGTGACATTCTCAGCTCGTACAATATAATCTGTTACAGATTAATTTTCTCGTCTCCTTAACGCGGTTATAAAGCAATAATTTTAGGCTTACCTTTTGACAAGTAGTGTTCTCGCAAAATTCGTAGAGCTCATCGTCCATTGTCCTTGGCTTCTCTCATTATCAAAGACAAACTCCTGTCATCCAGACATTGTATTGATTCGGCGAACACGGTCGCATTTCTTTCCATAAAATCATCATCTTCTTTCTGGTCATCTTGGCAAAGAATGATCTCATGAAGTTTTTGTATTCTAAGGTAGCCTAAGAACTTCGTCTCCCATAATTCATACTTGGTTTCCTTTCCGTCAAAATACCGTCGTAACCTGGGCTCATAACCAATGTTGACCATGTTTGCCGTAGTCTCTGAATATGGAATCTAGTGAAGTCCGTAATCTCTTCAATATCAAAGGTTGGCAGTGTAGATTCGGAGAAAGTAGCGGTTGTTAATTCTTTAAGTCTTCGATATCAGGTTGGCATTGAAGATATTTTGGGAGAAAAAACAAAATGGCTGCCTTTATACACGTCGCATTGAATATTTTCAGCTTTCTGATTGGTTAACCCTTCTATTGGTGAATTATAAAATGAGCCAGCTCATTTTGACTGGCTCACTAGTACATACATATCCAAAAAAACTGTAACAGTTTACATGCCCGTTCAGAGATTGTATCTATGATACTATAAATAAACCCGCTACATATACTGGTTTTACTACACTATCCCGTAGACTTACCTGTTATCTTTCTAATCTTAGTTCTATTAAACAGTATTTCTTCGAAAAACATAGCCATGTACATAATACTCAAGGGATACTGATGACACAATAATACACTCACATATACACAATAAAAAGATTCTTCAGATATTGGAGGCTACCTACATTAAAACGAAGCACACCACACTCAACAAAATTACATTTCAAACTAGTCACAACACATTACATTGCATCTAGACATAGTTCTGTTGTTAATATTTCGGTCTCTCACGTGGTACGACGTCAAAGAACCGCATCATACTTTTACGACCTGCGTCTGCTATTCCGCGACCGTTACAATCTTCTATGTCAACATAACAGAATCTTTGATGGTGAATATCTTTGTTGAAATGTCTATATAACCACTCCGATTATGGCTCATGTGAGCCGAAGGCTTAGATCGAGGAACAGTATAAAAACAAAATATCCAAATGTTGGACAGATTTTGTCGTTATTTTCTTCCGAAAGTAATCATATATATATATATATATATATATAAATAAAGCGTTGTGAGGTCAATTGATTGAGGATACCGTAAAGATGAAATCAAATTTTTAATATATATATATATATATATATATATATATATATATATATATATATTTAAAAAATTAGGAGATCAGTTGAATCCGCAACCTTGGTTTCAACTTTACGGTATCCTCAGGCGATTTTAATCAATTGACCTCACAACGCTTTATTTTTTGAAATAACAAATGAACCCTATATTATTTTTTTTTTTAAATAAATAAAAAAAAACACACGATGTTGGGTGTGGTAGAAAGCGAGGAGGAGGATGTGAAAGAGAAGAAGAAAAAAAAAGAAGAAGAAGAAAAAAGATGAAGAAGAGGAAGAGAAGTAAAGCAAGGGTAGCTGAATGATTCTGCTGAATCAACTGCTAGATTTGGTTGTCCACTGCTGCAGCCTGGTATTGAACTCACAACTCTTTTGGTTCTAGTCACTGAGATATAAGTTCAGTACAAGGCTACAGCAGAGTTGAGTTAAAGCGAAAGGACTCAGACGTCCGGAAGAGGCATGAACTTGAACAATCTACCCCAGAGAACGAAATAAAGGGTTCGGTATGAAATTCCAATCATCTGAAGAAGGCCGGAGCGTACAACGGCCGAAACGTTGTGAATATGGCAATGAAGATGAGGATAACAGGCCAAATAATGTAAATAATGTTTTATCTGCATGTATAATAATGGCCACGCCCAGCACAGAAAAAAAATTTAAATAACATTTACATACGTGAATTCGGATATGGTTTAGAGTAAATAAGTTAAATATATAAAAAAAAATTGTCACATCTGCTTTCTGTTTCGACTCAATCAGGCTATTTCTGTTCGAGACGTGATCTGTCGCCTCTGATTTATTTTATTTTTATTCTGTTTCTGTCAGATAAATGCTAACTTTGTATCTGACCCACATTTGCTGCATATATATATATATATATATATATATATATATATATATATATATATATATATATATATATATAAACTGTCAAAATCATTTCACTGTGTCTGTAGCACGCAGTGGGTGGCCGAAGATTGTAAGGACTGCTTACCAATGTGGAAACTAAGTTTTATCGCCAACCCGACCCCCGGAAAAAAACCCGCTTTACTCAGTTTCCACCGTAACTAATGCAGACATCAACGATGCCAGCGAACGTGTCTATTCGCTAAATTCGTCATTTCCACTCAAAAAGATATCTAATTATAAAATAATTCCAACCAATCTATTTTTTTTTTTTTTTTGCTTCTAGCCCTTTATCTTGGCAAATTGGCAAAAGAGACCTTTACAGTGGCTTCCACTGTGTCGTTACTAATAAGTGAATTAGTACCCTAATTGCAATAGCATTCACTTCTTAATTTTCACTCCTATTCACACCAGTCCTAAGATTTTCGTAATCACCAAACAGATCAATATTACTATTATTCTCCTGTTCATGAAGATTTTTTTAATGCCCGCATTGGCAGCTTTATTTTTTACCGTATGATATAAAAGACGCATGTGTGTATTAGACTCAGCACCATTTCAACAGAACATATTCACCAAAATAATTTTTGAATGGATTTAATCTCGTAATTGACTCTCCAGAATCCATTTTGCACGTTTATTGTTCCACTATTCATTCGTGTGTTGAATATTGCTGCCATATTTAGTCTGGTCTGGTGCCCTCTGGTGCGTCAAGCTATCATGTAAAAAATCCAAAGAAAGGTTATGTAATGTTGTCCTTCCTCATCAGGCATCTTCACTTCAGTCTCTTTTACACCTCAATGACGTGGCTTCCCTCTGCCGTTACTATAACAAATTTAAAAACAATTGTTCTGAGTTTTCATATCTGTTACTGGACCGCATGAATTGAAGCATACTACTAGAATGGCAACCAGGTCTCACCATTTTATTTTCAAAACAGTTAGATGCAACCGTAAGTTCTATGCTAATACTGTCTTCTCTTGCACTCCACGCAGGCGGAATTCCGGTTTCTTGCTTCCCTGTTACGTATTATCTTTAATGATTCCTTGTTCTTTTATCATAATTTCTCATTAAGAGCGTCTTTGCATTTTCTTTATGTCTCTGTAAGCTGTTGTGCTTTAGTGACATTATCGCCTTGCTAGGTGTAAAAAAATAATGTATAAGTAAATTACAAAACAAATACGGTATAAGTATATTACAAAAATAATTTATAATTATATTACAAAGAAAATAGTTATAAATAGAATAGAAAAATTAGTTATAACTATATTACAAAAATAAGTTATAACTATATTACAAAAATAAGTTATAACTATATTACAAAAATTAGTTATAACTATATTACAAAAATAATGTATAACTATATTACAAAAATAAATTGTAAATATATTACAAAAATAGCTTATAACTATATTACAATATAAGTTAGAACTATATTACAAAAATTAGTATTAACTATATTACAAAAATAAGTTATTAACATATTTCAAAAGTAACTTATAACTATATTACAAAATTGGTTATAACTATAATACAAAAATAAGTTTTAAGTATATTACGAAAATAATTTATAGCAATATTACATAATAAGTTATAACTATATTACAAAAAGTTATAACTATATTACAAAAATAAGTTAAGATTTAGAGTAACTAAAGTTAAATCAAAAGAAAAATGCCACACCTGCTTTCTGTTTCGACTCAATCAAGCTATTACTGTTCGAGACTTATTACAAAAATTATTTAAAATTATATTACAATAATAAGTTATAACTATATTACAAAAATTAGTTATAACTATATTACAAAATTAAGTTATAACTATATTACAAAAATAAGTTATAACTATATTACAAAAATTAGTTATAACTATATTACAAAAATAATGTATAACTATATTACAAAAATAATGTATAACTATATTACAAAAATAAAAGCATTAATCTAATGGTAATATTAGGTGTTTCCTTATAAGAAAACTTTCGGCATTCCAAGCAGCTACTCGAGTTGCGCTTTTCTTCACTCCTTGATCATTGGGATGAGACGACCAGGGAGTGAATAAAAGTGTAGTACCTGTTCTCATCTCTAATGGTAATAATAATATCAGCCGTCTCTTTATAAGGAAACATTCGGTATTCAATGAATGAACAGACGGTGCGACACGATTTACACTCTTGTTCCCTACCTTGCTATCAGGCTGAGATAAAAGTATAGTATTGAAGATTTTGGTAATATTTGCCGGTTCCTTATAAGGAAACATTCTGTATTGGTTGACCGAGCAACCAGTGATACCGTCGGTTGAAATTTATAAAAATATTTCTATTAAGTTTTCGGGCAAATACATTTTTCAAGTTCACATGGGCTCCATACTTTAGTTACACCCGTTCAGACCTTTACAGCAAGTACTCACAACGCCCACATTTCCACGCTATACCATTTGTAAGGAGGAAGTTCCACACAGCCATTTTATCGAGGACTGTTATTTTTTTGTTTAGACGCTTCTCTGAACATGACAGTCAATAGCTATTGCAATGGGTGTGCCGATAAACTAACTCCGGCAGCCAAAGCTCTGATCGAGAGGTTTTTAGAAGCTTGGAACCACCTTTTAATTGCTATTGTTCCCAGGGCTACCCTGACCCTGATTGGTAGCACATGCTCCGCCTCTAGCTATGGACAAATGGTTAAAACTTAAATTTGTGTTCTAAGCACTATGAAACCATAGAAATAATTTTTATAGTAAAAGTATCAGCAATACATTTTATTTTTAAATTACCAGCAATACATTTTTGTAATGGAAATTGTTAATGCTCCCAAGAAAAGTAAATTTCGGCATTAAATGACCCATAAGGATGTTGATATGACGCTAAACAAACGAATCTATTCTAAAAAAATCTTGTTGGCATTAAACCAATTGAGATTGATATGCCGTAAAAAGAATCAACCCAACCCTTGTATTGTGTAAGTTTTATTATGTAATGAAAAACAGATAAGAAAACTAGCCCGATTAAAAATACATGTATAATAATGAGCTCATCTTCATTTAAAAAAAAAAAATCTGTCACAATAAATATGATAGCTAAGTTATGGGGATTGCAGAGTGGGACAGTGAAATTTAAATTTAATTTTAAAATTCAGACTACTCCACAAAATAACTGAAAATGAATATTTGTAACATACAGCAAAAACACTATTTACATTATTCGGACTATTGTTCTCATCTTTGTGGCCATATTTATCAATTTATCACAACGTTGTAAGCGTCGGCCGTCTTCATGTGGTTGGAATGTTGAACTGAACCCTTTATTTCGCTCACTGGGGTAGACTGTTCTAGTTCCACGTGCCATGTCTAATGGATGTCAGTTATCAGTTATCTCCTGTTAATTCCCCTCTTCACTGCCTTAACGAGGTATTGAAATCACAACAATGTGGGTCCTGTCACTGGATCTAACCAACGCCTTTATCCACTTTGTCATGTGTGCTTAAATAGTGTATATACCTCATCTCAGAAATATTGACAGATAGAGCAAAAAATCAGTTATTAATACACAACAGTTTTTGTTTAGGAAATATCGTAGAAAATGGCTTCACAGAACGATAAATGATAAAAAGTCTAAAAATTTCTTCGTGGTTAAATTCGATTTCAAAAGCATTTTTAGAAAGTTGGTGCTTTTCTACACAATGCCAAGTATCACAGACAACATCAAAGAAAGGCCAACTGTGAGGTCAAAAATCTAAATCGTGAATTCAATAAAGTTCTCAGGATCGAAAATGCCAACGGACTGACATTAACCGTGTTTAAGATGGCTGCCGAATTAAAGGATGAATCACGTGACACTGCATAATGACCTGAACCTTAAATTATACACCATTACACAAGGCTAGCGGCTCGGAATGAGGAATTGGAGATCCGAGTTCGAATTCCAGTAGAATCCATTCAATTACGTGCAAATACCCTTGGGAAAGGCGCGAATCCTCTTCATGTCTCCCTTCCCCCAGCTATAGGTAAATCGCAGGACAGACCGGGTTCTATAGCCTTGGATAGCAACTGGTCTACCGCAGAAAGAAATGGCGACTTACTGCTCGAAAAAATATGCCTCGCCAGCCATGTATCGAAAGGTACATGATCGCCTAAGCGTGTATCACTCATGGCACATAACTGACTGATTCAAGGCCAGCGGATATCCGTTGTGATGTACATATCGGCATGTAGTGAGAACTTGGAGATCCGAGTTCGAATTCCAGCCGAGTTTGTTAGATTTACTTACGCACAAATACCATTGGGGAAGGTATGAATCCAGCTCTTCTCCCTATTCTCTTTATGAGCTGAATAGCAGGACAGACTGGATTCTTTAACCTTGGCTGGCAACCAGCCTACCGCAGAAAAAAATGGCAACTAACAGCAGGAAAAAAATCTGACTCGTCAGTCATGTACCGTAAAGAATTATGATGATACATACATATATTTATATTTTTTCTTTTCCTTCGTTCCATTTTTGAATGACTTTGATATTTTAAACCTAATGCTCGTTTTAGTATGAAATTTCTGATTTTTAATTAGTAAATTAAAGGTTAAATAATTCGTATTGATTTTTCGTTTGATGTAGCATTATCTTTAATCAACTAACACTCTGTATTTAGAATATACTTTCATGTTTTTTCGAATTTTCATATACTTGTATTCTGATTGGTCGTCATAGGTTACGCAAAAAAGTTTCCCCTATTGAGGGGGGTTGGATTTGGTTTTGAATTTAAAAAAAAATCTAATTCGCAATCAACACCATCACTCGATAAGACACCATAAGTATTGAAACAAAATGACTAATTTTTGTAGTAATGTTATAGCATATTTATGTCATAACTTTTGAATATATATATATATATATATATATATATATATATATATATATATATATATGTAGAGTATGCAAAACTAGGTAATCCGCATGGGTAGACCCAAGGAGGATGATATCCGGAGAGCTCAATGTAAATTCAGAGCAAGTATGTTTGAATAAAAACAGACCACTTTAAGGTTCCATGTAATAAGTTATTTCACCACAACCACGACGTTTATCCTACACAGAGGGGGTTATGGATAAGGAATTGAAATGGTACATCTAACTCACTCATGTCTTCTCTCCCACTTCACTTCCTCACTTCGTTAGTTTTACATATGCTTGATGAGGTCCGTCAAAAACGTGTGAATTTCTTTTCATTTTTCATTTCAACCTTTGGAAGGAAAGTCTGATGATCACGAGCCCTGTTAATATATATAACTTTTGAATATATTATATATATATATATATATACAGTGAGGGAAACAAATATTAGTACACATACAGATTCTTAAATTATTCTATTTCCAACTAATGAATAAACTCTACTCAGATAAACAATAACTAAATATGTATAGAAAACAGAGAAAAATTGGATTTAATAGAAATAAATGGGTTGAAAAGTATTCGTACAATACAAACGGAATATATAATCTTCATTTAATACTTTGTAGAATAGCCATTATTCATTTCTACAGCAACCAACCTATTCTTGTAGTTCTCAATTATTTGTAAATTTTAGTTGGTATTTTGTTCCATTCTTCTTAGTATATGGTCTTCAGATCCAGGATGTTGGAGCTCTCGATTGGATTTGAATTTTCAAATAACACCACAGACCTTGTGTCATATCTGGTCCCTTCTTTTGAGTAATCTGTTCCGTCTTTGACTGAACCATAATTTTCTTCTTCTTCTTCTTCTTCTTCTTCTTCTTCTTCTTCTTCTTCTTCTTCTTCTTCTTCCCGTCATTCCTTCTTCCCCACTTTGAATCATCCTCGCCTCCCTTCACTGAAACATCCTTCTTCTTCGACATATCCGTATTCTTCTTTCGTTCTTTTCTTCCTTCCTTATTTCCTTTTCTTCTTTCCTTCTTTCCTTATTCCTTTTCATTTTCCTTCCGTGCCTTCTTCATCCTTTTTAGGTTCTTTCACTGAAACATCCTTCTTCGAAATATTTTATTCTTTCTTCCTTCTTTCCTTATTTCCTTCCTTCCTTCCTTATTTCCTTCCTTCCTTCCTTCCTTATTTCATTTTATATTTCTTTAATTGAAGAATATTTTCTTCATTTTCCTTACGTCGTTCCTTCTTCATCCTTTTTAGATTCTTTCACTGAAACATCCTTCTTCGAAATATTTTATTCTTTCTTCCTTCCTTCTTTCCTCCCTCCCTTCCTTCCTCCCTTCCTTCCTTCTTTCCTTCCTTCCTCTCTTCCTTCCTCTCTTCCTTCTTTCCTTCCTTTCTTCCTTCCTTCCTCCCTCCCTTCCTTCCTTCCTTCCTTCCTCCCTTCCTTCCCCCGTCCTTTCTTCTTTCCTTCCATCCTCCCTTCCTTCCTTCCTTCCTTCCTTCCTTCCTTCCTTATTTCATTTTATATTTCTTTCATTGAAGAATATTTTCTTCATTTTCCTTACGTCGTTCCTTCTTCATCCTTTTTAGGTTCTTTCACTGAAACATCCTTCTTCGGCATATTTTTTATTCTTCCTTCCTTCTCTCACTTCATCTTCCCCTTTTCCTTTTCTTCCTTCCTCTATTGCGTTTTTCATCATCATCATCTTCTTTTTACATTTTAACATCCTTTTTATTCTTCATTATTTTTTCTGTTTCCTCTCCTTCCTTCTTTTCAAAATTATTATCTTCTTCACCTTATTTTTTCTCCATTTAAACACTTTCTTTTCTTCTTTTCTTTCTTCGTTATTTCCTTAATTTCTCTTTTAACTCCTTCCTTTTTTCTCTTCAAAAATTTCTTCTTCTTCCATTTAATCATCTTTTCTTCCATTATTTTTTCAATCCTTCCTTCTTTTCAAAAATTTTTTTTTCATTATCTTGTTCTTGTTCTTCTGCTTCTTCTTCTTCTTCTTCTTCTTCTTCTTCTTCTTCAACAATAACAACAACAAGAAGCAGATTTTATTTCCTCCCTCTCTTTCTGTCAGCAATATTTGCATCTTCTCTCTCCTTGTTTTCTTCCTTCCTTACACTTCTCCGTCCTTCCTTCTCGATTTTTCAAAATATCTTCTTCTTTTTCTTCTTCTTCTTCTTCTTCTACAACGGAGTTTATTTTTTCTCTCTCTCTTTCTTCCCGTCAATATTTTCACTCCCTCCTTCTTTCCTTCCTTCCTTCCTTCCTTTCTCCCTCACTTGCTTCCTACCTTCCTTCTTCCCTCCCTCCCTTCTGTCCTCTCTCTCCTCCTCCCTTCGTTCAAACTACCCACTCTATCTACCTTTATGTGTCATCTCCCGTCTTCTTTCTTTTACCCTTCCTATTAATTGACAAGCCTTAATTCGATTCCAGTCGAATCATATTTTCATAATTTCAAAACCTATTTTCGACTCGCTTCAATGGCTTGCGTGACAAAAGATTCCTTTTTTTTGTTTTTGTCTTCGTTCATCGTACAAGTTTCCCTCCCCTGCCTTCTCCCCAATCACTGATTTACCAGTGACCATCTGAGCAGGACAGAATTAAGGGTACATTTTATTGATTGAGCCAATTGTGACTTTGACTGGACAGACTGGGGAGTTCAATTGTCGTCCACGTCCGCCTTATTATATGTTGCTTTTTGTTTTCTCAGCCTGATACATTGTCTCAGGACTCCTTTATGTGTCTCATTATGGCTCTCCTGGCGATTAATGTTACAGCTGTGGTTGCTGGGAAAGGGTCGCATTGAACACGCATCTAATCCCAACAAATCATCAGATTTACTCTTCAGCCATTTGCTGGCGTCCATCAGTGACGAAAACCTCCCATTGTTATCGGCCACCAGTG
>OZ010587.1:29612013-29629513 GCA_963932145.1 Acanthosepion lycidas | reverse complement strand
ATTTGTATATTTAAGGATTTTTTTGTGGGGTGTTTAGGTTAGAATACGTTTTATTTAACTACGATTTGAAAAATATTTTATTATTTGAAAATATTTTCTTTTTTAATTTTGAATATACTATATTTCTATTAAGAACAAGTAAATGTATTAGAATCACTTAGTTAATTTATAATATTAATGCTCTGTAAATTTACATTGAGCACTATTTTGTAAAAATAAAAATATCTATAAGAACACCGGATTACATATCTTACTGTTCTTTCTTTTTATTTATATATATATATATTTTCTCTCATTCTCAACAAACATGGCTTGATATAACAGGTCAGTAATTTCTACTTGTCGCCAGGAAAGTTTTTATTTCCTCTGAAAAGATAAGAATAGGGAAATTTTAGTTTAGTTTGGTTTGTTTTACGCCATATCAACCTCAATATTTTTTTGTTATTTTTTTTCTTCAAAAATGTATTGCTGGTAATATCTTTATTTTTTTACAAAGTATTTCTGGTATTAAAACCTATTTTTACGCTTTCATAGTGTTTTCAGCATTAACTATTTTCCCATAGTTGAGACCCTACCAACCCCGGTCAGGGTGGACCTGGGAGCATTAGCAATTAAGAGGTGGTTCCACGCTCCACAAAACCTCCTGATCAGAGACCTTGCTGTTGGACGTAGTTTATCGTCATACCCAGGACGCTAAGAATAAGGAAATAAATTACTTGAAAAAATATTTAATACTTCTTATTCAAATACTAACAGTCTACCATTACTACCCTCTACACACAGAGTCAATTTCTAGCAAAATGGGATGTCAACACGACACTGGAGATAAGGCCCGTTTGGTCCATAGGTGTGTCTCCTGCTTCTAAGTGATGTTTGCTTGCATGAAAATTTGAGGGTTGGCTTATGGTTTCTTGTAGATAAAAAAAAAAAAGAGGCAACGCATAATTTTGAAATCTAATTTATTTTTTATTACTCTGACGTATGTAATTTGACTTGGATTGCTCATGTGGTACCAGTAGAACACCTTGATTAACTTGACATAGAAAGATTTTGTCAGGAACAAAGTAAAGAATAGTAAACTATTACATTATAGCTGTCCTCGTGAATGGAAGCGAATCCTGGACATCCTCCTCAAAGATAAAGGAGAGACTTCAAGTACAGAATTTTTCACTCTTTGGTACCTAGACACATGTTTTGTCTTTTATGACTGTTCGGTACCCAGATTCTATGGTACCTAGTCTTTTATGGTACTTAGACCGTTTGATACCCAGATTCTAGGGTACCTAGTCATTTATGGTACTTAGACTGTTTGATACGCAGATTCTATGGTACCTAGACTTTTATGTTACTTAGACTGTTTAGAACCTAGATTCTATGGTACCTTGTCTTTTATGGTGCATAGACTGTTTGTTACCTAGTCTTTTATGGTACTTATACCGTTTGATACCCAGATTCTAGTGTACCTAGTCTTTTATGGTACTTAGATTGTTTGGTACCTAGATACTATAGTACCTAGTCTTCTATGGCATTTAGACTGTTTGGTACCTAGATTCTATAGTACCTAGTCTTTTATGTTACTTAGACTGTTTAGAACCTAGATTCTATTGTACCTAGTCTTTCATGTTACTTAGACTGTTTGATACCCAGATTCTAGGGTACCTAGTCTTTTACGGTAAATAGACTCTTTTCTACCCAGTCTTTATGAATTTAAACGGCGTACTAGATTTACGGCAGGATTTCATTTTACTTTTGGAATTTTTCTTCCTTTTTATGTGCCGTGTCCTTTCAGGACGCAGGCGATCATGGCTCTCCACTTTTCCCTAACCCTTGTATCTCTCGTCCCTCTTCCACCTGCCCCAGACCACGTTCTGTCATCCACTTGCTTAATCCCACTAAGTATGACATGCGTTGCTTTCCCTTGTTTCTCAATCTATGTATCAGATTTTCCAAGCCCTCCTTTCTGATTACGCTGCCTCTTCCTGGTGTTAAGTATAAGCCTTTTCCTTGTCTGCATACTCTCTAAGAGCTTATCGTTGCTCAGACGCTCGGTCCATGATATCCTCAGCATCCTTCTGTAGAACCACATCTCCGTCGCCTCGAGTCTCTTCTTCATTTTAAAGGGAGACCGTCCAACATTCTCTGCCGTGAAGAAGGACAGACGTCACGTAACAGATCAGTATTCTTTCCTTTGTTACCAAACAAATCCTCCTGTCTCGCAATACTCTACCCAGTTTTTAGACCGTGTCCTTGGCCACCCCAATACGTCTACGGATCTCAGTGTCTATCAAAACAGTTCCCAGATATTTAAACTTCAGCACCTGCTTGATCTTAGTGTCTCCGATCTGAAATTTGTATTTCGGGCTTATCCTTTTACTGATAACCATGCATTCTGTCTTCTTGTAGTTTGTGCTTAGTCCTTTCTTCTTGCTCTCCTTCGCTACCTTCTGTAGGAGATTTTGTCATTTCTTTTTCGTGTCTTCTATCAGTACAGTGCCATCTGCGTATCTTATGTCGTAAAGATTGTGGCCACCGATGTTGAATCCTGGTAGGATTTCCAATTCTATCAGCATTGGAAATCTGTAATCGTAAATTCTATGCTAATAGTTACTTTTTCTCGCACTTCTCGTTTGTGGAACTCTCTCCCGGCTTCTTGCTTTCCAGGCAAGTTTGATCTTTAAAATTTAAACAAAACGCCAATTATTATCTTCCTTTCTTACTTTCTTTTCTTTGTTCTCGCCGCTTAATTTATTTTCTTATATTCTTCCACATACAGTAACCCCCCTCTTGAAGTGAAATAATTAAAAAAAAGTAAATAAAAATTTCCCACCCATGTCGTTGTGCCAAACTTAGATAAATATTGACATTAAAACGATAAAAATCAGTTATATTTTTTCTCTTCGGAGGTAATTTCTAGTAAAACATGATGCCAACACGACACTGGAGATAAGGCCCTTTGGTTCATAGGTGTGTCTTCTGCTTCTAAGCGGTGTCTGTTTGCATAAAAATTTGAGGGTGGGCCTATGGCTTGTTTGTAGTTTTATAAAAAAAAAAAAACAAGTGAATGCCTAATTTTGAAATCTAATTTATTTTTTCTCTGACGTATGTACACTGGCTTGGATTGTAAAGGTTTTTTTCTATATTCACGAGCTGTTTATTTTTTAATATATTTATTTATTCTAAGATGAAAAAATGTCCTCCTCACCAATTTGTCTTTGAAGTTTTTATCATATTTTTTGTTGTTCGAAATTACCCAGAGACATTAGACTTCACAGAGTGCTTTCCTCTTCTTAAATATACGCGTCATTAGGTCTGAATGAGAAGCTATTTCTTAAGATGTCCTGAGTAAACCAACAAACTACATCCGACAGCAAGGCCTTTGGTCAGGAGGTTTTGAGGAGCATGGAACTACCTCATAATTATGGTGTTCTCACGTTCATCCTGACCCTGAGCTGTACCAACTGTTAGGGTCCCAGCTATGGGCAAATAGTTACCCCCAGCAAAATGGGTTGAAATACCATGAAAGTTCCACGTGCCATACCTCTTCCAGATGTCTCACTTATCTCCCATAATGACACATTGCCCAGTGGTTAAAAGCTTTGGTTGGAATTTGTGATTTGACCCAAAGAGTTGTGAGTTCAATACCTGGCTACTGCAGTGGTGAACAAAAAATAACTTGCCAAGTTGCTTTAAAGGGACAAAAACTGAGACACCAGAAAGAGACATCGGACGTGGGACGGGAAACATCTAACCCAGTGGTCGAAATAAAGGGTTCATATCAAAATTCCAATAACCTGAAGAAGGCCAGAGCGTCAAACGGCCGAAACTTCGTGAATATGACAATAAAGATGAGAACAACAGTCCGAACAATGTAAATAGTGTAAATAGTTACAGTACCTCATCTTAGAAATATAGACTGTGGATATGGCAATAAAGATGAGGGCAATAGTCCAAATAATGTCAAGAGTGTAAATGGTTACAATAACTCATCTTAGAAATATAGACTGTGAATATGGCAATAAAGATGAAGACAATAGTCCAAATAATGTAAATAGTGTAAATAGTTACAATACCTCATCTTAGAAATATAGATTGTGAATATGTCAATAAAGATGAGGACAATAGTCCAAATAATGTAAATAGTGTAAATAGTTACATAACTCATCTTAGAAATATAGACTGTGAATATGTCAATAAAGATGAGGACAATAGTCCAAATAATGTAAATAGTGTAAATAGTTACAATAACTCATCTTAGAAATATAGATTGTGAATATGTCAATAAAGATGAGGACAATAGTCCAAACAATGTAAATAGTGTAAATAGTTACAATAACTCATCTGAGAAATATAGACTGTAAATATGGCAATAAAGATGAGGACAATAGTCAAAATAATGTAAATAGTGTAAATAGTTACAATACCTCATCTTAGAAATATAGACTGTGAATATGTCAATAAAGATGAGGACAATAGTCCAAATAATGTAATTAGTGTAAATAGTTACAATAACTCATGTTAGAAATATAGATTGTGAATATGTCAATAAAGATGAGGACAATAGTCCAAACAATGTAAATAGTGTAAATAGTTACAATAACTCATCTGAGAAATATAGACTGTGAATATGGCAATAAAGATGAAGACAATAGTCCAAACAATGTAAATAGTGTAAATAGTTACAATACCTCATCTTAGAAATATAGATTGTGAATATGTCAATAAAGATGAGGACAATAGTCCAAATAATGTAAATAGTGTAAATAGTTAGAATACCTCATATTAGAAATATAGATTGTGAATATGTCAATAAAGATGAGGACAATAGTCCAAACAATGTAAATAGTGTAAATAGTTACAATAACTCATCTGAGAAATATAGACTGTGAATATGGCAATAAAGATGAAGACAATAGTCCAAACAATGTAAATAGTGTAAATAGTTACAATACCTCATCTTAGAAATATAGATTGTGAATATGTCAATAAAGATGAGGACAATAGTCCAAACAATGTAAATAGTGTAAATAGTTACAATACCTCATCTTAGAAATATAGATTGTGAATATGTCAATAAAGATGAGGACAATAGTCCAAACAATGTAAATAGTGTAAATAGTTACAATAACTCATCTGAGAAATATAGACTGTGAATATGGCAATAAAGATGAGGACAATAGTCAAAATAATGTAAATAGTGTAAATAGTTACAATACCTCATCTTAGAAATATAGATTGTGAATATGTCAATAAAGATGAGGACAATAGTCCAAACAATGTAAATAGTGTAAATAGTTACAATAACTCATCTTAGAAATATAGATTGTGAATATGTCAATAAAGATGAGGACAATAGTCCAAACAATGTAAATAGTGTAAATAGTTACAATAACTCATCTGAGAAATATAGACTGTGAATATGGCAATAAAGATGAAGACAATAGTCCAAACAATGTAAATAGTGTAAATAGTTACAATAACTCATCTGAGAAATATAGACTGTGAATATGTCAATAAAGATGAGGACAATAGTCCAAACAATGTAAATAGTGTAAATAGTTACAATACCTCATCTTAGAAATATAGATTGTGAATATGTCAATAAAGATGAGGACAATAGTCAAAATAATGTAAATAGTGTAAATAGTTACAATACCTCATCTTAGAAATATAGATTGTGAATATGTCAATAAAGATGAGGACAATAGTCCAAACAATGTAAATAGTGTAAATAGTTACAATACCTCATCTTAGAAATATAGATTGTGAATATGTCAATAAAGATGAGGACAATAGTCCAAACAATGTAAATAGTGTAAATAGTTACAATAACTCATCTGAGAAATATAGACTGTGAATATGGCAATAAAGATGAAGACAATAGTCCAAACAATGTAAATAGTGTAAATAGTTACAATAACTCATCTGAGAAATATAGACTGTGAATATGTCAATAAAGATGAGGACAATAGTCCAAACAATGTAAATAGTGTAAATAGTTACAATACCTCATCTTAGAAATATAGATTGTGAATATGTCAATAAAGATGAGGACAATAGTCCAAACAATGTAAATAGTGTAAATAGTTACAATAACTCATCTGAGAAATATAGACTGTAAATATGGCAATAAAGATGAGGACAATAGTCAAAATAATGTAAATAGTGTAAATAGTTACAATACCTCATCTTAGAAATATAGATTGTGAATATGTCAATAAAGATGAGGACAATAGTCCAAACAATGTAAATAGTGTAAATAGTTACAATACCTCATCTTAGAAATATAGATTGTGAATATGTCAATAAAGATGAGGACAATAGTCCAAACAATGTAAATAGTGTAAATAGTTACAATAACTCATCTGAGAAATATAGACTGTGAATATGGCAATAAAGATGAAGACAATAGTCCAAACAATGTAAATAGTGTAAATAGTTACAATAACTCATCTGAGAAATATAGACTGTGAATATGTCAATAAAGATGAGGACAATAGTCCAAACAATGTAAATAGTGTAAATAGTTACAATACCTCATCTTAGAAATATAGATTGTGAATATGTCAATAAAGATGAGGACAATAGTCCAAACAATGTAAATAGTGTAAATAGTTACAATAACTCATCTGAGAAATATAGACTGTAAATATGGCAATAAAGATGAGGACAATAGTCAAAATAATGTAAATAGTGTAAATAGTTACAATACCTCATCTTAGAAATATAGATTGTGAATATGTCAATAAAGATGAGGACAATAGTCCAAACAATGTAAATAGTGTAAATAGTTACAATAACTCATCTCAGAAATATAGATTGTGAATATGTCAATAAAAATGAAGACAATAGTCCAAATAATGTAAATAGTGTAAATAGTTAGAATAACTCGTCTTAGAACTATAGATTGTGAATATGTCAATAAAGATGAGGACAATAGTCCAAATAATGTAAATAGTGTAAATAGTTAGAATAACTCGTCTTAGAAATATAGACTGTGAATATGGCAATAAAGATGAGGACAATAGTCCAAACAATGTAAATAGTGTAAATAGTTACAATAACTCATCTTAGAAATATAGACTGTGAATATGGCAATAAAGATGAGGACAATAGTCCAAATAATGTAAATAGTGTAAATAGTTACAATAACTCATCTTAGAAATATAGATTGTGAATATGTCAATAAAGATGAGGACAATAGTCCAAATAATGTAAATAGTGTAAATAGTTACAATACCTCATCTTAGAAATATAGACTGTGAATATGGCAATAAAGATGAGGACAATAGTCCAAATAATGTCAAGAGTGTAAATAGTTAGAATAACTCGTCTTAGAAATATAGACTGTGAATATGGCAATAAAGATGAGGTCAATAGTCCAAACAATGTAAATAGTGTAAATAGTTACAATAACTCATCTTAGAAATATAGACTGTGAATATGTCAATAAAGATGAGGACAATAGTCCAAATAATGTAAATAGTGTAAATAGTTACAATAACTCATCTTAGAAATATAGATTGTGAATATGTCAATAAAGATGAGGACAATAGTCCAAACAATGTAAATAGTGTAAATAGTTACAATACCTCATCTTAGAAATATAGATTGTGAATATGGCAATAAAGATGAGGACAATAGTCCAAATAATGTCAAGAGTGTAAATGGTATCCTCTTTGTTTGCATTTATCTTATAATTTTTTCGTTACTCACATGTTCCAACTATGTTATTCCTTGTACACTTCTGTTAAACCACATAACTGTTGCCTGAAGATCCATCTGTGAGAAAATTATCCATCATGTACCAGGAATGATTAATTAGCAGTTTAACTGAAATTTTTCCTGTTTTCTAATACTTCGCTTAGATTTTGTAAGCCTTCTTTCCCTATTACAACGCGCTTTTGTATTGTCTATGTCACATTTTCCGTCATCTGTTTGAACGCTCCCAATATAAAATATATTCTTTCATTTTGACACTTGTTGCTCAGTGGAACTAACTCCAGAGGGGATTATTTACATTATTTATCAGGTTGTTGCCAAAATAATGTCGTTTTCTCACATTTACACTATTTACATTATTTGAACTATTGTCCTCATCTTTATTGCCATATGTGAGAAAACGACATTATTTTTGCGCCAACCTAATACCTTATTCGGACTATAGTCAGCGTCTTTATTGCCATATTCACGACGTTTCGGCCGTTGTACGCTTCGGCCTTCTTCAGGGGATTGGAATTTCGAACTGAACCCTTTATTTCCTCCACCGGGGTAGATTGTTCTAGTTCCACGTGTCATGCCCCTTCCGGATCATTCAGTTATCTCCCTTTTAACTCCACTTCAGGTACTGAGCTCACAAGGACACATGACACAGTGAATACAAGCGTTGGTTGGTTCCAGTGGTTTGACGCAAAGTGTTGTCTGTTCAATATCTGGCTACTGCAGTGGTGAACAAAGAAACAAAAACTTGCAAAGTTGAGTAGTTAGTCCTTTTTTCCCACTTTCCTTTCTTACCTTGTCGAGGAATTCTCGCAGGTTTTTTTTTCTTTTTCTGCCATCAAAATGATGTCGGCTTTGTACCTCAAGCCGTTAAGATCATAGCCACTAATAATAGATACTAATTTGAAATTCTATTTGCCTGTACGTCAACACAGCATCGTGGAAAAGGGTTTCTTAGTATTTACAATTGGAGCCTTGTGTTAAATCTTGCTAAACTCGAATCATTGTGGTGATTCAGTGAAATGTTGAGGGCTGATTTTAACAGTATACGATTCCATTTCAAGGTCCACTGTGCTGTGGTTGGCTACGAGGGGGTGAGTGTAGGCACCTCCCCAACCTTGAGAATGGCGACTTTGCGAGTCAAATAAAATAAGACAAAGGAAAAAAAAATCCTTCATCTTTCTGCCCTCTTTTATCTAGCAATAAAAGTTTTGCGAGTTACCAAACGTCCGAGTAAGCTTCATTGCACATAGTACATGCTTAATAGGACAATTTTTTTTTTTTATAATTTACAAATTATAATTTACAAAACCTAACTGGTTTAAAAATTAAAAATAATATATTAATTAAAAAAAACAAAAAAAAACACATGGCATCTGTTCTTCTTTACAACAGTGAATGTCAAAGATGAAGAAGAGACCCGAGGCAATAGAGGTATGGTTCAAAGGATATCATGGACCGAACGTGAGCAACGGTGAGGTCTTGGAAAGGATGCAAACAAGGAGGAGGCTTATACTTAACATCAGGAAGAAGCAGATGAAATTTCTGGGACACGTAATGAGAAAGGAGGGCCTGGAAAATATGATACTCACAGGTCGAATAGAGGGAAAGAAAGACAAGGGGAGCAACGCGTGACATACCTGGCGGGCTTGAGCAGGTGGTTGACGGAACAGGATCTGGGAGAAAAAAGCAAAAGGACAAAATATATTGAGAGCTACAAGAGATAGGACGATGTCGAGAGCCATGATCTTCTACATCCTGAAATGACACGGCACATAAAAAGAACGAAAGAATTTACCTGTAAAGGTAAGCATTAGGTTTCTTATAAGCTTATTGTACGAATCTGGGTTCAGCTTCAGTTTGAGACAAATAACATTTATATGACTGCACAAAATAATTCATTTGCGACATCGCCTGGACTATGGCGGCCTTAAGCTATGGTATTTTCAGGATGTTGATTGGTTGATTTCTTTTTAGTGACAAATCAACCTCTATGAGTTATTTAATGCCGAAATCTAAGTATTTTGAACAAAAATTATAGGGCCTCAACTACAGATAATATATATTGTCGGTGCTTTTGCTTTAAAAATGTATTATTTACTATTTTACTATGAATAGGTATCATTGTTAACTTTAAAATTATAATGTATTTTTATACTTTCATAATGTTTAGCTGGGACCCTAACAGGTGCTACCACTCCAGGTTAGAGTGGACCTGAGATCAACAGCAATAACGAGGTAGTTCCACGCTCCTCAAAACCTCCAGTCTAACGATCAGAGGTCTTGCTGCCGGATGTAGTTTATCGTCATACTCAGGACTAATTTTAAGAATATCGATGAGTCGCCCTTTCAAACGTAGTAGTCCATGGTATTTAAATCTACCGAGTTATATATATATATATATATATATATATATATATATATATATATATATATACTAGCAGTAGAGCCCGGCGTTGCCCGCGGATGTAACAGTAAGAGATAGATCAAGTATCGACCATCATAAAGACTGAAAAATAAAATGGACAAAGATTATTGTTTAAAGCTGACGGACACGCATGTCTTAATTATTTTTTTTTGTTTTGTTTTTTTACGAATTGGTCGAACCCAAACTCAAACAAAAACATTGTTTTCAATCGTTATGAGTCTACCGATTGAATAGAACTTTATTATAAACAATTGTCTTGTAAATGGAATTTTTAAAGCATTCTGAATGTAAAAATAAAGAAAAAAAAGTGTGCAAGACAATAAGAAACACTACCTGCCAAAAAAAAAAAAATTGAAGTTTTGTTGAAATCGGTTGAAAAATGTAGGAAATCCGATCCCATATATAAACGAACACACACAAACACACAAACAACCAAGATGCGTTTTATAATAAGTATAACTCCATAGCTCGATATTAATAAGTATAACTCGATATGAGTTGTCCCCCTTTCATTAATGCCTCTTAATCGTCATTTCAAATTGATTTTGTGCAAAAACAATTGTGTTTTTCGAGTTTTGGGAGCTGTCAGAACCACCGCAAGGTAATTTTACGTAGTCCTGTTAAGTTTTGTTGAAATCAGTTGAAAAATGTAGGAAATCCGATCCAATATATAAACGTACGCACACACACACACACACACACACACACACACACACAACACACACACACACACACACAATCTGCGTTTTATAATAAGTAATATATATATATATATATATATATATATATATATATGTCTATGTGTGTGCGTATCTGTGTGTGTGTATGTGTGTGTGTGCGCGCGTGTATAGTGGAGGTGCGCGCATTGTGTATACAGAGACTAGGAAGCAAAGATTAAGATAGATAGATAGATAGATAGATAGATAGATAGATAGATAGATAAGAAGAACTATATTTGACGGTAGAATACGTACACTCTATTACATGACAGATAAAGATTATAGATAGAACAACATAAGATAAAGAAAGAAAGAAAGAAAGAAAGAAGGAAAGAAAGAAAGAAGGAAAGAAAGAAAGAAAGAAAGAAAGGAAGAAAGAGGGAGAGAGAAAAGTGATAACATAATTTGACAGAAAAAATACATAGTCTTAAAGGGATAGAAAGATAAATACATATGAATAAAGTGCAATAGATAGGTTTGAATAGATTGGTATATATATATATAGAGAGAGAGAGAGAGAGAGAGACAGACAGACAGAGAGAGAGACAGACAGACAGACAGACAGAAAGACAGACAGGCAGACAGACTGACAGAGACAGAGAGAGACAGAGAGAGATATGAACAGACTAAGAGAGATAGATAGATAGGTATGAATAAGGGGAATAGATTTGAATAGATTTGAATAGATTAGGACATATAGACAGACAGACAGACTTATTCTTTATCTATAGAAAGAAAGAAAAAAAGAAAGAAAAAAAGAAACGAATATGGATAGATATAAACAGATATGAAAGACAGGGAGACACATATATACATAGTGCCACTCCCCCTACTACATAGGTAAATCCAGAGATTACCAAAAGCAAAAAAAAGTTTTCAACTATAAAGGAATCTTTAACCAAAAAAAAAAAAAATGATCAGCAAAAAATGGCACAAGCTGAGTGCTTTGAGTTTGAACCCTGCATGATGGGCAGATCTTAGGCATATTTTTTCATGCTTCGTTGGTACGATCGGAAATCCCTTGGGCCTTTCGCCGGCACAATGTATAACATTTTTTTAGTGCTCTGGGGGTGTGGGGAATAATAACATTTCATTCCTGTTCACTACACACCCTCACACGCACATATACCTGTATATATATGCGTGGGTGGTGCAATGGCTAGCTGTTCGGAATGTGAAACAAGAAAGTTGAGTTCGAAGCTTTTTACGGTTCAGTAATTTCACTTGCACCTTTTGGGAAGGTTATGAAACCAATTTTTCGTCTCCCCCTAATTATGGGCTAAATACAAAAGCAGACTGGGTTTTTTAACTTTGGCTGGCAACCCGTCTAGGTGACGGGCAACTCTGAATTTCAAAAGAAACGAGAAAGGTTCGTTTGGTAACCTTATGTCTCAATATAAATACCAGTTCTCGCCATTTGATTATTTTTTTCCAAAAGTTTGACTGGTTCTGCACAAGAACTCAAAATTAGATCAACCCCCATCTCCGCCTAATACGGATAGTATGGTTGTACCTATATATACGGGCCAGTGGTGCAATGCGGTGGTCTATTTTGGTGGTTATTATGGAGGTTATTTTACCGGAAGTCGTTTATTTGTTGATTTATTTATTTGGGTTAAATTATTCTGCTTGTTTTTATTTATTTTTATTTTTTATTTTTTATTTCTATTTTTTCATTTCTTATCTTATATATTTATTTATGCTGACCCGTATATATAAATAGCCGAGAAAAATAACAGCACGCGTGGCCTGACGATTGCATCTAGCATGAAACAGACTGTCGCCTCTAAGTGTTGACTTCTATGTTCACTTTTATATTTACACACGCTCTATCTCTGATATTGAGCACTTTATTCCATAAATATAGCACATCTTAAGACTATATTTCTTATATATATATATATATATATATATATATATATATATATATATATATATATATATATATATATGTATGTATGTATATATATATATATACATATATATATATATATATATATATATATATATATATATATATATATATATATATATGTATATATATATATATAAAACATAGTGGAAAAAATGTTTTCATTTCCGAACGTGGGAATTTAATATATTTTAGGGCATATAATCTATCCGATTTCATTTATATTATTTTTCTTTTCCTTTTTGTTTGCATCACTTTTGTTTATTAGATTGAAATCCTGTGGCGTTGAAAGGATAGTGACGGGAACAGGTCAAGGGTGTCACTGGAGGTTTCCAGCTTGAACTTTGCACTTGGGTGTTGAAGGGTAGACGGTCGTTTTGCACAATATCTGAAAGCCTCTCACCCCCTGATTTCTTCCTGAGAAAACAAAGCGTCAGAGCAAAGGACCTGGCGCCTGTCCTGCTTTTCATCCGTACAAAGGTTTGAGCGAGACAGGCTTGAACATCGGGAAATATTAAGTATGATGGCTGCATATTGCTCTTCTCACTGATCGACTTACCTGCTTCTGTCGCTTTGACGCACGCAGTAAAGCAGGTTTTGTCCACTCGCGGAAACGTGTGGTAATTGATCCTCAACCAAAAATGAGTCAATCACATGTTCTGTCTAAAAGTTTCCAAAAAACCTGCAAACCTCGAGGCTTCACTTTATTTTACTGTGACCCATATTTGTCGTATATTCTAGACGTTTCGACCATTTTACTCACCGGCCTTCTTCAGGGTCTTTCTATATTTCTGAGATGAGCTATTGTAATTATTTAAACTATATTGTTCGGACTGTTGTCCTCGTCTTCGTTACCACATTCACAACGATTCGGACGCTGTACGCTCCGGCCTTCTTCAGGTGATTGGAATTTCGGAGTGGACCCTTTATTTCGTCCACCGGGGTAGATTGTTCTAGTTCCACGTGCCATGCCTCTTCCATATATCTCAGTATTACTTATCACTCTTTAACTACAACTTTTTGTTCAACTCTGCTGTAGCCAGGTATTGAACTCACAACACTTTTAGGTCATGTCATTAGATCTTACCAACGCCTTTATCCACTGGGCAATGTGCCCTTGAGAATACCCCGGTGTATGATATAAAGGGTTCAGTTCTAAATTCTAATCTCCTGAAGAAGGCCGGAGCGTACAAGGGCCAAAATATCGTGAATATGGCAACGAAGATGAGGACATCAGTCCGAACAATGTAAATAGCGTAAATAATGACTGTATATATATTTAGATTTTAAAATCCATCATCATTGTCTATTGTTATTAAATTTGTAAAGCTCCTCTATAAAAAAAATAATCTGTCTGTAATAATATGAAATGATATCACGATATATCACAATATAATAATATAATAATATTCATATTATTTGAAATTCAATTTTTTTAATACGGGCAATCTTTGAAAGTGGGAATGACATTCTGATATGTGGCGAAATGAGTGCATTGGGCAAAAAAAGGTTCAGAACCACTGTTACTAAGGGTAGTTTCCCACAATACCACAAGTTGCTACAAAACCAAAATATTCACTTAAGAACTCATGTCATGTTCTTAATTACCCTCGTCAGAGCGAAACGTTGATGGGTGTAAAGCACAGCACCAAAATTCGTTTAGAAATAGCTAAGAAGTCAGCTATATACAACCGTTTTCTCAGATCAATAGTTAAAAAAGGTTTCGAGCGAATGAAGTCTGTAGGTCTTGGAAATTACCAACATTCTTCGAACCTCATAGACTGGCGCAAAAGAACCACAACGAAATAGAAAAAATCACATCACCAGTGAATTTTTAAACAGCGGCAGCAGCTAAAATGAATATCAAATGTAACTCGAAGATAAAATAATGACCTAATTAAGATGTCGATATTCCACACTGTTTCAGACAAAAGGGTAGGAAGGAAACTTGTATAGGAGTAAAGTGTCACTGCCGAAACTGTAGTTTGAACATAGATCGCCAGAGAGCAAACACAGGCGATCCTATTTTTGAATAAGTAGATCACGTGGTAGCAAAGGGAATGTATACATGGGAATTAGCGTGATCACTATTTCTATTCTATTATTATACGGATCACCATTTCTAGTCTATCCTCTATTACTATACGGATCACCATATCTAGTCTATCCTCTATTACTATACGGATCAACATTTCTAGTCTATCCTCTATTACTATACGGATCAACATTTCTAGTCTATCCTCTATTACTATACGGATCACCATTTCTAGTCTATCCTCTATTACTATACGGATCAACATTTCTAGTCTATCCTCTATTACTATACGGATCCCATTTCTAGTCTATCCTCTATTACTATACGGATCACCATTTCTAGTCTATCCTCTATTACTATACGGATCACGCTTTCTACACTATTCGATATTCTTTATATTATTCACTATACTGTTTATCTATACGGATTACTATTCGGATCACTAATCGGTGGTTACTATTTGAGCGAGTATTATCGAGCCAGTACTATTAGTGTGAGTGATATTCGAAGGCGTCTGACACCAGTATTGTTCAACGGCGTTACTATAGGTGTAGCTGCGATTACAAAGTCTCTACTTCAACGGGCATTACGAAAGTGACAACGGGTGTTCGTTGACATCACAAAAAAAACCCTTAATCAACAACAAAAGAATAATACTGAACATGAGAACCCTATAAAATATGTCTAACAAGACATAAAAGTTTAAAACATTTTCTAAAAACAGGACTGGGATTATGCCCCCACCCCCAGACTCAGCATAAGCCACTTTTAAGACCCCAGCCGCAGCCCCTAAAAAAGAACAAAGGCCAAGCACTACGCATGTTTTTGTGTTTGTTTTTTTTTGCAATGAAGATGTACAATTCTGCCAATTTTTACCATAAAAATGGACTGTTATATGTTGCAAGTCGCTGAAATAAGAGGCAAATACTACAAGAATAATTTAAAATATGTTCTTTCGAAAAAAACAAAAAAACAAACAAAATATGCGAATCGAGGGAATTTTCAGCGAATAATTTGTAAATATGTTCTTCTAAAAAATACGCGAATATTCGAGGTTTCCGCATATAACAAGTACATATGTTCTAAAAAAAATCCGCGAATGTGTGAAGCCACGAATATTGAAACGGGAAGAGGCGGGGGACCACCGTATATATAATAGTCATGTGGCTCCGTGGTTAGCGCGGCTGAATGGTCGATTTGTCAGGAAGGCTACTTTTGTAAAAATAAAAAATTATAAATAATTTTATAATTTTAAACTTAATATAGATTAAATTTAAAATTTAAAATTGGTTATTTTGAATTTCATAGTATAATTTAATATTAATTAGTTAGAATTAATTCTATTTTAGTCTAACCCTAACATTAAAGCATTAATTTATTATTATAACCAAAGTTCGTTGTCAAGTTTTTTTGAATTTTCATATACTTGTATCTTCATGGGTGCACTTAAACGTGGCGTAATGGTTAGAAAGCTTGTCTTGCTAAATCAATTACAACTGAGTAGTGCCCCTACTTTTGGCCTTGTGCCGCAGCTACGCTTGGAAAATCACTACTTGTATTCTGATTGGTCATCCCAGCTTATGTAACAGCGTTTACCCTAGCGAGGGGTGTTTGATTGATTTGAACTTTTTAAAACCCTTTATTCTACATTCAACACCATCATTTGATAAGACACCAGAAGTGTTGAAACAAAATGGCTATTTTTATAGTGATTTTATAACACATTTATGTTATAATTTTCGAATAAATAATTATATTTGCTCTACTTTGTATTGAGCACTCTTTTAAAAATATTATAGGAATTTATTCCGTATATACCAATCATATACTTGGATATATATATATATATATATATATATATATATATATATATATATATATATATATATATATATATATATATATATATATATATATATTGTTGTGGATTCCGAGATGAAATCCGCTAACAATAAATAACAAACGCCAAGAGGGAATATAGGAAAATAAATGTATTAATGTAATAATACAAACTGGTAATGCAGGCTAGTAGTTCCAGGAATGCGGGTTAGTAGCCAAATATATATATATACAGTCTTTCGTATCGATGTATCGCTGTATGACTTCTTATTGAGTCTCCGTGCACGCTCACTGTGACTCATGCTCGTTACCTTCGTGATCGTTCTCGTTCTTTCTCGTTCTTCTCTCGTGTATTCACGAGTAGTACCATATGTATACCCTGGGTGAGTCCATTTGTATAAAAAGGGGAGAAGACTAATCAAAACAGAGTAACTGAAATTTTTAAGATCAGCGCTCGGTTTCGCAATACGATCACGTCGGCGTCACTTGGGCGATGTTGTGAAACGTATTCCTAAAATAGAGGATATTTTAAATGAAAAAGAATTTGATTAGTCTTATATCTATCGTCTTTTCATGTTGACTTGAATATCGTCTAATTTTAATTATGTTTTAATAACTATGTCCTGAAGAAGGTCTACTAGACCGAAACGTCTGACGTCGACATTGGAATAACATTAAAACAGCATACTTGCATCTTCGGATTTTTGTTTTTACATATTTTTCTTCATACTGTCGGTTCTATATCCACATATTTGCTTACATACATATATATATATATATATATATATATATATATATATATATATATATATATATATATATATATCAGCTGTATGTGCAACAGGATCTTG
>OZ010587.1:29534513-29602013 GCA_963932145.1 Acanthosepion lycidas | reverse complement strand
TCTCACTCCAGTGGGTCTAAAACTGACCGTATGTTGAAAGAAAGAAAACTAAAGCGGTTGCTTCAATTAATGTGCACAAGGGTGTAGCAGCGAATGCGGGTTCTTCAATGTGGTATAATGTTTAGCAAGCTTGTCTCGCTAGACCGATTACCACTGAATAGGGAGTTCCATCTTCACTTGGTGTCCCATACTTTCGGCTTTTCCACATTTAAGCTACGCTTAGAAAATTGCCATATAGCAGATGAAGAAGGGACTTGAGACAACAGAAATTTAGAAAGATGTTGAGAATAACACAAACCGAGCATGTGATCAACGCTGAAGTTCTAGAGAAAATGGAAACAGAAGAGGCTTAGTACATATAAAGATGAAAGATGGCTTGGAGAATTTGACACTCACAGGATATACTGAAGGCATGTAAATGACACAGAAAAATAGCACATAACTAAAAAGCGTCTATAAATAGATTATAGTAAAGGCTTTGAGGCAGGCCAGCGGGAAGTTGTGAAGACCCTTTATCGCCGATGTTATGAAGAGACATGACACATTTAATTCCAATCAAGTTTTGTTAGATACGCTTGCGAAAGTTAGGAATACATGTCTTTTCACGCTAGTCCACTCCATGGATTAAAAAGTCGAGAGGCCTGAACTCTTCAGCCCTGTTCAGCAACAAAGAAACTCAAAAGCACATACTAAGTTTTTTAGTCTGTCTCCCCACCAAGACGAGTTTTGACACAATGTTAGTTTTTAAGGTAGGGACCCGAGCACGTAGACCCGGGCCAGGAACAAAAATTACCCAAAGCCCTTGCAACCGTTGGTTGCGCTGGTCTTGGTGCACCGATTCCTCTGTTTGGTGCAAGGTGAGGGCGCGGCCATAGGCAGCTATTCCCAAGGGCTGGGCACCTTTTAGTATACTTTTCCTCAATTGCGACTCTGTCCTTTGCCGGTATCGCCTCCGAGTGCACTCTGCCCAAAGAGAGAGACGCAACTGAGAGATGATAAATAATGTGTTAAATATAATCGAGAGAGCAGTTTACACACTCAAAAACATGTACTATACAGCTGATGAAAGGATTCTGTGGCTCACATTGATTCTATAATCCCGATCTGGTTTATGCATTTCATGTAAAAAAATTTATTATACTAGAAATTTTTTGCAACACGTGTCACTGTGTTGAAATCCTCACAGTATTTAATCTTGTTGAAGTTATCGCTAACATTTTTGTTAAGATATACAAACTCTACATTTCGTTCACTTTGGCATACCAATCGATGAAATTTGAATAAGCTGATTTGTTTGGGAAAATACTTTTGACAAAAACTCTACTTCATGGTTTAATAATTTCTTTAATTTAATTTAATTTAATTTTATAGGACTTTTTCTTTTTTTTCTTTTTCTTTTTTTTTTTTTAAGCGTTTAACCCCAAGCAAGGTGGGAAGCCACTAGCACGCAAGGGGTTACAGAGAGTTGGAGCGAGAGCAGAGAGGAGTTATAGAAGAAAGGATGAAGAGAAGGATAGGAGATAGATCATCTTGAGACGTCGATAGACATTATATTTGAATAGTTGGAGATTATAGCGATCAGGGAAACAGGAAGAGTGGAGGGAGTTCCACAGGCGAGAGCTGCGAGACATGAAGCTGTTGGAGTAGAAGAGACGGCTACATCTAACATTTCGACAGTGAAAGGGTGAGAGCGAGATGCCAGCCTCGTAGAACGCTTAAATTCATGAAGTCTGGGAACCAGCTAAAGCAGCTCATCGGAGCAGTTACCGTGAAAGTATTTGTAGAAAAGACAGAGGGAGGCAGACGAGATACCTGATCAGGGCCAATTACATTGTATATCCGTCTTTGGATTTTATCAAGGACCTTGAGACAAACAGAAGGGGCTCTAGATCATATATGGCGGCAATACTCCATGCAAGGGCAAATGGTTGATTTGTAGATTTGGAAGATCGACTCCGGCGAGAAAAATTTCCTGGTGTGGCACAGGGAGCGATCTTCCTTGGTAAACAATATTTTTAAGAAAATTTCTTTTTTCTTTTTATCTGCGAAGATTACATTTCTTAGGATTTCTTACTCTTGAGTATGCAACATACAACTCGCCATGCGTAAATATTTCTTTCTGGAGCCAAATTCATTTTGAAACGTTTGGCTCTGTAATTTGTTTATAGTTCTCGTAAACATAAGGCGAAATAGAAACTGGATTCTTGTCTATATAAAAACTTAAAGTAAAGATATACAAAAAACAATATTGCTTTTTTTTTAATCATGAAATTGTTTTTAAAATAGTGGAAGTATTTTATATGTTAAATAATAAAAAGGTAATGAAAATTTATTGCATTAAGTTACGCATCCTAGTAAAATCACCTGTACTTTGTACCCTCTTACCTGTTTGCAACTTTTCACAAAATCTGGTTTCGATCGGTCAATGTATGGCTATTTTAGAGGATCTGACGGACAGACGAACTAACGGAAGTAACAGTATTTTATATATCGACTATAGTTGAGCCTGCTGGATTATACATCATTCTATTGGCGAATAAAGATCAAATTATATCTATAGGCAATCACTGGTTTTACACACACACACACACACATATATATATATATATATATAGGCAATGACTGGTTATATATATATATATATATATATATATATATATATATATATATATATATATATATAAAGCCTAAAAACTGCACCAATTATTAAGCAATTGTCTGCTTTTGAAAATGAACTATTGGATATCATCAAGGGATTAACCTTCTATAAATGCAAAAATGCCTTCCCAAAAAATCTTGATAGTATCGTCAAAGACATTAATAAATCTGGTGATATATATGTAAAATCCGATAAAACGGATAATTTTTGTAGTGATTTTATAACATATTTATGTTATAATTTTTTTTAAATAAATAATTATATATATATATATATATATATATATATATATATATATATATATATATATATATATACTCGGTTTATTCGTTATTTTTATAGATACAATTATGTAAGTGTGGTGACCATAAATAAAAACACAAAGAGAGGAAAAGAGTTAAACAAATATATTAACAGAAACAGTAATACAAACATACAAACAAGAGTGTTACGGTCCGATTTTCAGAGCTGACTGCTGGAAACTTCCTTTTCCAAAAGGCAGTACCTGCTCCTATTTATAGCTGGGAGGGTCCATGCATAACAACATTTAACTCAAATTGGTATTGGGTTTATAAGTGAGGTTATAGGAAATACTAATCGGATTTATGCTTGAGTCTATAGGTAAATATGGGTCGGGTTTACAAATTATCCTTTTGACAAATGATGATTAGATTAAATATATAGACAATAGCTGGCTGGGTTTATACTTGAGTCTAAAACTAAAGTGTGATCGGGTTTATACTTGAGACTATAGACAAATATTCGTCAGGTTGATCCATCATTCTATTCGTAGACAATGATCATGTTGAATCTATAGGCACTCGTTGGTTGGGTTTATACTTGAGTCTAAAGCGAAAATGTGATCCGTTTTATACTTGAGACTATAGGTAAAATTGATCAGATTTATATTTAAGTCTATAGAAATTGGTGGGGTCTATAGATTATTCTGCTGACACATAATGATCAGATTGAATTTATAAGCACACATTAGTTGTTTTTTTTTTAGTCTAAAGCTAAAGTGTTATCGGGTTTATGCATGAGACTATCGGAAAATATTAATCGAATATGTATTTGAGCCTATAGGAACATATTAGTTGGGTTTATAGATTATTCTGTTGAAAATAATGATCAGATTAAATCTATATGTGGAGTTTATATTTGGGTCAGCAGGTGAAATGTGAGTCGGCTGTACTCAGACTTGAGACTATAGGTAAAGCGTATCTGTGTTTATACTTGAGACTATCGAATAGAATTATAATTGAGTCAATAGGTAAATATTGATAGGGTTTATAGTTGAATTTATAATACGGATGTGTGGGTAGCGTAAGGGCTATCGGTGCAGAAAGCAGAATTAGCAAATTCTGTGGCATTCATTTCTCTCTATTGCTTCTGAGAATGTATGAAGAACTCTTCTCTCGGGCTATGTTTAAATATTCGGGTAGGCAGGGCTTTCGATTTTTGGATGGCAGCCAATCGGAGAAGAGTAACGAATTTTGGCGTGGTGACGTCATGGGGAAGTGGAGTGGAGTAATGTAATGTTGGGCGAAGTGGAGTGGAGTGCTACCTCTATCGACTTTAGTTTCTTCTGACAGATATGTCTTCATCATGAGACAAGCTAAGTCCCTACCTGAACGGCTGTCATGCTCTGTGTGTGTATGTGTGTGTGTTATAATTTAATAATATACTTACATGTTGACATCAGCTGAAAACTAGGGGAGAGTACCTTCACTGAAATCTCCAGGACTCTTAGCAGCCTTCTAGTAAACCCTAGAAACGCCATGGCCTTTAAATTCTTAAGTTTTGACTTAGATTCCCAAATTATTCAGTCTTGTTTCAAGTGCTATTGGCACAATTCCAAGCCCACTTGGGAACAGATCTAGCGTTCGTATTCCATATCAATTTTTAGCTCTCGGGCAAAGTCCTGGTATTTATTTTCACCATTCCGTTCATCATATTCTTAATGCAATTCAATCATATCAATGTCCACTATCTAAATCAGTATCGATTTTTTTTCTTTGTTCCGGATTATCGATTTTTTTCTTTGTTCAGGATTATCGATTTTTTTCTTTATTCAGGATTATCGATTTTTTTTCTTTCTTCAGTATTTTCGATTTTTTCCTTTCTTCAGGATTATCGATTTTTTTTATTCAGCATTAATTTTTTTCTTCTTTCAGGATTATCGATTTTTTCTTTATTCAAGATTTTTTTCTTTATCCCGAATTATCGATTTTTTCTTTATTCAGGATTATCGATTTTTTTTCTTTGTTCAGGATTATCGATTTTTTTTATTCAGGATTATTGATTTTTTTCCTTTACTTAGGATTATCGATTTTTTTCTTTATTCCAGTTTATCGTTCTTTTCTTTATTCAAGATTATCATTTTTTTTTTTTTAATCAGGATTATCAATTTTTTTTCTTGTTCAGGATTATCGATTTTTTCTTTATTCAAGATTTTTTTCTTTATTCCGAATTATCGATTTTTTCTTTATTCAGGATTATCGATTTTTTTTCTTTGTTCAGGATTATCGATTTTTTTTATTCAGGATTATCGATTTTTTTCTTTATTCCAGTTTATCGTTCTTTTCTTTATTCAAGATTATCATTTTATTTTTTTTAATCAGGATTATCAATTTTTTTTTCTTGTTCAGGATTATCGAGTTTTTCTTTATTCAGCATTATTGATTTTTTTTTTTCTTTATTCAAAATTATAATTTTTTGCTTTAATCAGGATTATCCATTTTTTATTCTTTATTCAAAATTATCGAATTTTTCTTCAATCAGGATTATCCATTTTTTTTTATTCAGAATTATTGAATTTTTTTCCATTTAATCAGGATCATTTTTTTCCTTTATTCAAGATTATCGAAGTTTTTCCTTCATTCAAAGTTTTCTGATCCCAAAGAAATTTTTTTTTTGAAACTTACTGATTTGTACTGATGTCATTGATCTGCAGGGTCAAATCTAAATTACTTGAATAGTTCCCTGTATATGACATATTCTACCATGTCATATTCATTTTCAATTAGCCCTCTGCATTTTCGTCTACTGTAACCGAATTTTACCCTCGTCTTATTTTAAGTGGTATTAAGATTTATTTTTTACACAGTCGAATAAAAATTGTTTGCACAGTTCCCAATATATATCTGTTCCTACTCTATCCTATCCATTTTGAGTGAGCTTTTTGCATTATCTGCTGCTGTGACTGACTTTTACTGTCATTTTTCTGAAATAGCCTCAACATATGTCTATATATATTTTGTACTAATATTCACCTATTATAAGGCCCAAGAACCACTCAAGGTAGAGGGCTGCTCTGTTGTTTTGTATTAGCGTAAGAAAGGGCAAGAAATGAAGTTCTTGTGGATATGATAGAAAAATGTCAGCTAACTCTAGACTTGAAGAAGTCAAGATTTACCGTAATTCCCCGTGTATAACACGCCTTCATTCATAATAAATCTAAAATTGTGCTGAAAGTGAAGAAAAATGCTTCTACTCACGCATAATACGCACCCTTTGTTTGGTAATCAAACCCTATAAATTGTACCTCTCTAGTTTCATTACAGCCAGCGTTTCCTACTTTGATTTAAGCTGTAATTGAAGATATCAAAACTTCTGATGATCACGAGTCTAAAAGGAAACGGAAATATCTATATTGTACCTACTGCGCAGACTCATTAACCTTGATCTATATGTACTTTTTTTCATAAAAATGGTTTTAAACGTAGTATAGTGTTATTCTAATTTAGTTTTATGATAATTCTTATTTTATTTTACATTTGTAAGTATTTTTAGGTATATACGATTGTATTTGGCATCCTTATGGGGTCGCAATCGCCGAATGTCAAATTGTCGTATGTTTGTGGTAAGTAGTTATTTTGCAACTGAAATCAACCTATGAAACGGCAATTTTTTAAAGATTTTTTTGTAGCTGTTCATAATAATCACCCCTAATTTTGCTGATAATTTTTTAGAAAAAAATGCGTATTATACTTGGGGAATTGCGGTAATTAGTGAATAACGTTTCAGTTGACCGAAGCTATGTTATTTGCATAGTTCCTAATATATGACTCTTCCTACCCCATCGTGACTACTTTTTAATTTTTTAATTTTTTTTTTTTTTTTGAGACAGTTCGAAATCTACTCATTTTCAACTAGGTTGACCAAAGTAACTAATTTAGAAAGAAAAATCCACTGGATTATTTTAAGTGCATGTTTTTTATTTTTTATTTATTTATTTTTTTTTTTTGTTTTTTGTATGTTTTTTTTTTCTTAGTTTCAGAAGAAGAAAAAAAGAAAAAAAAAAAACGAATGGATCGACAATCAATTAACTAATCAAGCCTCGTCAATCAGTCCTCATAAAGTGCAATTCTATCCTGTAACCACTGACCTTGCACCGCCGGAAAAAAAGAAAAGAAAAGACAACAACAACAAAAAAACATAAATATATGGAACGTTGAAAAGTAATTAATTAATCGGTCGGTGTCCGACATAGTACTTTGATTTTTTTTTCTCTCTCATCTTGACACCGGATTGTTTTCTGCTTTCTTCTCAGCCCCCACCTCACCAAAATAAATACATAAAATAAAATAAATAAATAAAGATTGCAGAATTAAACGTCGAGTGTCAATTCAAGGAGACAATTGCTTCTATATTGTTTCTAAGGCTGCTTCAGCACAGCTGATAAACGAAACAATTGCTCCAAATTGGAAATAAAAAATAGTAATATATATATATTTATATATATATATATATATATATATATATATATATATATATATATATATATATGTATATGTGTGTGTGTGTGTGTGTGTGTGTGTGTGTGTGTGTAAACTAAGAGGGAAATGGTAAATTCAGGGTCATTTGCTGCGATTGATGTATTTCTTTCTGGGATTGTCTTTTCTTTATCCACTTTTGTCGCTCTAGGTTGGCGGGATTGGGGGTGGGGTGTAGATCTGGCGCGTTCTTTGTTTGGGGAGGCGAAATTAACATTCCAAATAAACACGATATGAAAAATACGACAACTTTCAAAGAGCTAGAAAAAACCTGCAAATAAACCGAGGAACGAAGTGGCGAATTAATGACAAAAGAAACAAATCGAAGGACATAAATATATAAATATATATATATATATATATATATATATATATATATATATATATATATATATAGACAGATAGATAGATAGATAGATAGATAGATAGATATGAACAGAATTAGATATTAACAGAATTAGATAACTATGAACAGAAAGAGATAGCTAAGATCAGAATTAGATAGATAGATAGATAGATAGATAGATAGATAGATAGATAGATAGATAGATAGATAGATAGATAGATAGATACTGGTATGGATAGGGATAAAGATAGTTTGATCCACTGATATAAACTCGCTCACATAACAATCTATCTATCTATCTATCTATCTATCTATCTATCTATCTATCTATCTATCTATCTATCTATCTATCTCACTCGGTTCATATCTATCTATTTAGTACACAGATATGAATCGAATTAGATAGATAGATAGATAGATAGATAGATAGATAGATAGATAGATAGATAGATAGATAGATACTGACACACTGGTATATAGCTATGAAAAGGCTGTGATAGATAGATAGATAGATAGATAGATAGATAGATAGATAGATAGATAGATAATGAACTGAGTGACAAATAGATAGCTACCTACCTCACCAGTTAGCTAGATAGATAGATAATGGGGGTAGTGATAGATAGATAGATAGATAGATAGATAGATAGATAGATAGATAGATATTGACCTATGCTGAAATAGATAGATATTGACCTATACTGAAATAGATAGATAGATAGATAGATAGATAGGAATGAGTCAGATAGATAGATAGATAGATAGATAGATAGATAGATAGATAGATAGATAGATAGATAGATAGATAATGATCTGCCGCTCGTGAAAAGAAAACAATTACTGAAACGTAAATAAAAATCAAACAAACCAACGATTTGACGAAAAAAAAATGACAAAAACAAAGCAAAGCAAAGCAAAAGCAAAGCATTATATACGTATATTTATAACTTAATGGCTAGATATCTGTTTAAAAAAAAAAAAGAAAAGAAAAGATTTTTATGGACAGCTGTGCAAAATGACGAAATCAATGCTGGAAAAATCGCACCAAGTCTGAATGAAACAAATGAACAACTCGCCTTTACTGTGCGTTTTTTACTGGATTCTAGCGCGCCAGATTTTCTTCTCAAACAATGATGCCGTAATGAAGCAACATGACAAACCGTCAAGCGAACTGTTGCTCGTTTCTGATTGGCTAATTCATCGCTAAAAAAATGGCGCCCTTTATTTTTGTGCCATTAGAATACGTGGAACGTGCGCATGCGCATGTCCACACTTACCAATCTGAGAAAAGATTTGACTGTACTTGTTCTCTTCTCTGCTATCTCCCTTCAAGGTGTGGGCTTGCATGGCTCTCCACAACTTCTCATCCTTTGTAGCTCTAAGTAATATTTGCCCCCTTATTATTCATCCTTGTCCATGTTTTGCCATCCATTTGCACAAGCACGTTAGGTCATGGCTCTCCACGACTTCCCAGACATCAAAGCTCTAATTATTAGTTGTTTCTTTACTATCCATTCCAATCCCTGTTTTGTCATTCATTTACACAACATTGTTTCGGAAGGTGATCCTGGCTCTCCATAACTTCCTATCCTTAGTAGCTCTAAATAATATTTGTCTCTTTATTATCCTTCTCAGTCCCTATTCCGCCATCCATTTACACAAGATTGTTGGGATCATGTCTCTCCACTACTTCCTATCGTTCGGAGAGCCGAGTTCGAATCCCTGTCGGCTTCGTGACATTCGCTTACATGCAAATTCCCTTAGGAAATGTTTGAATCATCTAGCCACACCCAGCTATTGGTTGAATAGCAGGACAGACCGGATCCTATAAGCTTGGTTGGCAACTAGCCTACTGCAGAAAGAAACGGCAGCATGCTGCGGGAATATCCGCTGTCTAGTGAGTCATGAATCGAGAGAGACATGATCGCCCAAACGTATGGTGACACTTACAGACCGACTTCTAATCTATGGCAACACTTTAAAAATTAGAGAGCAAACAATGAGATATTTCAGATAATTAACTGTTGCTATTAATTACAATAATTGTTATGGGGTCCACCCCTTTTTCTATATAAGTGGACGCTACCAAGTGTACCTGGATTGCTGCTGTTAAATACCCACAGTTACAGTCAGATAGTCGGTAGTCGCAGTCGTGGTCGGTAGTCGGAGAGTGAGAGAATATACGAACGGAAATAGTGTGAGGTAACTTCTTGTAGAAGTCAGTTACAAGGACGTAGACTCTAAGGAAGTCCTACTTCGAGACTGTATATATCTATCTGGATTTGCTACTAACCACGTTCCTGGACTTACTAACAGTATTACTCTTTGTATGATTGTGTAAATACATTTTATTTCTTATATTTAATTATTGCGTTTGTCACTCCTTGGAGACCGAATTCATCTCGGAATCCACAACAACTTGGCAACAAGGATTCGAACTCACGCGGAAAACCACAACAATAATGAAAGAGGGTAGTTTAATTTCAGCCTGTGACGAGGAATTACACTGATCAACACGATTTTTGGTTTGGTTTGTTTTACGGCATATCAACACTTCAATGGGTTATTTAATACCGACAACATTTTTAGGGTAGATTCGTATGAATAGAATATGTATTCTTTGGTTTAGATTGGTTTGGTTTATTTTGTTTTACGGCATATCAACCTCAATGGGTTATTTAATGCCGACAAACTTTTTATTGCTGGTAATATATTTTTCTTCAAAAATCTATTTCTGGGAATATTTTTCCTTGAAGAAATCTATAGCTGCCCATATTTTTCTCAAAAAATGTATATCTGTTTGTATTGCTAGTATTTTTTTTTAAGTAATGCTGATAATAATTTCTCTTTCAAAAATGATTGCTGGTAATAATTTTTTTTATTATAAAGTATTTCTGGTATTAAAACCTATTTTTACACAAGTTTGGGTCTTAATTATTTGCCCATAGCTGGGACCCTAACAGGTGCTACCACCCCATGTCAGGTTGGACCTGGGAACACCAGCAATTAAGATGTGGTTCTGCGCTCCTCAAAACCTCCTTGCTGTTGGACGTAGTTTATTGTCTTACCCAAGGACGCGGATGTAATTTATTGTCATACCCAAGATGAACGATTTTAGGTGCCAAGAAACAAGAGATAGATTCATACCTTCCCCAAGGGTACTATCACGTAAGTGAATGTAATGGACTTGATTGAAATACTATCCGGGTAATGATGGAGATTATAAGGACCATAATCTCAAATGCGCCCGCTTTTTTTTTTTTTTTCTTTTAATACCATCTTCTTTCAGGACGTTAGGTGATCATGGTCAACATGAGTTTTGGTCCCAAGAAGCAAAACACGTTTTTTTTTAGCTAATTTAATTGTGTTGATTCCGAAAATGACCTTAGTTTTTCATGGTTAGCTACCGTTTTTGCTGTACTGAAATTGGTCATTTTTGGAAAAAAGATCAATTTACGATCTTGGCTGATCGCAAAATTTAGTTAATAAAGGTCGAAGAAACCCATCAATTTTCAGGTAGGGCGAGCAATTTATGTCAGCCACCTGAAATAAATTATTTTCATTAGTCAAAAATTTTGAAATAGAAATACCGAAGTTTTCCAATTTATCGCCAAAATTCAAATTAACTGATAAACTTTATCAGTAATACTCTTTAGTAAACCTGATAATTAAGATGTCATCAAAAAAAATGAAAACCTCAAATTTTCTGTTTGATATTCACAAATTTATCCCATCACTTCTTTCCTCTCACTATGAAAGGAAACTAAACACATAGAGCTCATTTTGTTTGGAACGAAACTCCAACTAAAGACATCCCAATTAACTGCACCAATTCCATTGTACATGATACAGCTGGAATATCAAAACGGACTTAAATAACATTGAACATGACAGACAATCAAGAAAGAGAAAATTTTTACCATAGTTCTTATGTTCACGAAGGTTTTATTTCTGCTGTTAATTTATTAAATGATTTTATTAAAATATTTGTTGGTCTTGGTATATTAAATCGTGTTATTTTTAAAGACTTAGGGTCTGATTGTTATTTCAAAAATAGTATTTCTCAATAAGCAAACCAATATTTGTTGGTTTAAATACAAATTAAGAGGTTTCTACAATTTTATTTTGAGAAATATTACCATCGGTCAATATCATATATACAGAAAACAAATGAAAAATGTTTTCCCCCAAAAAATGGTAGCTAACGAAAAAAAACTAAGGTCATTTTCAGATTCAGCGCCCTCAAATTAGCTAATAAAGATGTTTGGTGTCTCGACGCCATTTTAATTTTTTTTTTTTTTTTTTGTTGACCAATGTTATCAATATTTTCATTCGAACTAATATCGTCATCTTTGTTGTCATTATCACAACGCTTTTACCGGCCTTCTTCAGTCCTGGCAAACAGACTAACAGATTGTAATTCTAATTTGTAACTGTAATTTCTCTTTATTTCAGTATTTTAAAAATTACAGCCCAACATGCAAATTACAAATTAAAGATACCAAAGTAAAATAAGTAAAAATCAATTTAAATATCTCGGACGGAAACTGCGACAACGAAATCGGAATTCGCATTGGGATAGGGAAAGATGCCTTTCAAAAGCTAAGCAAAGTATTAAGAAACAGGAAAATGTCGTTAGAAAAAATGAAGAGAGTGCCGAACTATTACGTAACATCAGTCTTCATCTATGGCAATGAATCCTGGACAATCTCATCGCGGATGAAACACTTGAAGAAACAGATATGTCGCTCTGCAGAAAGATGCTGAGAATACCATGGACCGAACATGCGTGCAACGATGAAGTTTTACAGCAGACCCCACCTTCATCATTAACCATGTGGCAGAGCGTATTCAAGCGGTAAACTACTTTTAAACTCCATTACTTTAAAATATAATTAACTAATAATCATAATTTATTAATTATTATATAATTTATAATGATTAAATAATTTTTAATTATAATTCATGAATAAGTGTTTGATTTCGAAATTCGCTTAAATTTACCCCGATACCTGAAGAAAGTATGTGTGCACAATGGCCGAAACGTTGTGATAATAACAACAATGATGAGGATGTCAGTCCCACTACGGATAATGTAAACTGGCTGTACCCATAGAAATTCCACGGAGTTTTAATAACACTGGTTTTTATACTAAGTTACGAACATAAGGACTGTTTAATCACCGTCAAAATTGACGTCAGAAGTAAATTACTTACTCATGCGATTATAATTACTTACGGGAAAATACTTTTGACAGGGAGTTCTTAAACACCACGTGGAGGAGGAAAATGGTCTGAAAGATAGATTTACTTATCCAGACATATTTACAACGACATTTCGCACTTCTAAATATCCGTTTTATTAATAAATGCGAATATCAATGTGTCACCTTATCACATTTTTTCAATTTTACTGCTAGAGGCCGTTGCCTAACATATACCATTTTGGAATCACGTCTGATCTGGACCCGCAATCCTGAATTTTGTGATTTCCAAGTTTTTATTACCGCGATTGTTTTCGGTTTCCGCCATCTTGGCTTCTATTAATAAAAAAAAAATAAAGGGAAACAACTCTCCAACTTACAATAGCTCATGTTCAACTGAAAAAAAAAATCACTGTTCTCAAACTAGTGTTTCAAAATAAAATTGTCCGTGTTTTCAACTTTCGTAGCCCAACATATCATACCACAGTTTTGCATTTTTCGATTTATTTTATTAAAAATTAATAAACAGATCGCGACATCTATCAGAGATGAAATTTAAATTTTTATTGCATTATTTCAAAATTTTAACACATCGACAGATAGCTATTAATGTCAACAACTGAGCACAAATAGTTATTAATTAAAAAAATTAATAATTAATGTATAATATTATCTATAACTATATGTACAAGAATGTCGTTTTTGATAAAAAATTTAAAATAACCATAATTACGTCCTATCTTTGGATAGGTCATCTTCCAGGAAAGCCCCTTTCAACCAATTCTGCTATCGAAATGTACAGATAAGGGTCTTATCTATAAAGATATTACCACTTCAATAATGTATTTATGTTCTAAATTTGAAATTATGCAGAGGTTATGGAACGTATTAACAATTCGCGCCATCTATTAGAGAGATGAAAAATTTCAACACATCAACAGATAGCTATTAATGTCAACAACTGATCATAAATAGTTATTAATTTTTTTAAAATTAGCAATTAATGTATAATATTATCTATAACTACATGTACGAGAATGTCGTTTTTGATAAAAGCTAAAAAAATAATCATAAAAAGGTAAAAAATGGGAATATTGTCGTAAATTCCTTTTTCGACAATATAGCTATTTGTGTTATGTTATAATGCTTATTACGTAAACAATAATAATACTGAATATTTTTTTAAATAATAAAGTATATTTAATCACATCTCACTAATAGTTGTTACGATCTGTTAATATATAACCAGTTCACTGTTCACTGCCTTTAATCCTTACCCCTAACCCTAACCCTAACCCCCAAATATTTCATACATCCAACAGTTGATAAAAATCATACCATAGTAGAAAATGAATAGTAAATATCATACTATACTAATACTACTACTACTACTAATAATAATAATAATAATAATTTTTATTAATATAACTTGCCGTTCAATAGATATATATATATTTTACAGATCACAACATCCATCAGAGATATGAAAATTAAATTTTTATTATTGCATTATTCCAAAATTTGAGCACATCTACAGATAGCTATTAATGTCAACAACTGAGCACAAATAGATATTAATTTAAAAAAACGGTCAAGATTGGTTTAAGGGAAGAAAAAGGAACGGAGAAAACTGGTAGTTGAGAGAGACAGAAACGAACAGGCAATAAAAGAAGATGAATAATAATAATAATAACAATAATAATAATAATAATAATAATAATAATAAAATAATAATAATAATGAAAATAATAATAATAATAATAGTAAAAATAATAATAATAAAATAATAATAATAATAATAAAATAATAATAATAATAGTAAAAATAATAAAATAATAATAATAATAATAAAAATAATAATAATATAAATAATAATAATAAAAATAATAATAATAGTAAAAATAATAATAAAATAATAATAATAATAATAATAATAATAATAATAGTAAAAATAATAAAATAATAATATTGAAAATAATAATAATAATAAAAATAATAATAATAGTAAAAATAATAATAATAATAATAATAATAATAATAATAATAATAATAATAATAATAATAATAATAATAATTTATATTAATATAAATATGTTGCGGGAAAATAGACATATATACACTTACAGATTGCGACATCCATGAGAGGGATGAAATTTAAATTTTTATTATTACATTATTCCAAAATTTGAACACATCGACAGACAGCTATTAATGTCAACAACTGAGCACAAATAGTTAATAATTAAAAAAATTAATAATTAATGTATAATATTATCCATAACTACTTGTACAAGAATGTCGTTTTTGATAAAAGTTTAAAAAAATAAACAAAAATACGTAAAAAATGTGTATATTGTCAAAAATTCCTTTTCCCACGATAAATGTATTTTTGCTATGTTATAATGTTTATTACCTAAACAATAATAATACTGAATAGATTTTTTAAACGTTAAAGTATTTTTCATCACATCTCCTTAATAACTGTCGCGGTCTGTAAAAACAAATGTGTTTTGTTGAATTATTTTTATAAATCAATTTACATTATTAAAAAATAAATTTCTTTACGATTTACTTTTATTAAAAATAATTAAAAAACAAAAACTGGGTCATATTTTACGTAATGGCTCTAAATTTGTTTAAACCTTAAAATACTCCATTCTGAAAGCTTCTTCCAGCGAACTACTGCTCGGTAGGCCTGACTCCCAAGAGGGTGTTTTCCCGATCGTTACAATCTTAACCTGTTCAAGTCTGGTATTAACAGTTACCTTCCTCTCTTATCCGCATAAACATTTTTTTAAGCATTTCACCCCAAGCAAGGTGGGATACTACTAGCACGCAAAGAGTTACAGAGTAGGAGCGATAGTAAAGTGGCATGAAAGAGGAAAGGATGAAGAGAAGGATAGGGAATAGATCAAGGCATCTGAAGATGTCGATTGACATTACATTTGAATAGTTGGAGATTATAGCTATCAGAGAAACAAGTAATAGGAAGGGTTTGATTTGGTTTGTTTTACGGCATATCAAGCTGAATGGGTCATTTAATGCCGACAAAATTTTTATTGCTGGTATTTTTTTTTTTTTTTTAAATATATTGATGGTAATATTTGTTTTCAAAACTGTATTGCTGTTAATAATGTATTGCTGGTAATACTTTTTCTTCAAGAATTTATTGCTGGTAATAATTTTTACATTTTCCTAGTGTTTTGACCCAAGTTTGGGGGTTAACTATTTATCCATAGCTGGGATCCAAACAGGTGCTACCACCCCGAGTCAGGATGGACCTGGAAACACCAGCAATAAAGAGGCTTTGCTGCTGGGTGTAGTTTATCGTCTTACCCTGGACGTAGATGTATTAGGTTGGTGCAAAAATAATGACGTAATAATGTCGTTTTTTGACGTTAAAAATACGTCAAAAAACGACATTATTACGTCATTATTTTTGCACCAACCTAATAGTTTATCTTCATACCCAGGACGGAGTAATAGGTAGGGAATTACACAGGCGGGAGGTGCGAGACATGAAGCTATTGGAGTAGAAGAGACGGTTATATTTAACCGTTTTCACAGTGAAAAGGTGGGATCGAGATGCCAGCCTAACTGCACGTTTAAATTCATGCAGTCTGGGAAGTAGAGAAAGTAGCTCGTCCTGAGCAATTACCGTAAAAGTTTACCTGATAGCGTAACCCTCTTCCACGAATGGACTCCGGATCTTGTACAAGGTGAACGTAACCGTAAAAAAAAAAGGAGTAGGAAGGGTTTGGGGAAAACGTGGAGAAAAGGATTAAGGTAAATAAAATGTGAGAGAAGAATAAAGCGATAAAGAATAAACACAAGAGGGGGACAGAATGAAAGAAAAGGGGGAAAATTAGGAAGATGAAGAAAAATTAGGCGGGAAAATATGAGCAAAAATAATGGGAAACCAATCAAAAAGCTAAAAAGAAAAACTATAAAAAGATGCCGAGGGAAAAACTAAACAACTGAAAATTAAAACTAATTTGGAAGAAATCTAAAAATTAAAGAGATTAAAAAGGTGATGAATGATGGTTATGAAGAAAAATGCGAAATGCAGAGGAAAAATTGAAAATGAAATACAAGACAATGACGATAAAATAAAAGCAAAAACCTCCTGAGCATGACGATAAACAACATCCAGCGGCAAGGCCTCTGATTTGAAGACCGGAGGGTTTAAGGAGCATAGAAATACCCCTTAATTATTTTTGTTCCAAAGTTCTTTCCTGACCCCGGCTGGGGGGGGGGGGTAGCACATTTAAGGATCCAAGGTATGGGCAAATAATGACCCCGCCGCCCATGCACTAAAAAAATCAACCGGTCATTTTTATAGTAAAATGAAAATAAATACAGCACTAGAACTACAATATGAAAATATATTTTTTTAAATATAAAATATATAATATAAAAAATATAAAAATTTAAATAACATAAAATATATTAAAATATATGCAATATAATAGTAATATATAATAACATATACAATTATATAATTATATATTATATAATTATATATGATATAATATTATATATTATAATAATATAATATAAATAATATATAATATAATATAATTAATATAATATAATAATATAATATAATATATTATTATATAATATAATATTATATTATATAATTATATAAAACATAATAAAACATGTAATTATGTAATTAATATATTATATTATTATATAATAAGATATAATCTTATATAATAAAATAATATAATATAAATAATATATAATATAATATAATTAATATAAAAATATAATATAATATATTACTATATAATATAATATTATATTATATAATTATATAAAATAAAATAAAATATATAGTTATGTAATTATATATTATATAATTATATAAGATATAATATTATATAATATAATAATATAATATAAATAATATATAATATAATTAATAGTATATAATAATATAATATATTACTATATAATATAATATTATATTATATTACATTATATTATATAATTATATAAAATATAATTAAATATATGAAATGTAAAAATACAAGCAATACATTTTTTTTATAAAAATATTACGATTAATATATTTTTGTAGTGAAATTACAAGCAATATATATTATAATCTATATAAAAAAATATATAGATTTATATATTATAAACTATATATCTAAAATATTTTTTACTTTGAAAGTATAAAATTACGTAGAAAATAATTTGATTTCAGCTTTAAATTACCCAAAATCCACCCAAAAAGTAATAAGACCAACAGAATGGATAAAAAAACAAAATGAATGAATTTTTAAAAAGATCAGGAAAATTAATATAAAATAAACAGAAGTTAAAGAAAAGATGAAAATATAAAATGAAAATATAAAAAGCTGATTAAAACAGATGAAAAGATTAATATAAATAAAAAGACTAAAAGCAGTTAAAAAAAAATGAAGAAAATTTAATAAAAAAGCGAAGAATAAAAAGAAAAGGTGAAAATGTAAAAAGACGAACCGACTGGATAAAAAGATAAGAAAAAAAAAACAGTACGGCAGATGAAAAAAATAGTAAATAATTAAATAGACATTGACTATAAAGCAAAAGAGAAACATGTAAAAAGATGATAAGAGAGAATAAAAAGATGAAAATGAAGTAAAGCAGACGAAATGAAATTTAAAGACGAAGATGAATAAAAAGATGTAGAAGTTGCAGAAAAGATGAAACTCCATAAAAAATTAATAGAAAGGATAATAAAGATGAAGAAAAAAATGATAAATTAAAAAGAATGGCTAAAAATATGACGGAAATGACGAAGCAGATGACGAGCACATGTAAAGATGTAAAGCTAGAAAAGAGTTCAAGAGAAAAGAAAAGTTGAAAATTTTAGAAAATTAAGAAAATCGATTAAACAAAGTAGAAAAAGATTATTTGTAAATGAAAAAGTGGAGAAATCCCCAAATTAACCCCCCAACAAAAAAAAGACAAGGTTGAAAATTTTAAAAAGATTAAGGAAAGGAATAAAAAGATTAAAAAAAAAAAAACCAGAAAACAAAGAGATGATAAAATTAGAGACCATGAATAAAAATTCAGGCGAAAAGATGGCGAACTACATGACAATGACAAGATGAAGAAAAAAGATGAGGCAATGTTAAAAAAGATTTTACAAGCAAGTTGGGTAAAGATAAAAGATGGGTTAAACTAGATAAAAATAATAAGGTAAGTATGTCAAGAAAAATGAAGAAACTACGAAAAAGTGCAACAAAGGAAAAGATTGAAAACTCTAGATGCGAAAGAAACGAAAGAAGAAACAAAAGAAAAAACAAAGAAAAAAAAATTAATGAAAGAAAGAGAAAGAATGAAACTAAACGAAAGAAAGACCAAAGTAAAGAAAAGAAAATGAATGAAAGAAAGAAAGAGAAAGAAGTAAAAGAAAGAAGAGAAAGAAGGAAACGAAATGAAAGTAAGAAAAACGAGAAAATTGGAAAGCCAATAAAAGTGAAAGTAAGATAAAGGAAATGGAAGGAAAAAGTGGAAATATAGAAAGGAAAACGAAAAGGAAAAAGAGGAAAAAGAAAAAAGGAATGAAAGTAAAAGATAATGAAAGGAAAAGAAAAGAAAGAAAGAAAAGAGTGTCATTTGAAAGCCAATAAAAAGAAAATGACAGAAAGAAAAAAGAGAGAAAAAGTAAATGAAAGGAAGAAAAGTAAGCGCAAAGAAAAAAGTGATAGAGGAAAAAGAAAGAAAAAGAAGTAGAAGCAACTAAATAGCAGGAATAAAAAGAAAGAAAAGAAAGAAAGAAAGAAAGAAAGAAAGAAAAGAAAGAAAGAATGAAAGAAAGAAAAGCGTGAAAATTGCAGAGCAGAGAAAACAAAAATGAACGAAAAAGGAAATGAAAGAAAGAAAAAGAACAGAGAAAGTAAATGAAAGGAAGAAAGGTAAGCGCAAAGAAAAAATTAATAGAGGAAAAAGAAAGAAAAAGAAGTAAAAGCAAATAAATAGCAGGAATAAAATGAAAGAAAAGAAAGAAACAAAGAAAGAAAAGACAGCGACAATGAAAGAAACAAAGACAAGCGTGAAAATTGGAGAGCAGAGAAAACAAAAATGAACGAAAAACGAAATGAAAGAAAGAAAAAAGGGGCGAAAGAAAATACTGAGAAAATGAAAAGAAAAGAAAGAAAAAAGAAAAAAATAATGAAAGTACAAAAGAAAGAATAAGAAAATAAAGGAGAACGAAAGAAAAATGAAGAGAAAGGAAGGAAAGTTGACGAAGAAACTAAAGAAAAATTAATGAAATCATATATAGAAAAAAACTGAAGGAAGAGAAAAGAAAGAAAGATAAAAGAGAGATTAAGAAAAGAAAATTTAAAAAAAAACGCAAAGATAGAAGTAAACAAATGAGATAATGAAAAAATGAAAGAAGAAAAGATAGGAAAATAAAATAAAAGAAAGAAAAATCAAAGAAAAACTAATATGAGAGAATGAAAAATAACAAAGGAAAAGAAAGAGCAAGAAGAGAAAATAAAATAAAAACGCAAAAGAAAAGATATGAAACGAAAAAAAAGATAGAAAGAAAATGAAAGAAAAAACGAAAAAAGAAAATTAAGGGAAAAAGAAAAAAATGTAAGAAAAAAGAAAGAAAGAAAAACTGAAAAGGAAAGAAAAAGAACGAAATAAAAAAAGAAGGAAAGTTCATGGAACAAAGAAAAAAAAAGAAAATGAAAGAAAAATGAAAAAAAAAGAATGTAAGATAAAAGAATGAAAGAATAACTGAGAAGGAAAGAAAAGAAAGAAATAAAAAAGAAGGAAAGTTTATGGGAAAAAAGGAAAATGAGAGAAAAAGAATGTAAGAAAAAGAAAGAAAGAAAAACTGAAAAGGAAAGAAAAAGAATGAAATAAAAGAGAAAGAAAGTTCATGGAAAAAAAAGAAAAAGAAAATGAAAGAAAAGGAATGTAAGAAAAAGAAAGAAAAACTGAAAAGGTATGAAAAAGAACGAAATAAAAAAAGAAGGAAAGTTCATGGGACAAAGAAAGAGAAAAGGAAATGAAAGAAAGAAATATGAAAAATAAAAATGAAAAAAAATTTAAAACGGAAAAAAGAAGGAAAGTTCATGGGACAAAGAAAGAGAAAAGGAAATGAAAGAAAGAAATATGAAAAATAAAAATGAAAAAATTTAAAACGGAAAAAAGAAGGAAAGTTCATGGGACAAAGAAAGAGAAAAGGAAATGAAAGAAAGAAATATGAAAAATAAAAATGAAAAAAATTTAAAACGGAAAAAAGAAGGAAAGTTCATGGGACAAAGAAAGAGAAAAGGAAATGAAAGAAAGAAATATGAAAAATAAAAATGAAAAAAATTTAAAACGGAAAAAAGAAGGAAAGTTCATGGGACAAAGAAAGAGAAAAGGAAATGAAAGAAAGAAATATGAAAAATAAAAATGAAAAAAAATTTAAAACGGAAAAAAGAAGGAAAGTTCATGGGACAAAGAAAGAGAAAAGGAAATGAAAGAAAGAAATATGAAAAATAAAAATGAAAAAATTTAAAACGGAAAAAAGAAGGAAAGTTCATGGGACAAAGAAAGAGAAAAGGAAATGAAAGAAAGAAATATGAAAAATAAAAATGAAAAAAATTTAAAACGGAAAAAAGAAAGAAAATGCAAAAAAAAAAAAAAACTGAGAATTAAAATCAAAAGTGGGAGTTTTTTTTAAATCACAAAAGAAGTTTATGAGGAGGAGGAACAGACGACACGGATCAAGTATTTTACGTTAGCGTCTGTGGTACACGGTGATGTTGCCAGCGTCCAGATGAAGTGAGACGCGATGAAGTGGTTACTGAAAGAGAACAAGAGGCGGGAAATAGAAAAAAAAGAAATGGGGGGGGGGAGTCGGGTGAAGGGGGTTTTGTTAAAAAAAAGGAAAGAAAAAGAAACGCAATCAGAAGTCGGAAGACTGGATGTGACAGTCTGACTTCAAACGTCACGTCACACGCCATGTCGGCGGATGACTAATACGACGTCACATATGCGCACAGACGCGTTTAATCATGACAGTCGTTCGCTGTACCTAGAGATCGACGAAGAAGATGCGGAGAGCACGAGGGGATGAGTGGGGAGCAAAAAAGGACGAGTGGGGAGCAAGAGAGAATGGGCGGAGAGCAAGAGAGGACGAGTGGAGAGCAAGAGAAGACGAGTGGGGAGCAAGAGAGAATGGGCGGAGAGCAAGAGAGGACGAGTGGAGAGCAAGAGAAGACGAGTGGAGAGCAAGAGAAGACGAGCAAGAGAAGACGGGCGGAGAGCAAGAGAGAACAGGCGGTGAGCAAGAGAGGACGAGTGGAGAGCAAGAAAAGACGAGTGGAGAGCAAGAGAAGACGGTCGGAGAGCAAGAGAGTACGAGTGGAGAGCAAGATAGGACGAGTGGAGAACAAGTAGAACGGTTGGAGAGGGAGGACATTTTGGGAACGAAAAGAAAAAAAATTATAGAGACAGAAAAGAGACCAAGTTTTTTCCCCCGCGTCACTTTTTTTTAATTTTTTTTTTTAGTTGGAGGGGTGACGCGTATTGACTTGACGTTTCCATACGAGCGTTTTAATTCTGATAACACGCCGAGTAAGTAGAACAAGTCGTGTACAAGAACGGAATGAAAAGTGTAGTAAGTAGACACGATGAAAAATTGGCGGGCAAAAAAACTCAAAAAAAAAAAAAAAAAAACAAGAGAGAGATTGTATAGCGCCGAGTTTTGCACACGTATTTCGTGTTGCTGGAGAACCAGCACAGGAAGGCCACGCTGTGACCGAATTTTTTTTTTTTTAATATCAAGATTTCAATCTCTTACCTTTTTGATATGCAATTATTTCTACCCTCATTATCGTCATCATTTTCCGCCATTTTTTTTTTCAACGACCTTTTTTGTTCTTAACAACGTTCATACCAGTAATGAATATCACTAGAGACAATGCATCTAATCCTGCCACACATTCAACGAACTGTAATATAACAATATAATAATATATATCATATTAATATAATTAATATAATATATTATTAATATAATATATTACTATATAATATAATTAAATAAAATATATAAAATATAATAATTTAAGCAATACATTTTTTATAAAAAGCATTACCAACAATACATTTTTGTAGTGAAATTACCAGCAATAGATTTTATAATCTACAAACTATATATCTAAACGAAATACCCATCGCATATACCCACAAAACTTTCACCAATTCCAATGAACTGTTGTTACCTAAGGGAGTCCCCTTGACTACCGCGCTTAAACTCAGTCCAGATCTCAAGTGGGTCTTGGACATACGATCCCTCGCTAAAGATGCTAGAAAAATGGTCGGTTTTCTGTACCACTCTCGTAAGTACCTGATTTCTGTTATATTTTTCCAAGAGCCACGTCAGGCCCAAAATGGAGTACTGCTGCCCTATATTGGCAGGAGCCGCCCAGTCTTCGCTTCCCAATCTCGAGTCTCCGAGTCCTTGTCGGTGACGATTTATTTTCCACTATACAACCTCTTTCCTCACAAACGAGACGCCGAAGCCTCTCGATACTCTATCACCATTTCCATGCAGAGTAACACGCTTTAGTTCCACCAGTCCTAACCTTCATGGCTAAGACCTGGCACGCCAAGCACATTGTAGCGAATCAACCTCATTCCCTTCGTATTTCTTTAGTGAGAAGTAAGTTCCAATCGAGCATGTTCTTCCCTCGATCTTATTCCGTGTGGAACCGACTACCAAGAGAATGCGTCCCAATAACTTTAATCTTAACCTGTTTAAATCTACGGCTAACCGTTACCTTCCACACACATCCGCCTAATCTGTGACTCTTAACCTGTAACCTTCTACCTCGAGTGATCTCTGGGCCTTGTAATTGGTTAAAACTAAAAAGAATACCTCCTACATAATGGTAGGACATTAGCTAGCTGAAGACACCGTTGCAGATAAAATTTTACCGTTATGTAGAAATTGGTGTCTATATTTCTGAGATGAGGTATTATGTACACTATTTACATTATTCGGACTATTGTCCTCATCTTTGTCGCCATATTTATAACAACGTTTCGGCCTTTCAGTATCTGTCTATATTTCTGAGATGATGTATTATGTACATTATTTACATTATTCTGACTATTGTCCTCAATTTTGTCGACATATTTATTACAACGTTTCGGCTGTTGTACGCTCCGGCCTTCTTCAGGTGATTCGAATGTCGAACTGAACCCTTTATTTTGCTCACTGGGGTAGACTGTTCTAGTTCCACGTGCCATGTTTTTAATGGATGTCAGTTATCAGTTATCTCCTGTTAATTTCCCTCTGAAAGTTCTCCGCTGACTTAACCGGGTGTTGAACTCAGTGTGTGTATGAATATGTCTCACTAAACTTGGCTTTTGTGAATATACAGATCCACAAACTTCACAAGAATATGGTTTCTCTCCAGTGTGTTTATGCATATGCCTCCCTAATTTTGACTTCCATGAAAATGCACATCCACAAACTTCACGAGAATAGGGTTTTTCACCAGTGTGTGTATGCATATGACTGGCCATACTTGACTTCTGCAAAAATGCACCGGTTATCGTAATTCCTTTGTCGCATTGATGTTTGTGTTCAGAAACGACATGCCTTCTATTTCCAAATAATTAATCTTTGTTAACTACGGTTTCTTTGAGAATAAGAAGTTTAATTTGATTACAAAATATTGTCGATCTTGAGAAAGAAATATCAAGTCAGGCAACATCAGCAACTTTACCCAGTTTTTGTTTTTCTATGAAAAGCTTTCTTTAATTCGAAAAGATGTTTTGGCTGTACAAAAACGACAGTGATCAAATATATGCATACACACACTGGAGAGGAACCATATTTTTTGAAGTTTGTCAAACTGCATTTTTGCAGAAGTCAAAATATGTTACGCACACGCAAACGCGTACACAAAGATATATCCACACAGACAAACAAAAAGGAAAAAAAAAACTAACACCAATAAATAGCGCACAAATTATTTTTTTAACTTATGCATATTATAAAAATAACAGAAATGAGAAAATCTGTAGTCACTTGCCGGAACCTCTTTACGAATAGACGGTACAATTACAGAAAAGTTCGTCTTCGAAACTCTGGAGTCGGGGTGGTAATTATAATATTGATCAACTAAATGACAAGTTTTATATTCGTATTAATCCTATTAAAATTCATTACTTCTTTAGAAAGTACACACACACGTACACACACATATATAAAAGTGAACATAGAAGTCAACACTTAGAGGCGACAGTCTGTTTCATGCTATATGCAATGGTCAGGCCTGTTTATAATAAACGGTATTAACAACATTTACCAGTCTGAATGTCCGAGAAATTTTCATAGAAAATATGCGTTCTCCGACAGGAATCGAACCTGTATCCTATACGGAACGGTCATATAGCCTGACGTGCCTTAACCGATTGGGCCACAGAGGAGCGTTCGGTTAGCAAGGTCGATTTTATTGTTTTTAAACACAATTTTACATGATTTTCTTTCATTCATTCATATATGCTCAATGCGTATCCAAATGTAAACAAATGACGTCATACATAATGAAATGGATAAAGTCCGACAATTATTTTAAGACATTTTTTATGTTTATACATTCTTTTTATAGATACAAATATTTAAGTAAATGCTCTGTTTATAATAAACAGTATTAAACAACATTTACCGGCCTGAAAGTCCGAGAAATTTTCATAGAAAATATGCATCCTCCGACAGGAATCGAATCAGTATCCTATACGGAACCGTCATATAGCCTGACGTGACTTTAACCGATTTGGACACAGAGGAGCGTTCGGTTAGCAAGATCGATTTCACTGTTTTTAAAGTAGCTGTATAGTGAGTTATTGCCACCTTACACACATACACGCACACGCACACTCTCTCTCTCTCCCTCTCTCTCTCTCACACACACACACACACACACACACACACATATATATATATATATATATATATATATATAATCATCCACAGACAGACTGTTTCGCTGTATCACAGCTCTTCAGTATGGCTGGACGTCTGATTGCTTCAAGCCGGGGTCGAAACCCCATATATATATATATATATATATATATATATATATATATATATATATATATATATGGGGGGGTAATAAAGTCAGTATAATAAAAACGCAAAGCATTGAAGCAGGTGGCTTTCAGTTCAAACAGAAACGGTAATTAATTTACTATTATTTACCAACAGCATTTTATTATTATTAACCAGATTTAACTAACACCATTGTAATAATAAACATTTTCTAGACTGTTCATTAATTGGTTTGTCTTCATTGTTATCGTAAGCAACTGTATATTAACTATCTTGCCACCCTATATATAATGTAAAAAATTCAGATATAACTGAAGATATGTCTGCTAAAAGACAACTTTAATAAATAATTGCTTCATTAGTGTGTATATATATATATATATATATATATATATATATATATATATATATATATATATATATATATATATATATATAACAAGGAGATTTGTATTAGCTGAATAAACGTATTAATATACGAGGTGGCAATACAATCAATATACTGTTATTTGTAATAAAATAGCCAAGGAGGTGGCTTGCAGTTCGAACAGAATCGGTAATTAATTTATTATTATTTACTAATAGTAATTTTATTTTATTTTATATATATATATATATATATATATATATATATATATATATATATATATATATATAGTGGCAATAAAGTCACTATAGAGTTACTTACAATAAAAACGCAAAACATTGAAGCAGGTGGCTTTCAGTTCAAACAGAATCGGTAATTAATTTACTATTATTTACCAATAGCATTTTATTGTTATTAACCAGAATTAACCAGAACCATTTTAATAAGAAATTTCTGAGCTTTTGATTAATTACTTTGCCTTAATTGATATCGTAAGTATAAGTATAGTGACTATATTTACACCTTCTATACACACACACACACACACACACACACACACACACATATATATATATATATATATATATATATATATATATATATATATATATATATAATTTAAATAAAAACAGACCACTTTATGGTTCCATGTAATAAATTATTTCACCACAACCCTTAAGGTGGTCTGTTTTTAATTAAATTATTTGCTCTGGATTTTACATTGAGCTCTCTGGATTTTATCCTCTTTAGGTTTACCCATACGTATTGCCTAGTTTTTCATAAACTATATATATATATATATATATATATATATATATATACACGTGTGTGTGTTATTGATAACAATATTGGCAATAAAATTAATGATATTCATTATATACTTGCTTTTTCTGCTATTTGCCCATTGTAAAGAAGAAGAGGATTCATATCTTCCCCAAGGCTATTAGCACATAAGTTAAAGTAATAGGTTCAGTCAGTTATGTGCCAAGCGTGATACACGCTTAGGCGATCATGTATCTTTCGATACATGACTGACGAGGCAGAATTTTTTTCCGGCAGTAGGTTTCCATTTCTTTCTGCAGTAGACCTGTTCCCATCCAAGGATATAGAACTATATTATTATTTCCTTTCTGCTTCTCTAACTCCTAAGCAGGAAACAAGAGATAAACCACTACTTCTCTTTTAAAGACCAGGATGCAATGTAAAGCAGGATCATTTGCTGTCAATGCCTGTCATGGAAATCTTTCTCCTTCTTCTTCTTCTTCTTCTTCTTCTTCTTCTTATTATTATTATTATTATTATTATTATTATTATTTCCTTTGATTTCTGGCATTTACACATTTCTTTCCGGGTCCCGCCCAGGGACCTAAGGTTAGAAATGGCATCATGACACTTTCCACTGACAAAAAAAAAAAAAAAAAAAAAATACATAGATAAAGCCCTTCGTAAAGTGTCGGCTGTACTTGTCAGAACAATTTTTTGTATCTCCTTGAGGCATGGACTTCCAGGAATCCCTTCAATTAGTCTACTGCAATCTTTTCCAACCAGTCCTAGGGCTCCAACTACAACAGGGATTGTTGATGTTCCCATATGCCACATTTTCGAGATTTCTATTTCAAGGTCCTTGTATTTTGACAGCTTTTTGAATATCTTCAAAGATACATTGCAGTCAGCAGGGACTGCCATATCAATAAGGAGGCACCGTTTTTGTTTGTGGTTTTTAATAACAATATCTGGTCGGTTGGCTTTGATTGTTCTGTCAGTGTGTATTGTGTCGTCCCATAGAATTGTAACAGGTCCTATCTCCGTAAACTGGTCTGGGATATGTTCATTATTATTATTATTATTATTATTATTATTATTATTATTATTATTATTATCTTTTCTAAATTCTTTTTTCTCCTATTCCTTCTACTTCTTCAGTTTCCAACCAAATTGTTTTTATTCATCTCGTTGCTTTCGTCTCTTGAGCGACTTCATCTATCAGCTCTTTCATAGAATGACCTCCCGTTTACATGGTCACGGAGTTCGACAGCCTTCTGCTCTTCTCCCTCCCACATATTTCTGCATCCTTTGTTATTCATCCTCACGACGACCCCCCTCCCAGTTCTTGCTCTCTCTCTCACACACACATAGCCAATCTCCTCATGTATATTTTTTTTCTATTTCTTTCTATTTAACCCCTTAAAAAGTCCATATGATTTGCCCCTGCAGACAGTTCACGACGAAGTTGATACTCTCTCCCGGGGAATGTCTTATCGCATCTGGCATCGAGGCGGCAGGGAGATAATGGCTGACACGCGGTCAAAACACATGTGCTGGCCTGGACGGATTGGTGATGTGAATTGACGATTGATTGATTTGCGCTTAACAAGTGATAAAACTTTCCGCAGTGAGGTAAGTTTCTACGCGCGCATATTCTCGAATAACAGTCGACCATGCTATCACTGTAGAATATCGCTAGCCCCTTATATATATATATATATATATATATATATATATATATATATATATATATATATATATATATATCTAAGTATATGATTGGTGTATATGGAATGAATTCCAATAACCAACAATTACTATTCTTAAAAGAGTGCTCAATACAAAGTAGAGCAGATATAATTATTTATTTTAAAAAAAAATTATAACATAAATATGTTATAAAATCACTACAAAAATAGCTATTTTGTTTCAACACCCTCGGTGTCTTATCAAAAGACACCGAGGGTGTTGAAACAAAATGGCTATTAATGTAGTGATTTTATAACATATTTATGTTATAATTTTTTTTTAAATAAATAATTATATATATATATATATATATATATATATATATATATATATAGTTTATGAAAAACTAGGTAATCCGTATGGGTAGACCAAAGGAGGATAAAATCCAGAGGGCTCAATGTAAATCCAGAGCAAATAATTTAAATAAAAACAGACCACTTTAAGGTTCCATGTAATAAATTATTTCACCACAGCCCTTTTAAAGGACTGCGGATCATCAGACTTTACTTCCAAATAAAAAATGAAAAGAAAATTTACACATTTTTGACTGGCCGTATTAAACATATATTTATATTTAAATTAAATTATCAATTAAAATTGAAATATATTACTCTTTAATAGTCATTATTGATGATAAAATATTTAAATTAGAAAATTTTTTGATATTTAGGTAGGTGTTAATGCATGAAGTTACCTGTGTATATCGGCACATGGGTACCTGTATGAGTGATTGAATATGTAAAGGATCGTGTCTATATGTGATATTTGCATGGGTGTGTATACAGTATATGACAGAGCAAGATCTTTAATATTACCTTCAAATATTACCCCATATTAACTTAACTAAAATTTAAGTAAAAGAGATTACCTATCTAGAAAATCATTCATGAACAAAATTCAAACGGAGAGAGATGCCAACTTAATAATCAATAATAACATTTTTTAAAGAGATTAAAAAAAGATTGCTAGAAGTAAACATATTTTAAAATAAAATTTTATTGTTTTAATGTACTTTCTATGAATATTTTTCTAATCGACTATTTCATAGAAAATGCCCCAAATTTAAAAAAAATTTAAATCACTAACAAACATCAAATTAAATTATTTGTAGACAGTTTAGAGACATTCAAATTTATATCAAACATTATAATCTTTATGTACCCCCAAAATAACACTTTCAAAGTAAAACAAAATAACAGCGTCTGTTTCCAATTTTTTTTTTACAAAGAAAATTAGTGACACCTTCTCTCTTAACTTCCTTCTCTCTTTTTCTCTCTATGCGTTTTTTCTTCTCTACCCCTTCGATATCAATATATAACTTCCGTTAAGTTAACCGTTTAAATATGTCAATATCTACTGACTCACTCATGTCTTCTCTCTCTCCCCTCACTTCCTCACTTCGTTAATTTACATATGTTTAATACGGCCCGTCAAAAACGTGCAAATTTTCTTTTCATTTTTTGTTTGGAAGTAAAGTCTGATGATCCGCAGTCCTTTTAAAAAGGATGTGGTGAAATAATTTATTACATGAAACCTTAAAGTTGTCTGTTTTCATTTCATTTCATATATATATATATATATATATATATATATATATATATATATATATATATATATATATATATAAGTGAACATAGAAGTCAACACTTAGAGGCGACAGTCTGTTCATGCTATATGCAATCGTCAGGCCACGTGTGCTGTAATTTTTCTCTGTTATTTATATATATACGGGTCAGTGGTGCATTGTGGGTAGTCTATTATGGCGGTTATTTTACCGGAAGTCGTTTGTTTATTAATTTTGGTTAAATTATTTTGCTGGTTTTTATTTATTTTTATTTTTTGTTTCTTATTTTATTTATTTATTTTTTAATCGGTGTTTTTATTAACGTAGTAAAAATTTGTTTATATCATTTATTTAATAGTTTTGTTAGTTAGATCAAGTGACAGGATCCAAAGAGTGTGAGTTCAATCCCCGGTTAAGTGATTGAGTTCAATACCCGGTGGAGAGGGGAGGGGAATTAACAAGAGATAACTGAAAACTGACATCCATTAAACATGGCACGTGGAAGTAGAACAGTCTACCCCAGTGAGCGAAATATAAGGTTCAGTTTGTTCATTCCAACCACGGCCGAAATGTTGTAATAAATATGGCGTCAAAGATGCGGACAATAGTCCGAATAATGTAAATAGTGTACTTCCTAGGTTGAACATGATGATTCATCCACGGTTTCTATAAACCAATAGGGTCGTAGAGCCACTACATTTGCTGCAGCTATACAATCAGTGGAGTGTCACTTTTCAGGCTGGTTTTTAAACGTATTTTCCTAAACTATTAGAAATCATAAAGTAACTGCTATGCTCACTTCTATACGACAGCGAATACTAGATCACTGGATGGAAAAGAGACTCCATGCATCAGAACGAGGCTGAGAATACCATTGGCCGAATATTTGAGGAAGTTTTAGACAAAATGGAAACAAAAGGACATTTTTACATAGCATCACAAAGAGAGAATTGAAATTTCTAGGACAATAATGACAAAAGAGAGCATGGAGAATTTGTCACTCAAATTCCATTGAAAGAGCGACAGTCGAATGCAGTGCATAGACCTACCTAACAAGCCTGTGTAAATGGTTCTTAGAACAGGCATTACGAGAAATAGCAAAAAGACAGACTTTACTAAGGTCTAGAAATGATAGGGAACTGTGGAGAGCCATAATCAACCACGTACTGAAGGGACACGGCATATAGAAGAAGAATGAGCTTGAGTAAATGTTTAGCAGAACAGGTATCAGGAGAGATAAAAAAAAGACAAAATTTATTAAGATCTAAAAAAGACAGGAAATTGTGGAGAGCCATGATCGGCAACGTCCTGAAGGGAAATGGAACATAAGAGAAGAAAGAGCTTGTGTAAGTTGTTAACAGAAAAGGGATTAATGGCGATTGCTAAAAGAAAACATTCTAACAAAGGACAGGATATCGAGGAGAGTCATGTTCACCCACGTCCAGAAGGGACACGGCACATGGAAAAATAAGCTTGTGTGAATAGTTGACGGAACAGGGATTAGGAGAGACAACAAAAAACGAACTTTACTAAGGGCTATAAAAGAAAGGAAATTGTGGAGAGCCATGTTCACCCACATCCTGAAGGGACACGGTACATGGAAAAATAAGCCTGTGGGAATAGTTGGCGGAACAGGGATTAGGAGAGACAACAAAAAACGAACTTTACTAGGGGCTATAAAAGAAAGAAAATTGTGGAGAGCCATGTTCACCGACCTCCTGAAAGACACGGCACATACAAGATTAATGGTATTGTTTAAATGGTCGGCCAAACAGAGATTAGAAGTAACAGCAATAAGATAAAATTTCCTAAGGGCAACAATCGAGAGGAAATTGTGGAGAACCATGATCGTCCATGTCCTGTAAGAACACGGCCCATGAAACAGGAAGAAGGTGTTTATGCAAATGGTGGATAGAATACGTCTTAGGAAATATCTCAAAAAGATATTTTATTAGGTTGGTGCAAAAATAATGGCGTAATAATGTCGTTTTTTGACGTTAAAAAATATGTCCAAAAACGATATTATTACGTCATTATTTTTGCACCAACCTAATACTAAGGACTTTACAAAGGAGATGAAGTCGGGGTGAGCCCTGATCGCCCACGTCTTGAAGGCAACCCCGATACGGAGGAAGAAAAAGAAGACTGGTTGCCATCTGAAAGGAAGAAAGCCCTATCTACTCTGATATTTAACCCATAGCTGAAAGGAGATGGATGGGTTTATGTTTTTTCCAAGATCATTAGCGCGACGAAAACGAAAAGGAAATACGATGGAACGCTAATTGTACTCGGCACTTTTAATTCACTTTCGCCGCCGATAACCGCTGATTTATCAGCGCCTCCTGACCATTTGAAAGCTGACTCCATAGGGAGAATTTAACCTTTTAATTGTTTAGACTCATGCAAGATTTTAGGACCTGATTTCTTTCTTGAGCAGGAAAATACTGTTTTGTCCAGCAGCCTCTCTGCTAACAATGTGGGTGTCATATCCTCCACCCTCAGCTGTTCAGTATCATAGCTGTGCAAATAAAAGAGACTATTTTGGGCGAGATGCCCTTTACTTGGTAACGTTTTGGCAGACAAGAAACCCAGCACTTATCTGCCCAGAGATAATGAATGTTAGTAAAAAAAACACAAAAAAAAAAAAAAACGTTACTGCCCAAGAGGCAACAATATACCATTGTATTACACCACGTTGCTGGAATTCTTACCTTGTTTTGAAAGAATTCCGTATATCGCAATGTTTTCGGCCATATCACTTCAAAAAAACGGTTGCCGTATGATGACTGGAGTTAAGCAATATCGCACTTCTTGCTTGTGGAATTCTTGTCTGGTCTATTGCTCCCAGACATCTTTAAAAAATTTTAAATGCAATCTTCTTAATCCTTGTTCTTTTGCTGTTCACTCTCCTTAATATTGTTTTTTTTGGTTTTTCTCATATTCCCTGGCACTTAGTAATCACTTGCGTCTTAGTGGCTTTATTGCCTTGCTTCGATATTTCTTTGTTTGTGATTCTGTTGCGCTAGTCCACGAGATTTGAATAATCATATTTCGACGTATCCATTGGTAGATGCTGTTGAATTAGTGTGGCTGTCAGGAATCTAGAGATCTCTGTAAGATGTCTCAGGCATGTTCGATGGAATTTGAGTGAACTATATGGAAAGCGTCCGATTCTTCCTAGGGATATGTTTTATCTAGCTGATTTTGCCATATCTGGAGACACTCTTGGAATAGCTTTCGGTGATGTAGTAACGTGTTGCTGGATGCCAACAGGGTTTTAGGGGATTTTTCATCAAGGTTTGCAAAATGTATAACATGAACACGTATACCTTCCTCTACTGTTCAGCAACGACTGTCACATCTGGTCTACAACACGAGTGTATAAACCTACGGTTATAGGGTACTTTTCAATTTTGTAATAACCCAAAAACACATGGAGAATAATAATGATGAACCAGTTTTGCGATGGGTTTCTCAACCAAGGACTAGCGAAATTCTAACACGACATACTTTTTGTTATCAAAATCGTTGTTAAAATCTGACGCGGTGTTTCAGTTCTGCTACCGGTCGTAAACTTAATCTTCGATCTGAGCTCAGCAAGGTTTGCAAAATTTATAGCCTGAACACATATACCTTCCTCTACTGTTCGGCAATGTATAGCATATCTGGTCTACGCCACGAGTGTATAAACGCACGGGAAATTTTTCGCTGAATCACGCGCATTGAGGTCCCTACTGATTAAGCAACACGTTACATCAAATCAGCGTAACCGATTCTAAGGATATTCAAAATGGATGGATGCGTTCTAAACAGATCTTTTATAATAGGAACGCAGGGCATTATAAATGGAAACCCTTAAATATAAGTCCAATAAATGTTTGCCAATAAAGAAAAAAATCGTTTTTTTTTTTTTAGGAGGGGATACTCTATTTTCTCTTTCCCCTCTTTTCATCTTCCCAACTAATTAATGCAACACTATCTTGAAAGAACGCAGTTGGCTCGGGTTAAAATTTCAATAATTAATTTTGGACGAAATCAAATTTTGTAGGAATAAAACCAAAATGAAAACCTTCTCCTAGAGAAAAAAAAAATATCGATTTTAAACGCAAACCAAAAGCAATCGATGAAATTCTGAATTGAACAGAATATTCTCGTGGGCGCTTTAGCCTTCCGTAATCAAAAATAGTGTATATCTGAAAGATTTATGAAAATAAAAACTATTTTTGTATTAAAAAAAAGGTTACACAGCATTAAAAGCAATGCAGAGCGGTCGATATGACGAAAACAAAATGGCCGTTTCATACTTCACTCTGACGTAAACTTGGAAAAGATACGGATCGATGGCGAGAACTTGATTAGTTACATCGCAATCGATGACAAATTAAAACTAAAAAAAACATTGCTCCCAAATTATTCTAATATAAGTAATATTCCTTTTGACAGTTTTGTCATGAATATAACATTTCTTGGGTGTATATTGGAAAATATATAAAAAAAAAAAAAGAGCAAAACTGGTTTAGTCAGGTTTGAAAAAAAAAACACACACACACACAAACACAATTAAAGGTTTCTATGCCGTGTCTCGTCAAAACGCTGGCGATCATAGCTCTCTACAATTTCCTGTTCTTTTTTAGGTCTTAATAAAGCTTCTGTTTTTGTCATTTATCTCAAAACATGCGCCGCCAACACACTAGGTAGGTTTTACGTTGCTTTCCTCTGGCACACTTGTCTTCAATTTGACACGTGAGTATCAAATTTTCCAAGACCTCTTTTCTCATTATGTGCAACAGAAATTGTCTCTCTCTCTGATATTAAGTACAAGTGCCATTTTTACTGCCATTGTCTCTAGAACTTCATCGTTGCTCATATTTTCGGTTCATGGTATTCTCAGCATCCATATGTTGAACGACATATCTGTTTGGTTTATTAGGTTTATTTTGTTTTACGGCATATCAACACCTCAATGGGTTATCTAACGCCGAAAAGACTTTTAAGATATGTTCGTATGAATAGAATATATATTCTTTGTTAAGAAATTAGTTTGTAGATCAGGTTTCATTGAAGTATTTTTGTAAAGAAGGTTTTTCTTGAGAGTCTTGTTTGGTTTATTTTGTTTTACGGCATATCACCACCTAAATGGGTTATTTAATGCCGACAACATTTTTAGGGTAGGTTCGCATGAATAGAATATGTATTCTTTGTAAGAAATCAGTTTGTAGTTCAGATTTCATTGATGTATTTTTCCAAAGAAGGTTTTTATTGAGAGTCTTGTTTGGTCTATTTTGTTTTACGGTATATCAACACCTCAATGGGTTATTTAATGCCGACAAGCTTTTTAGGATAGGTTCGTATGAAAAGAATATGTATTCTTTGTAAGGAATCAGTTTGTAGATCAGGTTTCTTTGACGTATTGTTGTTAAATATATTGCTGCTAATATTTCTTTTAAAAACATTGTTGTTAATTTAAAAAAAAATGTTTTACTGATATCTTTCTTGTCTCAAAAATGTATTGCTGGTATTTTTACTACAAACATCTATTTTTATACTTTCATAGTGTTTTCACCACAGTCTGGGGGTTAACAATTTGCCCATAGCTGGGCTCCATAGCAGGTGCTATTACTCCCGGTTAGGGTTGACCTGTGAACAAGAGCAATGAAGAGGTGGTTCCACGCTCCTCAAAAACTACCGATCAGAGGTCTTGCTGCCAGATGTAGTTTATCGTCGTACCCAGGACATCTATATGTCTATTGCTTTACATCTGGTTGTACATCAGAGATTGTCCAGTATTCATTGCCATATAGAAGGACTGATATTACATAACAGTTCTGTATTAAATATCTGTCTATATGCGTGAGATGAGCTATTATGATTACTTGCATTATTTACATTATTCGGACTGTTATCCTCATCTTTATTGCCCTATTCATGATGTTTCGACCATTTTACCAGCCTTCTTCAGGTGACTGAAATTTCGAACTAAAATCTTTTTTTCACATCCACCGGAGTAGATTGTTCTAGTTCCACGTGGCATGCCTCTACCAGATGTCTCAGTTGTTTCCTATTAACTCAATTCTCCAAGTGTTTGGTTCACCACTGCTTTGGCCGGGTACTGAACTCACAACTCTTTGGGTCTAATCCCTGGATCTAACCAACGTCTTTAGCCATGTGACCTTGAGGATATGGGACAAGAACAATCTACCCCGTCGCAAGGATTTACTGAGTGCGATAGAATATGAGAAAAAGAAATTTTTATTAAGAAGCGAGAACAATAAAAGAAAAGGAATGACGTTTTTTAATCATTTCGCCCCAAACAAGGGAATAAAGCCACTAAGACGCAAGGGCTGATGTAGCGTGAGAAAATATGAGAAAAAGAAAACATTATTAAGGAGAGAGAAAATAAAAGAACAGGACATATTTTTTTTAATCATTTCATCCCAAGCAAGGCAATAAAGCCACTAAGACGCAAGGAGTTACAGAGTGTGAGCGAATATGAGAACAGAAATCATTACTAAAGAAAGAGAATAATAAAAGATCAGGATATATAAAGACAAACGATAAAGATTGGCATTGCATTTAAATTTTTGCAGATCGACTTTCACTAGAAAGTAAGAGACTGGTAGAAACTGCTTCAAGTGAAAAGTGCGAGAAAAGAAACTGTCAACATTCAAATTAGGGTTATATCTAGCTGATGTTCTAAAGATTACCATTTCATTTCCAACCTCTGTTTTGCTTATTCCTCGTTCAGTAACCATTTCTAGTATACAACACCATTAATTCGCAAAAAATCTTATCTTTCCTAGGGGCATCCTCGAATGCAACTGGCCAGCCATCATATATATATATATATATATATATATATATATATATATATATATATATATATATATATATATATATATATACACACACATTATGAAATGGACAAAGTCCGACAATTATTTTAAGACATTTTTATGTATATACATTCTTTTTATAGATACAAATATTTAAGTAAATCCTTTGTTTTATAATAAACAGTATTAATAACATTTACCGCCCTGAATGTCCGAGAAATTTTCATAGAAAATGTTTGTCCTCTGACAGGAATCGAACCTGTATCCTAGATAGATAGATAGATAGATAGATTCTTTGTTTTGTTTTGTTTTGTTTTACGGCATATCGACCTCAATGGGTTATTTAATGCCGATAAAATTTTCATTGTTGGTAATATTTTTTTCCAAAAATCTGTTTCTTGTTTTTTTTTTTTTTTGTTTGTTTTTTTGTTTTTTGGGGGTTTTTTTTCGCTGGTAATATTTCGCCCGAAAATGTATTACTGGTAATGATTTTTTACAAAGTACTTCTGGTATTAAAACCTATTTTTACATTTTCATAGTGATTTGACCCCAGTTTTGGGCTTAACTATTTTGCCCATAGATGGGACCCCCTAACAGGTGCTACCGCCCCACCCCTGGGTCAGGGGACACTAGCAATTCCACACACCTCAAAACGTCCTGATCAGAGGCCTTGCTTTTGGACGTAGTTTATCGTCATACCCAGGACGGCTTTTCTTTGTTTCTAATAAAATTTGTTTCTGTCTCTTAATACTCTGCTTAGCTTTTGGAAGGCATCTTTGGCCATCCCAATGCATCATTTGATGTCAGTGTCGCACTCCCCGTCCTCTGTTAGCACACATCCCAGATATTTCTCTACTCCACCGATTTCTCATTTGCAACCTTAATTTGTGAGTTAAAAAAATACGGAAAAAAAAAGAATTCTGATTTGAAAACCATCTTGAAGAGACATGTGAATTATCAAGCTAACTTGTCCATCTCTATCCAGGCTGAAATCAGAGTTCTTCTTCCCGAGTTGTTGCTACCAAAGTCTGGACACCATCGCTATTAAACTCATAATTTTTCTAACGAGCATTTGCGCGAGAAAAAAAAAATTAACCAGAAGAGAAAGAGAATAACGCAGAATTTGAACCCGGTTGGCCTATTCCACTTGTCGTACCCATATCCTCCACACTTCCCGCACATCTATCCATGAGCGCTGCTGTTAATTCAGACCATCTTGTTACCCTGGCCATTGAGTGCAGCGAGGTTTAACCCGGGTTTTGAAAGCGGCGGTGTTAAAACGACTCACAACGTCGGGCTTTGTTTGGCTGTGTTGTCCACTGCTGTTTTTTAGTATTTTTATTTTTTTTATTTTATTTTATTTTATTTTTTTTTTGACATACCTTTTAAAATACCGAAGCTGAGGGAGTCTCGCGAAATAACGCAAACGTACACAAAGACGGAGAAATCAATATGGCGGAAGAGTCAGCGTTCAACGAATGTGTGTAGGGGTGACCTATCAATCAAGTTTTCAAACTGACCCGTTAATGCGGCAGTAAATACCACAGCGAAGGCTTAAAACAAAAGTATATATATATATATAAAAAGCGAAATGCACTTTTTATGGAAATATAATATTAATAAATAATGTATTTATATATTATTAAAAAAAAAAACTGATTAATTAATTAGCATTTTACAGCTTCTCAAACCTTTACGGGTTATTTAAACCCAGAATTTTTTGTTTTTTACATTGTAAAAATTCTTGGAGGTAATAATAATTTACTCATACAAGACCAACTATTCAATCCATAACTAGGTGGGAAGAAGAAGTAAGTTCATTTTGCGCGTAAGTGAATCGAAAGAACACTATTGGAACCCCGCTCTCCGATTTTCAATTCCCAGCCGTTATCATTTGCACTGCCCGCACATTAAAGCGTAGAGCATATGGTATTCCTAAGCGGTCACCCATCCAAGTACTAACCAGTTTCGATGTTACTTAACTTCGGTGAACGTATAGCTCGAAGAGAAAATAATGACATAATCAAAATGTAGATGTTACACCCTACGTCAAACGAAAGGTTAGGAAAAAAACATCAGCGATAACTGTTAGTTTATTTGAGAAATATATTTTCCTGACAAATTGTTTCAAGAGAAGGATTTTCATCGATTACAACCGACGATGGTACTGGATGCTCGATCAATGATTACCAAATGTTTCCTTATAAGGAAACTTCTAATATTGCTATTACTATTCGAGATACGTAGAAGAGATACTACACTTGGTGTTTAACTCCCCACCCCCAAGTTCCTGTTTAAAGTGGCGAGCCCAAGCGTGAGCACATGGGCTAAGACCACAAAATTACTCAGTCTACGCAACCAATGTCTCGCTGGCGTCGATATCCCACCAACGCTTTGTGCATTGACGGAGGTATTACCGCAGGGCTGGAACACTCTGGGCTAGGCATCTCTCAGTGATATAGTACTTTTGTCCTGAAGCTAAAGCTGCAACTGAGAAATAAAATGTAGATTTTTTTTTTCGCTAGAAGCACGGGCTATATTTTATACCAGCTCGAAAACCAAGGAGTCAACAAAAGCATAATTGGCTGCTCGGTTAATGAATGTTTCCTTATAGGGAAAAAGCTAATATTACTATTACATGACACAACCACCGTCAATATTCATAAATCCGCCCTGGATATGGCGATAAACTACATCCGGCAGCAACGCCTCTATTGGATAGATTTTGAGAAGCGTAGAACCACCTCTTAATTGCTGTTGTTCCCGGGTTCACTCTGATACGGGTTGGTAGCATCTGTTAGGGTCCCAGCTATGGCCAAAGAGCGAACCCCCAAACTGAGGTTTGAAACCTGAAAATATAGAAATACATTACAAAAAAAATTAGCATTTAAATATTAGCATTTTTGAAAGCAAAAAGATACCAAATCTTACAAAAAAATAAAATGTCAGCATTAAATGACCCATAAGGTGTTGATGTAACGTTAAACAAACATACAAAGCCAAACCCATATTCATAAATGATTCTGCTAAGACTCCAAAAACAAAAACACAAAATAGATTTTATCGTCAGATATAAGAATTTAAGTGGAATAAATTAAAGGCATGAAATTACGCTTACCCTGAATGAAATAGCATTTCTTACCGCTGTTAGTATTAGGTTGGTGCAAAAATAACGACGTAATAATGTCGCTTTTTGACGTATTTTGTAACGTCAAAAAACGACATTATTACGTCATTATTTTTGCACCAACCTAATATTAAGGAATCGTTTTACCGCCATTATAACCGCATGCAATCCAATTCTAGACCTCTTACCAGGTTTATATGACTACTTCAACTCGTTTTAAAAATTAGCCCAATCTAATGAATTCTGTCCCCGACCTCGAAACATTTACGGCCTTGTCACCCAAAACGAGTGTTTCTCAATGTGGATATTAACGGCCCCTTGGCGGAAGTATGAACTGTCAAGAGTGCAGTAAGTATACAGGGGAATTAATGAGTGTTATAATTTTAACAAGGTAGTTCAATGTTGAGAATACCTTGGACCGAACATGTGAGCAACGAAGAAGTTCTAGAAACATGTGAGCAACGAAGAAGTTCTAGAGACAATGGCTCAACGGATTCTCCTCCAGTCCCTATCCCACGAACGCAGGTGTTCCTCAAGGCTCCATCCTAGGCCCCACTCTATTCCTTATCTACATAAACGACCTTCCTGACGCCACAAATTCCCAAGTTGGCATCTACGCGGATGACACCACAATTTATTCCTGCCTCAAAAACAAATCTGGTGTCACTGACAAAACTAACCTAGCTGTGCGTCTCGAAAAGGACCTCCAATCGGTTGTGAACTGGGGCAGGAATTGGCTGGTCAACTTTAACGCTTCAAAAACAAAACTGCTCTCTATTAATCACCACAGAGATCCTTCCCTGCCCTCCATTAGAATGTCTGACGCTCAACTTCTCGAGAGCAACTCTCTGTGGCTTCTCGGTCTCACGTTGACTGCTGACCTGAGATGGAACAAATACATTGAGTCAATTGCTTCGTCCACCGCAAGGAAAGTTTGCTCCCTGTGCCGCGCCAGGAAATTTTTCTCCCCGGAATCGATCCTCCAGATCTACAAATCAACACTTCGCCCTTGCATGGAGTATTGCTGCTATATATGGTCCGGTGCCTCTTCTGTTTGCCTCGGAGTTCTTGATAGGCTCCAGAGGAAGATATGCAATATAATTGGCCCTGCTCTGGCATCTCGTCTACAGTCACTTTATCACAGACGCGCCGTCGCCTCTCTCTGTCTGTTCTACAAATACTTTCATGGTAATTGCTCCGAGGAGCTGCATTCGCTGGTTCCCAGACTTCATGAATTCAAGCGCCCTACGAGGCTGGCATCCCGCTCTTACCCCTTCACTATCGAAACTCCTAAATGTAGCCGTCTCTTCTACTCTAATAGCTTCATGCCTCGTACCTCTCGCCTGTGGAACTCCCTTCCCTATTCCAGTTTCCCTGAGAGCTATAATCTCCAGCTATTCAAGTGTAATGTCAATTGACATCTCCAGTTGCCTTGATCTATCCACTACCCTTCTCCTCATACTCTCTTCTATCACTCCTATCTGATCTCGCTCTATATTTTCTGTAACCCCTTGCGTCCTAGTGGCTTCCCGCCTTGCTTTGGGTGAAATTCTTAAAAAAACAAAAAAAAATAAAAATAAAAAATAAAAAGAACACTTGATTCTTAACATCAGGAAGAGAGAAATGAAGTTTCTAGGACATATATTGAGAAAGGGGAAATATGATACCCAGAGGACAGAGTGATGTTAATAGAGAAGACAGCAGAAAGCAAATGTATAACCTACCTAGAGAGCTTGTGTGAATAGCTGCCAGAGCAGGGTACGGGAGAGATGGCAAAAAGACAATAGTTATTAAGAGCTATAAAGAACAGAAAAATTGTGTAGAGCCATGATTGCCAACACACTGACAGGAAACTTAACATAGAAAAAGAACAACAAGATAATTTATTTTAATCCGAGATGGAAGGGATTACGGTATTTTAATTATTAATTAATTTCCAGAATGTCCCTGTCAAAATAACTTACTTGGGTAGTTATGGCTGCCGTCAGTTTCAAAGTACGCCTGTTGTGAAACTATGGTAATGGGATAGTGCCATGTCTGCAAGCATTCTCAGAATTCGTTTTGTGGAATATATCTTTTCGTAAGGTACACACGAGTTTCTTGATATCAAAGATGTCAGCAGACTTTTATCCTTTAAACGCATTAATCAGTGTCGAGGTGATCGGATGAAAGAACTTCATGGTCTTTTTTTGTAAAAAAAAACAACAAACAGAAAAAGTCTTAAACAGGAACTCACAAAATCCAAATGTAACTTTTTGGTTATTTCCAAATACTCTGTTTACTGAACGTAACTTAGGCCGATAGTTTGGGTCCTCCAGTGAGGATCGAACTCACTACAAGGTCGTAATTGCTCTAGCGAGACAAGCTTTTTAACCATTATTACCCCGCGCCGAAATTTCAAATTCCTTCTTTTCATTCATAAACAATCTGCTGCTTTTTCAAGATATCTTGAGATTCTTGACAAAGTCCAAAGAAAGGTCTCTAATATAATCAATCCTCATCGGGCATCTCGACTTCAGCCGCATTCTCATCAACGTAACGTGGCTTCCCTTTGTCTTTTCTAAAAATATTTTCATGGCAACTGTTCTTACGAGCTATTTTCTTGGTACCCCGAATAAGCGTTCTACAATTTGAGTTCCAATCGAGTTTGTTAAATTCACTTACGCACTAATACCCTTAGGAAAGGTATGAACTCATCTCTTCTTCCTCTAGCTATGATTTGAATAGCTGGACAGACTGGGTTCTTTAGGCTTGGCTGGCAACCAGTCTACAGCAGAAAGAAATGGCAACCTACTGCGTTAGTTATATATGGAAAAGAGACATGATCGTCCAAGCATGTATCAAATATGGCACTTAACTGACTAGATTGGCAGATAGGTCCCACCATTTAATTTGAAATAGCCAAAGGCAACCGCCATTTATGTTCTAAAGGTTTCTTTTCACGCACTTCCCGCTTAAAGAACTCCCTTTTGTTTCCTTGCTTCCCTGATAACTACAATCTTCAAAAAATTAAGGGCAATGTCAATCCACATCTTCTATATTCTTGAACCCCTCACAGACGTGACGTGTGTTCCCTCTGTCTTTTCTACAAATATTTTCATGATTCTGATGCCCTGACTACAGGAATTTAAGCGTGCTACTAGATTGGCAATTAGGTCCCACCATTTTATTGTTGAAATAGCCAAATCCAACCGCCACTTCTACTCCAACAGTTTCTTTTCACGAACTTCTTACTCGTGGGAATTCCTTCCTTTTCCTTGCTTCCCTGTAAAAAATTTGTAAACAGGTAAATTTGGGTGTGTATATTTATATATATATATATATATATATATATATATATATATATGGAGATGCATGTGCGTTGTTCATTGATCTATTTGTGTGTAAATGTATATGTGTGTGTTTATATATTTGTTTTAGATTTGTGCGTGTATGTTTATATATGTATGTATGTGTAGATGTATGTGAGCTGATTATCTGTTTATTTGTGTGTATTTATTTGTCTTCAAAAGTTTTAATGCGACGTCAATCGCTATCTTGGGTTCATCTTTCATCTTTCATCCTATTCTCTGAGTTCTCTTTTGTTTTCACTATAATGCAACAAAACTTAAACACGTTGCATCATTGTTGCACTGTGCTCCATTTACCAGTGCAGCTTCAACACCGGTGTTGCTCGCCCTAGCAGTATCTGAAAACGAAAACTATAAGGCCTCAAACTCACACCCGACCTCAAGAGGAACGCGTACATACGATCCGTTGCTAAGGATACAGATAAAATCGTTGGCGTCCTGTATCGCCCCAGTAAGTACCTGACTGCCCCGGCTATCCATTACCTTTACAAGTCCTAGATCAGGCCAAATATGAATTAATGTTGTCACCTCAGCATCTATTGACAGAGCAGCCAGTGCGACTCAAGTTGCACATTTCTTCATTCCTTGGCAATCGAGCTAAGATCAAAGTGCAGTATCTGTCCTCCTCATCTCTAATGATAATGGTAATATTAGCCGTTTCCTTATAAGGAAACATTCAGCATTTATTGACCGAGCAGCCAGTACAACGTCAGTTACACATTTCTTCATTCCCTGATCATCGAGCTAAGATCAAAGTGTAGTATCTGTTCTCTTCATCTCTAATGATAAGGAAACATTCAGCATTCATTGACCAAGCAGTCTTTGCAACAACCGGTTGAAATTTATAAAAAAATTTAAAATAGCTTAAAATATCTCTTAAAATATTTTAAGGACAATAGGTTTCTTAAATCCAGTAGATGTTATATCTCTTTCCATTATTTATGACAGTTTATTTAAAGTAATGATGGTAATAGTCATATTAGCCTCTTCCTTGTAAGGAAATATTCGGCAGTCATTGACGGAGCAGCCATTGCCACTGTTGGTTGAAATTTATAAGATCTTTCTCTTAAAGCAAATTATGGGACAATAGCTTTCTCAAATTTAGACTAGCTGCGACCTGTTCCAGTTAAACAGTCGAACTCTCTGCCTTCGGGCAGAGAGGAACCCGGACGAGGCTCCGGCGAAGGGCAGAGTCTCGTTCGGGGTGGTTGACTGCCCCTGAACCCGTTTATGCCGGTTCAAAGAGGAATATTTTTTGCCGAGACTACGGGCTTGGAGATCCTACGTTAAACCCGGCCTTGTGCCACATGTAACCCTCCTGGGGAGGTTAGCTAAATATCACATTTGGGCGGAGCTGTCCAGACCTCACTATCCACTCTTGATACAGTCCAAAAGCGTTTCGAGCCCTTGTGGGTGACGAATTATTCTCCACCCTCAAACTGCTCCCTCACAGGCGGGATGTGACAAGCCTCTCGCTGTTCTGCCGCAAATTTGACGAAAAATGCTCGGACAAACTACCTCCTTTGGTCCTGCCAAGATAAACCTTCACGGCAAGGACAGCCCATGCCACTTACATAGTAGCAAATCACCCACATTTTCTCTGTATTCCATTGATGCGAAGTAAGTTCCACTCGAACAATGCCGCGAACCAATGCCCTGTAGAACCGTCTCCCAAGATGTTTCCCTGATTACTACAATCTTCACCCGTTCAAGTCTAGGGTTAACCGTTATCCCCCATCCCTATGCGCACAAATTGCTTCCTCACGTAACCCTCTACCTCGAAAAAAAAAAAAAACAACTTCTTAAAAAATAGCGTCGCCTGCAAATCTACGTTTTTTTTTTTTCAAGAGCTACGATCAGTCATTGATAGAGAAAGCGGATAAATGTGCCAGCCTACGGTAGGACAATGCTACTTCCCTGCAAAAAAAAAAAAGAAAAGAAATTATCGTCAACGAAGGCAAAATTACTTGCTCTAATTCACTTACAACTCGCACGCCTGACCATTTGAAGACAACACTTCCGTGTTCATCTCCCGAAACATGTAAACACAACCCATTTTTTTTTCTCTCCTTTTAAACATTTTTCTTTTATTCATTTTTTTTTTTTTTTTTTTTTTGACTCATGAATATTTTTGATGTGAGATTTCACTTTTTGGCTCCCGCGAAATTCGACTCATCAACATTTTTATCCTCTCTTCGTCTGACTGCTAAATGAAGTTTTATTCCCGCCACACCGTTTGTTCAACTTGACCCCACTATACTTGACTTGCTTTTTTGTTGTCCTCTTTGGGATTCTTAGCTACGGAAAAAAGAATTCGCTTTTTTTTTGTACCCCGGGGCCATACTGAAGGGGCCGTGGAACGTATTGGTCATTCTGAATGCGTGGAAATCTTCTCATGAATAAGTTATATCTGCTTCAATGTGTTTTATTATAGACTAAATATGATTTGTTTTTGTTATTTTTTTTTTTTTTATCAAAGTTGGAGTTTTTTGTATTCTTTGCGTTGTTTATATATGTATTTGTAATTTCTGTTTAGACATGTGTGTGTTTTGTTTATCAATGTATTCCTGTGGAAATGTATGTGTGTGGGCTTACATATTTATATAGATATACGGGTGTTTTATATATATATATATATATATATATATATATATATATATATATATATATATATACGTGTGTGTATGTGTGTTTCTTTCTTTATGTATTTTATGTAGATGCGCGTGTATTTAAATATGTATTTGTATGTAGATGTGTTTGCTTATATATATATATATATACATATATATATATATATATATAAATACCAATTTTTTTTCCTGATGAGGGCCATGTTGGCCGAAACTCGTCGAGGAATCTAAATGATATAATTAAAACGAAAGAATATTAATATACAACCCAGTGTGTCTGAAGATTTTAATTTTTTTATATTTTTGATTGTTCAATATATATATATATATATATATATATATATATATATATATTTGTGTGTGTATGTTTGTTTTTATATATATACATATATGTGTGTGTGCTTCTATACATTTGCGTGTAAAATCTGTGTGTTTATATTAGTATTTGTGTTTAGATGTGTGTAGGTTTCTTTATATATATATATATATATATATATATATCTGTATGTAGATGTGTATTTGCATATACATCTATTTCTACGTAGATGTGTACGTTTTTATCTTTGTATTTGTCTGTAGATTTGTTTATGTTTGCTTATATAATATTTGGGTAGATGTTTGTGTTTGTTTATATATCTATGTATGTGTAGATATGTGCGTTTATATATGTACTTTTGTGTAGATATGTGCCTTTGTATATGTATTTGTATGTAGATGTGAATGTTTTAATACATGTATATATATATTGTATATATTAGTATGTGTTTATTCATATACATATATATATATATATATCTGTATGTGTTTGTTTATACATGTATTTGCGTGTAGATGTACATGTGTTTGTTTCTTTAATATCTATGTATTTGCTTGTAGATTTGTTTGTATGTTTTTATATATGAATTTGGGTGTAGTTGTGTTCGTGTATGTTTATATATGTATGTGTGTAGATATGTGTGTTTTTGTTTATGTATTTATCTGTAGATGCGTGTGTGTATGTATCTGATTTGGGTGTAGATTTGGGTGTGTAGGTTTATATATGTATGGAGTTATATGTCATTGACCGAGGGGCCAGTGCAACTCAAGTAACACATTTTTTAATTCCTTAGCCATCGAGCTAAGATCAAAGTGTAGTATCTGTTCTCCTCATCTATAATGGCAATGCTAATATTAGCTGTTTCCTTATAAGGAAACATTCAGCATTCATTGACCAAGCAGCCTTTGCCACAACCGGTTGAAATTTATAAAATCTTTCTCTTAAATTATTTTTAAGGACAATAGGTTTCTTAAATCCAGTAGATGTTATATCTCTTTTCATTATTTATGACAGTTTATTTAAGGTAATGATGGTAATAGTCATATTAGCCTCTTCCTTGTAAGGAAATATTCGGCAGTCATTGACGGAGCAGCCATTGCCACTGTTGGTTGAAATTTATAAGATCTTTCTCTTAAAGCAAATTTCAGGACAATAGCTTTTTCAAATTTAGACTAGCTGCGACCTGTTCCAGTTAAACAGTCGAACTTTGTGCCTTCAGACGAGGCTCCGCCGAAGAGCAGAGTCTCGCTCGGAGAGGTAGACTGTCCCTAACGCATTTATACGGGTTCGAAAGGGAATATTTTAGGCCGAACCTACGGTCTCGGAGAATCCACGTTAAACCGGCCTTGTGCCACATGCAACCCTCGTGGTTGGAGTAGCTAAATATTATAGCTTTCTCAAATCCAGTAGCCGTTATAGCTCTTTCCAGTATTGATGGGAGTTTCCCTATGGTAACATTAACCATTTCCCGATAAGGAAACATTTGGCATTAATTGACCGAGCAACTAGTACTGCTTTTGTTTGAAATCTTTCTGTTAAAACAATTTTTGCGGTATATCGGTTTCACAAGTCAGTTAGCTGTTATCGCTCTTTCCAGTATTGATCGGAGTTTCCATCCTACCTTTTTGTTCAATGTAGTGTGTAGGATTAACGTCTCGATTAAGTCTTTATTTCATCTCGGCGTTACATACGCTATTTCAGTTGTAGCTGTTGCCTAAAGTCTTCAAATGATGTAGTTTCTGCAATTTGGTACTGCTATTTGTTTGTGATTCTGTAGCGCCAGCCCACAATGTTCAATGATGGATGATCTTCGCCAAGATCCACAGGCTTCACTCAGTCAAAGCATTTTTAGTCATTGATCTTAGGAAGCAGATATATACATCTGACAGTTTAGATATTTCTGAGCAGGTTGCGAACCATTCATATGAAATACGCGATCTGACGCACGCCATTTAAGAACATGAACAGTGTTTTCAGCTTAATGATCGTGAGAAAGTGACTGAAGTCTGGATGCCAGGTTAGGATTGACTACATTACAGAATCTCCATATATATATATATATATATATATATATATATATATGTAAACAAATATATGGATATAGATCCGACAGTATGAAGAAAAATATACGGAAAAAACAAACAAAAATCCTTATATGCAATTATTAACATTAAAACAGCATAATTGCGTATAAGGATTTTTGTTTGTTTTTTCCGTATATTTTTCTTCATATATATATATATATATATATATATATATATATATATATATATATATATATATATATATATATGCATGTTTCATTAAAAACGACAGACAAGGTACTACGGTTAAGCTTTTTATTTAATTTTTCTTGTGTTCAAACAAGAGCTTTCTTTTCTGGACAAAGGGTGTGTAAGAACTGTCCAAATGTTTTATATTTCCGAGCGCTTTCGGCTATACCTCTAGCCATTATCAAGGATGATTCGATTTTTCAGCTTAATTGAGTGTCCGCGTTCTGTGTATGTCTTATTGTGTGGTAGGAATGTTTTTAATTTCCGAATACGGTTAGCACATTCTGGCCTTGTTCGTAGTTAATATTGTTAAGAGTTGGCTTTTTCTTTTTTATTATTAAAGCTTCCATTATTTTTAGTCTTTTTTGTAGGTGGATGCAGTTAATATATTTGTGTTTTCTACTAGTATGTTTCTAATGGAATCGGGTAAATCTGTCTGTGTGTCTATGAGTTCAAATGCCCCTTAAGGAACTGTATTCCTGATCAAACCGGACTCATAAATAATTACATCGGTTACACAACCACATGCTTATCCAGACGTCTTACGCTACACCTATCTGATCACAGCTCCATTAGAACCCATTTAAACACACAAATGTTTAAGATCAGCGTTCCGTTTTGCAATACGATCACGTCGCCGTCACGTGGGCGATGTTGTGAAAACATATTCCTAAAATAGAGCATATTTTAAATGAAAAAGAATTTTATTTTAATCTAAAATTTATAAGTACGTTTGTCGAACATTAATCTTGCTAGAAAAGGGGAAATATTAAAGAAGCCAGGTCTAGTATTCACCGTGCGTGAGATAAATATTATGCCGGCCTCATAAATCCGTCTAAGATTTTTATTATGAATATATTTTAAAATCTTCACAGAATCAAAATCGAAATTATGATCTTAAAAATTTCAGTTATTCTGTTTTGATTAGTCTTATGTCTATCGTCTTTTCATGTTGACTTGAATATCGTCTAATTTTAATTATGTTTTAATAACTATGTCCTGAAGAAGGTCTACTAGACCGAAACGTCTGATGTCGACATTGAAACAACATTAAAACAGCATACTTGCATATTCGGATTTTTGTTTTTTCATATTTTTCTTCATATATATATATATATATATATATATATATATATATATATATATATATATATATATATATGCTGATAGCAGTAAACTATAGAAATTAATGTCTTGATGGAGAAAATTAACTTTTGTCTGTAGTTTTCATTTGTTTTTGTTTTTTTATTTTTTAACATGTATTTTGGCCAGTCCTTGTGTCCTTGCGTTGGTCAAACATTCTCTTTTAAGTTGTTATTTCAGATAAGTGGCTGGATGGATTCCCATATATATATATATATATATATATATATATATATATATATATATATATATATATATGTGTGTGTGTGTGTGTGTGTGTGTGTATGTGTGTGTGTGTGCCTGTATATATATATATATATATATATATATATATATATATATAGAGAGAGAGAGAGAGTATAGGTAATAAATCCGTTGGTATATAATCCAAGTGGATCCTAGTAATACAAAATATTAAAACTGATCCAGAAAAAGAGCTCAATGTATTTATTATAACAGAACATACAAATAACAGAGAAATTCAAAATTGCATCATGCGTATAGACTATTTCAACTAACGCCGAATGAGTCTGTCTTATTCAACTCAGACGGTGGACTGTATTCAGTGTCGAAACTAGAGATTTAAAATTTAATATCTAACAAAGACAACAATTGAAAAATGGATACAGAGCCAACCCATAACACAGCAGACAGGAGAGACAGTCCAATGATAGTAAGTGGAGGGCGGAAGTTATCTGTCTTAAAAGGAAAGAAGCTACACAAATTCAATCCAGATATTAATCTTAAAACCTCAAATTGGCGTTATAAGACAGATGTAGCATTAAAAGAAAGCCTAAAAAAGGAGTTTAATAAAACGAAATATTTAATTATTAATTATATAAAAAAAGTTGTTCCCACTAAAAATCACCAATTTTTCAACTGCTTTGTTAAATATGAAAATTTTAATCTCTAGTTATTTAATATATATATATATATATATATATATATATATATATATATATATATATATAAGTGAATATTGGAGTCAACACTCAGGGGCGACAGGAATATTTGGTGTCATTATTAAAAGAGAGAGCATTACTGTGTTGATGCATATTATTTATTTTGAATAGTTTCGACATTAGCACAATACCATCATCAGAATTTCACTGCAGCTGTAGCATAATTTTAAGGTGTTTTTATTAAAGATCTTGCTAATCAGTAGGAATGTGTTTTTTAGGAAAGTTTGTCCTAGCTTAATATTAAGCATTGGGTTGAACGGAGGGGTATACCAAATGAGTTTTTTTTTTTTTCCTGTTTTTCTTCTGGTTAGTACTATTGTTTCTATAATTGATGTTAGCATTTTTGCATCCACTATTTTTCAGAGCTGTTGTAAAAATTACTGTGTTGGAAGATTTCTTCAGTTGCGGAGTTCATGCTATTTCTTTTCTCTATTGATAAGGGTATATGCTTAATTATAGATGGAGGGTGGTTTGACCTAGGGTGTATATACAAGGGTTTAGCGTTAGGTTTTCTGTAAAGCAGGTATACGTTGTTCATTAAGTCCAGAGTTGCCCTTTTCAATTTTGTATTGACTGTAGTTCTTAAATTTAGTTTTATGAATTCACTATATATTATCTTTTAACAATTGTGAAACACCTCATTACCATGAGCCCGTCATCCCTGTATAGCTCGATTTGCTTAATGTCTAATTCGCGGTGCGCAGTTAGGTTGTATAGTATAAATAGACCAACAAGGACAGACAATTCTGCAGAGTCTAAAGATCCCATGGTGATGTCAAAATGGTCTTCATTGTTTTAATCCATTGGTCCCCATTATGAATGAGGACAGATTTTTTTTTTCTTTGCACTAATAATTATGTTCATTTCTTCTTCTGTTGGGTCTGAATATACAGTAGCAAACTGAACGGTAGTAGTGAATAGATCTCTTGATATTGACTGGTAATAATCCAAAATATTGAACTATATTAGGGTACAATCAAGCTTGTTGCTGATACTGGTAAACCAATTGATGACTTCTTTGGTGTTAATCTGGAGTGTTAATCCAAGGTGTTTTTTTAATTTGCTTAGTAATCCTTTCTAGGATTCTTTTGCCTATCTTTCTAATATCAGGTCGGGTTGGGTTTATCATTCTAGTAGTAGGGTTTTGCACAAATTCTGGTTTGTGGTCCTTAAAAGTGATGCAGCATTCCTTTTCAGTAAATTTGCCTACTCTATCTCTTACCTTTAATTTTACTAGTTCTGTAAATATTATCTACCATATTTACGTTGTTATTATAAGAATTTTTATAAGTAATTGTTATTTTTTTTTTTAATTAAGTCGTTGTAGTCGTCCGCCGTCAATTTTTAGAAGTTTCCCGTTTTGTCAGACTTTAGCAGTACTTTATCACTATCAGTGATGATATATATATATATATATAATATATATATATATATATTAATTGATTCATCGAGTCTGATAGAAACCTCAGGAAGCACTGGACGGCCGTTTCGTCCTATATTTGGGACTCATCAGCAGTGCGCATCCACTACCGAGGGAATCGAAACCAGTGCTTCCTGAGGTTTCTATCAGACTCGATGAATCAATTAATATAATTATCAAATCCTCCTCATTACTATGTGTGTTTATCTTCGCTTGAACCAGCTTCTAATGCTCCAGTTGGAGCGGCTTGGTGAGAGTAGTCGTGGCTCCAGGAGGCTCAGTCCTATGGTCAGAGAGAATTTCAGATGAGTTCCACCACGGAATGTGGGAGTGAGCGCGCTTCTTAGAGTCTGATTTGCAATCTCTCCGTCACCGAGGCCCGGTGGAGCAGTTGGTATAGTGTTCGCTTGCCAACCTAACTGTCGGGGTTTCGATTCCTTCGGTAGTGGATGCGCACTGCTGATGAGTCCCAAATATAGGACGAAACGGCCGTCCAGTGCTTCCTGAGGTTTCTATCAGACTCGATGAATCAATTAATATAATTATCAAATCCTCCTCATTGCTAATATATGTATATATATATATATATATATATATATATATGAAGAAAAATATGCAGAAAAAAACAAACAAAAATCCTAATATGCAATTATGCTGTTTTAATGTTAATATAATGTCAACGTCGGACGTTTCGGTCTAGTAGACCATCTTCAGGACATATTCATAAAACATAACATTAGACTATATTTAATTCAACATGAAAAGACGATGGACATAAGAGTAAGACTAATCAAAACAGACAACTGAAATTTTTCAAGATCAGCGTCCCGTTTCAATATGATCACATTAGGTTTTTTGTTTGTTTTTTCCGTATATTTTTCTTCATACTGTCGGATCTATATCCATATATTTGCTTATATATATATATATATATATATATATATATATATATATATATATATATAAGGAGTGCTATATTCATGGAATAAAGTGCTCAATATTAGAGATAGAGCGTACGTATGTAAATATATTTAGTGCTTGTATATATTGTATGTAATATATATATATATATATATATATATATATATATATATATATATATATATATATTGTATGTTTATGGATTCGCCCATATTTATAAATAAGTTTATACGCGTGTCTGTATGTTTGTATATTTGTGTAAATTTCTTTCAACCAAGCATTCCTGCGTTTACCTACTCTCAAATTGACTTATGTTGGCCCCTAATCGAATGTGCATAACTTTTCTCGGCGTCGCTGACAATATGGTCTTAAGTAAGTGATACCCGTGTAAAAATATAATTTCAACAACAGTCATATTATCTCTTGCCCAACGGCCAATGGCCATGACACTTAGTTACACGTGATCAGGCAGGATCTCTTAAAATTACTCCCTATACCAACGCCGCTACCATGTCCTTGCCGCTTTCGTTCAACCTGCGTTGTTTCCTCTCAAAGAGAATATCCCTGTTTATGAGTGCAACTAAATTGGGGCCCATTCTCCATGCTCCTCGCTGTCATTTTTGGGTGTCATCTTCTTTTCTTAACCTTCTCGCCAGGAGACAAAATATGCGGTAAAAATATGATTTTGCCGCGCACAAAAATGGAAGGAAGATATTGGCCAAAGACCAGTGAGGTGAGTCGAGTATTTGAATATGACTTAAAGAAGATCAAATTGCAAGACCTGAAGAAATTGAACACATAAAGAATTTAAGGAAAGAAATTCATTTTTATGAATAAAAAAAAAAAAATCTGCCGTGCCCCTTCAGGACATTGGCGATCATGGCTCTCCACAATTTCGTGTCCTTTGTAGCACTTAATAAATTCTGTCTTTTTCTTATTTCTCCTAAACCCTCTCTCTCTCTCTATCCATTTACTCAAGCTCATTCTTCGTCTTCTATGTACCGTATCTCTTCAGGATGTTGGCGTTCACGGCTCTCCACAATTTCTTCTCCTTTGTAGCTCTTAATAAATTCTGACTTTTTATTATTTCTCCTGAATCGTGTTCCGTTATCCATTTGCTCAAGCTCATTCTTTGTTTTCTATGTGACGTGTCTCTTCAGGACGTTGGCGATCATGGCTCTCCACGATTTCCTATCCTTTGTAGCTCTTAATAAATTTTGTCTTTTTCTTATTTCTCCTAAACCCTGTTCCGCTATCCATTTACTCAAGCTCATTCTTCGTTTTCTATGTACCGTGTCTCTTCAGGATGTTGGCGTTCATGGCTCTCCACAATTTCCTGCCATTTGTAGCTCTTAATAAATTTTGTCTTTTTGTTATTTCTCCTAAACCCTGTTCCTCTATTCATTTACTCAAGCTCATTCTTCGTCTTCTATGTGCCGTGTCTCTTCAGGACGTTGGCGATCATGGCTCTCCACAATTTCCTCTCCTTTGTAGCTCTTAATAAATTTTGTCTTTTTGTTATTTCTCCTAAACCCTGTTCCTCTATCCATTTACTCAAGCTCATTCTTCGTCTTCTATGTGCCGTGTCTCTTCAGGATGTTGGCGTTCACGGCTCTCCACAATTTCTTCTCCTTTGTAGCTCTTAATAAATTCTGACTTTTTATTATTTCTCCTGAATCGTGTTCCGTTATCCATTTGCTCAAGCTCATTCTTTGTTTTCTATGTGACGTGTCTCTTCAGGACGTTGGCGATCATGGCTCTCCACGATTTCCTATCCTTTGTAGCTCTTAATAAATTTTGTCTTTTTCTTATTTCTCCTAAACCCTGTTCCGCTATCCATTTACTCAAGCTCATTCTTCGTCTTCTATGTGCCGTGTCTCTTCAGGACGTTGGCGATCATAGCTCTCCACAATTTCCTCTCCTTTGTAGCTCTTAATAAATTTTGTCTTTTTGTTATTTCTCCTAAACCCTGTTCCTCTATTCATTTACTCAAGCTCATTCTTCGTCTTCTATGTGCCGTGTCTCTTCAGGACGTTGGCCATCATGGCTCTCCACAATTTCCTCTCCTTTGTAGCTCTTAATAAATTTTGTCTTTTTGTTATTTCTCCTAAACCCTGTTCCTCTATCCATTTACTCAAGCTCATTCTTCGTCTTCTATGTGCCGTGTCTCTTCAGGACGTTGGCGATCATGGCTCTCCACAATTTCCTATCCTTTGTAGTTTTTAATAAATTTTGTCTTTTTGCTAATTCTCCTAAACCCTGTTCCGCCATCCATTTACTCAAGCTCATTCTTCGTTTTCTATGTGCCGATCATGGCTCTCCACAATTTCCTATCCTTTGTAGCTCTCAGTAAATTTTATTTTTTTTTATTACTAAACACTTTTCCACCATCTATTTACCTCGCTAGTCAGGATTTCACTGTCGCCCATTCTGGTCTCTATTATATCCCATTCTAGGTATTTAACATGTTGTACTTGTTTGATTTAGGATTTCCAATATTTAATTCCCAAGTTCTTTGTTTCTTTTGCTTAGTGTTTTCTTGCAATTGATATTTAGTCCTTTCTTCTCGCTTTCCCTCACTTCTGTAGGACTTCTTGTTGTTTCCTCTGCGAGTCTGCTATCAACACTTTTGCTTATCTTATGTTGTTAAGATCATGGCCGCCCGTGAATATTGGTAGGACATAATTCTCTCAGAATCGCCTGGCCGTATAGGTTAAAGAATCCGGTGAGAAGACACATTTTTGTCTTACATCCATTTCTATTTTTGTATATTTAATGCATTTATTTCCTATCCGTATGCAGGCAGTTAGATCTAGATTATTCTAAATGTCTTCCTAAATATATCAAGGTTACTTAGCAGCTTCATCAGTACTTTGTGGCATAATTTACCAAAGGCTTTTGCATAATCTATAAAACACATGTACAAATACTTCTGCTATCATTCACAGACTATGCTAAAGATACAAGATCGTCTGACTGATTTGTTTTTTTACAACTTATCAACCCGTTGGAGGTTATTTAAAGATGAAACATTAGATTGTAGAAATAGTTCTATTTTTAAGTGAATCTTGCATTAAGAATTCTTTTAGTATAACAATGATTTTTCAAGTTACAAGTCTTACTATTTAACTCATAGATTTTCTATATCATTCATCTTTTATTCGGAGAATCCATGTTCAAATCTAACCCAAAAGTCCTCCAATCCACAACAACTTTCGTCAAAAGTTCTTCCTGATGTTCTGTCTGTGCTATTTATAAAATTAATTGCCCTCTACTCTTCTTCATTAGAGAGTTTACAAGTTATCCATTCAGGTTTAGGATATTCAACCATTTTCGTGGGTGCTGAAAATTTACGTAGTTTAACCTGTTTGAAGATCCTTGGGGTTCAATCACAACTCCAACCCCTTCTTCAAATTTGTCATCTGATTCAACATCACCTCTTAATCTACCTACTTGTTCATTGGGTGTTTATACTAATTTGTACACACAGAAAGCCCTTTTGCTTGATGGATACAAAATCAGTCATAGTGTGGTGTATCTACATTTCAACCAGAATACAAGATTTTTTGAAGGATTTGTTTTTTACAGTTTATCAACCCTTTGTGGGTTATTTAAAGATGAAACGTTGAATTGTAGGAATAATTCTACTTTTTGAGTGAATATCGCATTCATAATTTTTTGAGTATAACAATGACTTTTCAAGTTACAATCTTACTGTTTAACCCATAGCTGGGGGAGTTGAAGTCATACCTTTCTCAAGGGTATTAGTGCGTAATTGAATGTAATGAACACGATTAGAACTTGAACTCAGCTCTCCGTAGGATACGAGAAGGATGCATTTTACTCTCGTGATTTGATGAGCAACTGTTTAATTATTTGTCAGACGTATCTACCAAACAAACTCATTTGTTCTTTTACGATATCATGTTTCTTGTATCACAAATCTATGATATATTTTATCTCACGAGGAAACAAAAAACATGTCTCAGTTTTTTGGATAACTTTCTTTCCAAAATAATGTCCAAGCTGAAATTCCTACATTAAGATCACTGGCCGCACTTTCACGAGAAAATACACAAGTTAGATCAAGAAGCTTATTCAGAATTGTAAGCAGGTTGGAGTGTCTTCCCAGAAACGGTCGGTTGGAGGCTATCCCAACTGAAATTAAGTCCTCAGTTTTTATATATTTACTGCCTTTATTTCCTATCCGTATGCAGGTGGTTGGCTGCCAGTATAGATTCTGGATTATTCTAATTTCCTTCCCAAATATGTCAAGGTGAATTAGCAGATACATCAGTTCTCAGTGACATACTTTACCAAACACTATTGCATAATCTATAAAACAAAGGCACACCAGCTTCTGCTATCATTCACAGACAATGCTAAAATTATACAATCTTAATCTTCTATGATTTGGTCACCATTTCTATCTATTAGGCTTTAGCAGAGGTGGTGTCAAATATTTTGAAAATATTTTTTTTTTCTTTAAACATGTGCATTAAGTATGGCCATGAAAAAGGTCGGTTGGGGTCTTGAAGGATGATTCCCTGATCGCTACAATCTTAACCTGTTCAATTCTAGAGTCAACACTTATCTTCCGCTCCTATCCATATAAACCAACCTTATCGTAACCCTCTACCTTGAGTAGCCCCCAGGCCTGTACAGGGTGAAACTTCATTTTAAAAAAAAGACAACTAGTGGGAAACATATGTCCTGGAACTAAGACCAAACCTAGTACGGTGACTAACATGGAACCACATAGTAGGACTTCTCTCATTGAGGTTGATATACCGTAAAATAAACCAAACCAAACCGAAAATACACAAGTTAGATCAATAAGCTTATTTAGAATTGCAAATAGATTAGAGAGTCTTCCCCTAAATGGTCGGTTGCAGGCTATACCCACTGAAATTGTGTCCTCATTTAATATATATATATATATATATATATATATATATATATGTAAATATATATATAAGTTCATGAATCATTCATACAAAAAACAAATACAGAAGTTAATGATTTATAAACGAGGATCATATCATTCATGTACAGGTTCGGGGTTTATATATCTTATTTGAATTGTTTGCGACGATGGATTCTCGCCAATGAAATCATTAACCTCCGTATTTGTTTTTTGTATGAATGATTCATGAATTTATAAATTAATTGCACCTTTATTGAAATTAAAATAACTGATCCAAGTGCAACTTTCGGATAATAAGTGCGACATTACTGTAATTATTGAACAATATAGTTCATGCCGCTTTGACGGAAAATCTACCAGTAAAAAAGAATTCTCTCATCACTATATTTGTACAAAAACGCTCAACCTTAAAATTTAAAATCAAACTCAGCGTTGCGACTGCACGTTTCAAAACAATAACACATTTCTCATAGTATTTTTTCGGATTATATCTCTATTTTCGTTGTCCTCTTATTACTGAGAGTAAAAACAAGAACAAAATCTATTTCCATACCTGAGGATGTCTGTAGGAACAGACGAAAGATTGTAAAAATAAAAAAGACCTTATGCAACTGAAATTTATAAACGAGGATCATATCATTCATGTACAGGTTCGTGGTTTATATATCTTATTTGAATTGTTTGCGACGATGGATTCTCGCCAATTAAATCATTAACCTCTGTATTTGTTTTTTGTATGAATGATTCATGAATTTATAAATTAATTGCACCTTTATTGAAATATATATATATATATATATATATATATATATATATATATATATATATATATATATATATATGTTGAAACTTGACTAATGCATGGGATAATAATGCAACACAAAATGTACTTAGAACAAAATGTATTGAAACAAGAAAGTGTACACAATATTTACATATAGTCGTTTGTATATTCCTGGGAAGACCGTTCCTGGAGAATGATGTGTTGACTGAGTCGCAGTCGGGCAGAGTCTCTGGTTGAATCTCTTGATTCCTTCCCTCTCTTCCCGGTACCAACCATATTTATATGGTCGGTACTCCACTATGCAAATTAGGTGAATCCTACCACAACAATATATATATATATATATATATATATATATATATATATATATATATATATATATACTGCATTCATTTTCTATCCGTATGCAAGCACATTGCTGCCAGTATAGGTTCTGGGGTATTCTAATTTCCTTCCCCAATATGTTTCTGTTGTCTAGCAGTTCCAACATTTGAACATTTGTTTGTGACGAATATTTACCAAAGGCATTTTTCATAATCTATGAAACATTTAGGCTTATCCGGGATCAATTACTTATCATTCTTAATTAATTAATTAATTAATTAATTATCATTCTTTCTTTTCCTCTCCAAAACTAACGAAGAAAAATAGTTTAAATAAAATAAAAAAAAGTGACTTTTCTCCATGATTCTGTGGCGATTGTATAATTCTTAATGTGCTGACGGGTTTATTTCGTCAATAAGCCAAACATTTATTCCCCACTTTAAATTACGATTGAGCAGACTGGCACAAAGTAAGCAGCAAAAAGAAGTGGATCATTGCACGCTAAATGCGTAATCTAGTAATTGGAAAGTAATTAATTAGTCCTGGGTATGACGATAAACTACATCCGGCAGCTAGCCTTCCGATCGAGAGATCGGGTGTTTTAAGGAGCGTGGAACTACCTCTTAACTGCTGCTGTTACCAGGTCTACCCTAATCCGGAGTCTTAGCACCTGTTAGTATCCAATTTATGAGGACCCCTAAACAAAAGCAAATCACTATAAAAGTATAAAAACACATTTTTATAAGTACCGGCAATACATATTTATATAAAAGTTACCAACAATATTTATAGTAGAATTACTAACAATGCATTTTATAGCAAAAGGACTAACAGTACATTTTATCTGCAGTTGAAGACATACAGTTGCGTTCAAAATATATTTAAAGTCATAAAACTTTGTTCAAAATATTTAGTTTTCAGCATTATATAACCCATAGAGGTTGTTATGCCACTAAGAAAAATCAACCAACATGAAATAATTCTTTCAATCCATATAATATAATAATACGATTTCTTCAAGAAATCAAACTGTATTCAATAATATAACTTCTACAAAACTTCAAACATAAAATGCACATATTACCGCTTGTAGTAATTACGTCGACACGAAAATGTATATGCACAAAAGCTGAGTATCATTTGCCATGTATTCAAATGTGAAAGCAGAATAATATATATCAGGTCATCCCATAAGTTCTGTCCGAATTTTGAATAAAAGAAACAAGTGACCAAATGTTACATTTAATTACAGATTCAATCAACAATGTATTTTCCCTGATTATCTATGACTTCCTTCCATCTATTAACAAGCTTACTAATTCCATTACTGTAAAATTCTTTTGGCTTTGGTTCGAAGAACTCACGAATGTCAGTTTTAACCTCTTCCTGTGTTACAAAAGCTGTTTCTTCCAAATGATTCTATAAGCTACGAAACAAATGGTAGTCTGAAGGAGCAAGATCAGGAGAATAAGGTAGATGAGGAATTTTCTCCGAACCAAGTTCTTCGATCTTTTGTGAGGTGATTCTTGTTGTGTGTGGTCGCGCATTGTCCTGATGAAACATCACCTCTTTTCGATTCACTAGAGCAGGTCTTTTTTTCCTCAAAGCTTGGTTCAAACGCTCTAATTGCTGACAGTATATTTGAGCATTAATTATTACATTAGGTGGTAAGAATTCAAAGTGGATTATTCCTTGGCGATCCTACCAGATTGAAAGAAGAACCTTTTGCCCATGAAGTTTCCTTCTCGGCCCTGCCTGGGGTCCTTCCCCTTTACCAAGCCACTGTCTATGACGCTTAACATTTCGATAAAAAATCAATTTTTCGTCGCGAGTCACAAGTCTATCCAAAAAAGGTGAAACAAGTTGGCGAGAATGGAGAGAAGAGCAGATGTCAACTCGGGATTTGAGTTTGTTTTCAGACAATTCATGAGGCACCCATTTTCCAAGTTTAGGAACTTTTCCAAGTTGTTGAAGATGACGATGAATAGTTGTGTGTTTTGAACTGAGAACCACTGCCAATTCCTCAACTGATAAAGCAGGATTTCCTTCAAGGGATGCTTCAATAAACCTTTGATCAAACTCAACTGGACGTCTGGTTTGATCTTCATCTTCAAGGGTGAAATCTCCACCTCTGAATTTTGCAAACCATCTTCTGCAAGTTCTTTCATTCACACATTCCTCTCCATAAACTGAGTGAATGTTTCTAGCCGCTTCGGCTGCTGAGTTTCCTTTCTTGAACTCATAAAGTATTATGTGGCTCAAATGATTCTTGGGTACTTCCATGTTGGCAGGGTTTTAATCAAACAAAATTTAATTTTATTGTTTTCTGAAATAAAATTTGATCAGTTTAAATGCATCTAAACATAAAAATAATGCTCAGCTCCATTAGACTTTATAAAAAAACTCTTTAAATTTCGTTCACTTTAACAAAAAGTTAAAATTCGGACAGAACTTATGGGATGACCTGATATATCATATTTTTATTTCTTAAAAGCTCACAAGAAAAGGAAATTTCGGCATTAAATGACCCATGAGGAGTTGATATGCCGTTAAGAATCAAATGAAGAAAGCAACTTGCAATTGAGCAAACTGACACAAAGCAACAAAAACGAATGAATAGTTTAGATATGTCGTCATAAAGTAGCCTAAGCGGAAGTAATTACCTCCCTTTAGTAGAACTCTCTTTGTGTAGAAATATCTAACAGAGACACTGTGCAAAAAAATAAATAAATAAACAGTGTGTATTACGTCTATCGCCATGCGCATTTGCAAAGGGAATTATTTTATTGTTTTTTTTTTTGTTTATCATCATCATCATCATCATCATCATCATCATCATCATTATTATTATTATTATTATTATTATTATTATTATTATTATTATTATTATTATTATTTTCTTTGATTTCTGGCGTTTACATATTTCTTTCCGGGTCCCGCCCAGGGACCTAAAGTTAGAAATGGCATCATGACACTTTTCACTGACAAAAAAAAAAAAAAATTACATAGATAAAGCCCTTCGTAATGTGTGGACTGTACTTGTCAGAACAATTTTTTGTACCTCCTTGAGGCATGGACTTCCAGGAATCCCTGCAATTAGTCTACTGCAATCTTTTCCAACCAGTCCTAGGGCTCCAACTACAACAGGGATTGTTGATGTTCTCTTATGCCACATTTTCGAGATTTCTATTTCAAGGTCCTTGTATTTTGACAGCTTTTTAAATATCTTCAAAGATACATTGCAGTCAGCAGGGACTGCCATATAAATAAGAAGGCACCGTTTTTGTTTGTGGTTTTTAATAACAATATCTGGTCGGTTGGCCTTGATTGTTCCGTCAGTGTGTATTGTGTAGTCCCATAGAATTGTAACAGGTCCTATCTCCGTAACCGGGTCTGGGTGGTGTTCATACCAGTTTCTTTCAGTTTCCTTCCCGTAGAAGTTGCAGATTTTCCAGTGCAGATATTGGACCACTCTGTCATGCCGGGTTTTATATTCAGTGGGTGCCAATATCGTGCAACCTGATACAAGATGATCAATTGTTTCTGGATATTTATCACAGAATCTGCATTTTGGACTGACACCATATTTTAGTATATGTGCTTGATAATTCCTAGTTAGCAAGCATTGGTCCCGCGCAGCAAGGATAAAACCTTCAGTTTCCGCTTTCAACCCTGCACTGCGTAGCCACTGATGGGTACGGGTTTTGTCTACATCAGCTTGTTTGGTACGGGCAGAGTATTGGCCATGAAGCAGTTTATCTTGACATCGCTTCTGTATCTGGTCGGTTGCATTCGTCTTTGCTGTCTTTTTTAAGTATTATTATTATCATCATCATCATCATCATCATCATCATCATCATTATTATCATTATTATTATTATTATTATTATTATTATTATTATTATTATTATTATTACCATTATCATTATTATTATTAACGCCCCGCCTTACAAAATCCGTAGGCCACACAAGGCAGATTGTGACTGAACTAGGTGTGTGGGAGTGGGGTAATGGTAACAGACAGGAAGGGAGGATTTTGCTGATCTTGGGGGATAGATAATGTTTGACCCCAGGCTTGAAGAGATGATGTTTTTAGAGTTCGCGACGTCTGTTTCACAAAGTAGCGGTTCTAGGTAAGACGCTGCCCGAATGGCACTTTTTGCTTACAAATGGAATACAAACAAAATGAAAGCTATTCGACCTTGTAGACGTGTCACCGGGGGGGGGGGGTTAGTTATCGATACTAAAGAATGGAGTCCTGAAAATTTGGCATTGTAATGGTGATCGGTTTACAGCGTTGTCTGCGCGAATGGGATTCTGGGATGGAATATCTGTGCTGAAAAAGCGAGAGAGAGAGAGAGAGAGAGAGAGAGAGAGATTGATTGCCGGTCGGTAAACAACAGTCAGCACAATATAGATGGGAATAATTCCTGGAATACGCAGAAATTTAATTAAAAATTATTAAATTTCCGTATTTCTTTTTTAAAACTCTATTGAAGAATTATTCTCTGCCCGAAATTACTAATATTTTTAACTTGTTTTAGATCTTATTTTTGTCTGAAAATTAGCGTAAAAAGAAGAATTGAAATGTGTCTAACGTGCCTGAATTCTCAATTGTCTAAGACTTTCTTGTAGATTCATGTCAGCAAACAGCCAAAAGTGATTTGCGTTCGAGTTTCTTCCAGACGAAATCCGATAGCATCGATCTTCAAGAAATGATTACAATCAGTTGTGCAAATAAGGAAGCCGCCAAATGTCCGCGGGGAGAGGTTTCATGCCGTAAGGAAAGAGAAAGAGAGAGGAAGGGAGAAATTATAAAGAAAATGAAAGAATAACAAAAATCGCGATTGATTTGCTTTCGTTTTATTTTATTTTCTTTCACGCCGTTCTTTCTTCTTTCTATCTTTCTTTCTTTCTTTCTTTTTTCTTTATTTCTTTCTTTCTTTATTTCTTTCTTTTTTCTTTCTTTTTTCTTTCTTTCTTTTTACAATTCCTATTCTCCTTTCATTTCTTATCGTTGTTTGTTTCTTTCTTTTAGAATTCCTGTTCTCCTTTCCTTTCTTATCGTTCTTTTTTTCTTTCTTTCTTTCTTTCTTTCTTTCTTTCTTTCTTTCTATCTTTCTTTCTTTCTTTCTTTCTTTCTTTTTACAATTCCTATTCTCCTTTCCTTTCTTATCGTTCTTTCTTTCTTTCTTTCTTTTTAGAATTCCTGTTCTCCTTTCCTTTCTTATCGTTCTTTCTTTCTTTCTTTCTTTCTTTTTACAATTTCTGCTCTCCTTTGCTTTCTTTCTTTCTTTTTAAAATTTCTTGTTCTCCTTTGCTTTCTTGTCGTTCTTTCTTTCTATCTTTTTTCTTTCTTTCTTTCTTTCTTTTTACAATTCCTGTTCTCCTTTGCTTTCTTATCGTTCTTTCTTCTTTTCTTTCTTTCTTTCTTTCTTTCTTTCTTTCTTTCTTTCTTTTTACAATTCCTGTTCTCCTTTGCTTTCTTATCGTTCTTTTTTTCTTTCTTGCTTTCTTTCTTTCTTTTTACAATTCCTGTTCTCATTTCCTTTCTTGTCGTTCGTTCTTTCTTTCTTCTTTCTTTCTTTCTTTCTTTCTTTCTTTTTACAATTCCTGTTCTCCTTTGCTTTATTATCGTTCTTTCTTTCTTTTTTCTTTCTTTCTTTTTTTCTTTCTTTTTATAATTCCTGTTGTCCCTTGCTTTCTTATCGTTCGTTCTTTCTTTCTTTCTTTCTTTCTTTTTCTTTCTTTCTTTCTTTCTTTTTGCAATTCCTGTTCTCCTATGCTTTCTTATCGTTCTTTCGTTTTTTCTTTTCTCTTTCTTTCTTTCTTTCTTTCTTTCTTTTTTTTTTTTTACAATTCCTGTTCTCCTTTCCTTTCTTATCGTTCTTTCTTTCTTTTTATATTTCCTGTTCTCCTTTGCTTTCTTATCATTCTTTCTTTCTTTCTTTCTTTCTTTCTTTCTTTCTTTTTCTTTCTTTCTTTCTTTCTTTCTTTCTTTCTTTCTTTCTTTCTTTCTTACTTTTTACATTTCCTGTTCTCCTTTCCTTTCTTATCGTTCTTTCGTTTTTTCTTTTCTCTTTCTTTCTTTCTTTCTTTCTTTCTTTCTTTCTTTTTTTTTACAATTCCTGTTCTCTTTTCCTTTCTTATCGTTCTTTCTTTCTTTTTATATTTCCTGTTCTCCTTTGTTTTCTTATCATTCTTTCTTTCTTTCTTTCTTTCTTTCTTTCTTTCTTACTTTTTACATTTCCTGTTCTCCTTACCTTTCTTATCGTTCTTCCTTCTTTCTTATCTTTCTTTCTTATCTTTCTTTCTTTTTACAATTCCTGTTCTCTTTTCCTTTCTTATCGTTCTTTCTTTCTTTCTTTTTACAATTCCTGTTCTCCTTTGCTTTCTTATCGTTCTTTCTTTCTTTCTTTTTTCTTTCTTTCTTTCTTTCTTTCTTTCTTTCTTTCTTTTTAAAATTCCTGTCCTCATTTCCTTTCTTATCGTTCTTTCTTTCTTTCTTTTTTCTTTCTTTCTTTTTTGCTTTCTTTCTTTCTTTCTTTCTTTTTACAATTCCTGTTCTCCTTTGCTTTCTTATCGTTCTTTTTTTCTTTCTTGCTTTCTTTCTTTCTTTTTACAATTCCTGTTCTCATTTCCTTTCTTATCGTTCGTTCTTTCTTTCTTTCTTTCTTCTTTCTTTTTTTCTTTCTTTCTTTCTTTCTTTCTTTCTTTTTACAATTCCTGTTCTCCTTTGCTTTCTTATCGTTCTTTCTTTCTTTTTCTTTCTTTCTTTTTTTCTTTCTTTTTACAATTCCTGTTGTCCCTTGCTTTCTTATCGTTCGTTCTTTCTTTCTTTCTTTCTTTTTCTTTCTTTCTTTCTTTCTTTCTTTCTTTTTACAATTCCTGTTCTCCTTTGCTTTCTTATCGTTCTTTCTTTCTTTCTTTCTTTCTTTTTTTTTTACAATTCCTGTTCTCCTTTCTTTTCTTATCGTTCTTTCTTTCTTTTTATATTCCCTGTTCTCCTTTGCTTTCTTATCATTCTTTCTTTCTTTCTTTCTTTCTTTTTCTTTATTTCTTTCTTTCTTTCTTACTTTTTACATTTCCTGTTCTCCTTTCCTTTCTTATCGTTCTTCCTTCTTTCTTATCTTTCTTTCTTATCTTTCTTTCTTTCTTTCTTTCTTTCTTTCTACAATTCCTGTTCTCCTTTCCTTTCTTGTCGTTCTTTCTCTCTTGTTTAACAGCATCCCTTTTCTTTACTTTTTAACGCTTTTCTTTCTTTCTTTCGTTCGTTCTTTTTTCACAATTTCTTTTCTCTATATCTTATCGTTCATTTTTCTTTCATTCTCATCATTTATATTAATAGTTCTTTCTTTCTTTTCTATCATTCTTTCTTTTTGTCTTTCTATTGTTCTTTCTTTCTTACATTCTTATCCTTCATTCTAATAGTTCTTTCTTTCTCATCGTTCTTTCTTTCTTTATTCTTTCTTTCTTTCTTTCATTCTTATCATTCATTCTAATAGTTCTTTCTTTTTTCTTTGTTATCGTTTTTTCTTTCTTTTTTCTTTCTTATTATTCTTTCTTTCTTTCATTTTTATCATTCATTTTAACAGTTCTTTCTTTCTTTCTTTCTTTCCTATCATTCTCTCTTTTTTCGTTCTTTCTTTCATTCTTATCATTCATTCTAATAGTTCATTCTTTTTTTCTTTCCTATCCTTATTTCTTTCTTTTTGCTTTCTTATTATTCTTTCTTTCTTTCTTTCTTTTTCTTTCTTTCTTTCTTATCGTTTCAATTATTTTCTTCTTTACTTTCTCATCGTCCTGACTGTCTTTCTTTCTTTCGCTCTCAACTCTTTCTTTCTTTCTTTATTTTTTTTCTTTCTCTTTTGCATCATTTGCACTTTTATTTCTATATATAATTCCCGCCGTTCGCCTTGATTTGGCTGTTGTACGCTCCGGCCTTCTTCAGGTGGTTGGAATGTCGAACTGAAACCTTTATTTCGCTCG
>OZ010587.1:29512013-29529513 GCA_963932145.1 Acanthosepion lycidas | reverse complement strand
CTGGTTGTATTGAGCTCTTTTGTTAGTTGTTTACTCGTGTCGGGGTTTTTTTCTTTGGGCTTTGAACTTGTATCTGGGCGATTTTTTCGACAGACTTTCATGTTCCTAGCTCATTCTTTTTTGAAATCCTTTTTTTTTCCCTTCGAGATTGATTTGATTATTGGCAAATCAAAAATTCTAGGATTTTTCGAAACGAGTATAGTTACATATATATATATATATATATATATATATATATATATATATATATATATATATACGCTTGAGGTTCAGCCTGATGATACCCTATTACGGTTGAAATTATGGTTTCATCTTTTTAGCGTCTTAGTTTATAACAATATATAGATATATACCCGCAGCGTCCACCGAACCCGAGTTACAGTTTTTCTTACGAAAGCGCAGAATCTGCCGGGATCAAAGCACCGACACACGCGCGTGCGCACACACACACACACACACATATATATATATATATATATATATATATAAGGTTGGTGCAAAAATAATGACGTAATAATGTCGTTTTTTGACGTATTTTCTAACGTCAAAAAACGACATTATTACGTCATTATTTTTGCACCAACCTAATATATGTATATTATAAAATATAATTTTAAGATATGCTATATTTATGGGTTAAAATGCTCAATATCAAATATAGAGCGTATGTGAATATATTTATATTGTTCTAATGGCAGGGGCCATGCCTTTTCTGGAAATCTCAGTTTCAATTAATTCTATTTGCTGACTCAAGAACCCATGACCTAGTGGATAAAAGCGTTGCTTGAAATAATATAAAAAGTGACTTTACCCAAAGAGATGTGAGTTCAATACCTGGACACAGAAAAAGGAACAAAAACGTTGTGTTACTATCTGAAACTATGATATGTATATGATCATCATATGAATCAGAATGTGTCTGATGATCGCAAAAGCGTGAAACCCAGGGTCACAAATACATATCCATACAACAGAATATATAGAAAAGGATTATAATAATAATTTTCTATTGTTATGTCTAACACTGATATTGAAAACGCTTTTCACTAAGTACTGCACATACAAAATAATATATATATATATATATATATATATGTGTGTGTGTGTGCGTGCGCGCGTGTAATGTGTATGCATATATATGCATGTGTGTGTGTGTGTAATTTTTTATATATTATTTATATATTATATATGCGCGGTACTTATTGGAAAACGCTCGATATCAGGGATAGAGCTAACATATTAAGTTGGATTGATGTGAGTTTGCGACCCTGGCTTTCACGTTATCTGCGATCGTCAGACATGCTGATTAAATTTGAAATTTAGGGTTTATATATGGTAGGGTATATCGGTGTTTTATGGTAGTGGGAGAAAAAATTGTTTTCGGAACGTCACTCATACGTACCCAGATATACATACACGCACGTTCACGCATTGCAGGTCACGCAAAGATAAACATATATGAACAGTGTGGGACTGGGTGTATATGCGCATCCATGTGTCGTTGCGTGCATACGTACGAATTGGTCGCTGTATTCAATGTTGGATTGTGTAGCCAATTTCTTTCCAAGTCGCATTATCCACGTACAGGCCGTTCGTCTATTTATATTCGCTGAATAATGTTGTCTCGCAAATATAAATGAATACGAAATTTCAAAATTTAATCAGTTTGTCTGACGATCGCGTAAAACCCAAGGTCGCAAAATCACATCAATCAGTGAGCATCGATCTCACTACTTGGTCGTAAATTGATCTAGCAAGACAAACTTGTTAACTATTACACCACGTAGATATGTGGTACAAGGCCAAAATTATAGGGTACCCAGTGACCATCGATCTCACTACTTGATCGTAAATTGATCTAGCAAGACAAACTTGTTAACTATTACACACGTAGATATGTGGTGCCAGGGCGAAATCAGAGGGTACCCAGTGAGGATCGATCTCACTATTGGTCGTAAATTGATCTAGCAAGACAAACTTGTTAACTATTACACCACGTAGATATGTGGTACCAGGGCGAAATCATAGGGTACCCAGTGAGCATCGATCTCACTATTTGGTCGCAAATTGATCTAGCAAGACAAAATTGTTCACTATTCCACCACATAGATATGCTGTACCAGGCCGGAATTATAGGGTACCCAGTGAGCATCGATCTCACTACTTGGTCGTAAATTGATCTAGCAAGACAAACTTGTTAACTATTACACCACGTAGATATGTGGTACCAGGCCGAAATTATAGGCAACCCAGTGAGCATAGATCTCACTATTTGGTCGTAAATGGATCTAGCAAGACAAACTTGTTAACTATTACACCACGTAGATATGTGGTCCCAGGTCAAAATTATAGGGTACCCAGTGAGTATCGATCTCACTATTTGTTCGTAAATTGATCTAGCAAGACAAACTTGTTAACTATTACACCACGTAGATATGTCGTACCAGGGCGAAATCAGAGGGTACCCAGTGAGGATCGATCTCACTATTGGTCGTAAATTGATCTAGCAAGACAAACTTGTTAGCTATTACACCACGTAGATATGTGGTACCAGGGCGAAATCATAGGGTACCCAGTGAGCATCGATCTCACTATTTGGTCGCAAATTGATCTAGCAAGACAAAATTGTTCACTATTCCACCACATAGATATGCTGTACCAGGCCGGAATTATAGGGTACCCAGTGAGCATCGATCTCACTACTTGGTCGTAAATTGATCTAGCAAGACAAACTTGTTAACTATTACACCACGTAGATATGTGGTACCAGGCCGAAATTATAGGCAACCCAGTGAGCATAGATCTCACTATTTGGTCGTAAATGGATCTAGCAAGACAAACTTGTTAACTATTACACCACGTAGATATGTGGTCCCAGGTCGAAATCATAGGGTACCCAGTGAGCAGCGATCTCACTACTTGGTCGTAAATTGATGTAGCAAGACAAACTTGTTAGCTATTACACCACGTAGATATGTGGTACAAGGTTGAAATCATAGGGTACCCAGTGAGCATCGATCTCACTATTTGGTCGTAAATTGATCTAGCAAGACAAACTTGTTAACTATTGCACCACGTAGATATGTGGTACCAGACCGAAATTATAGGGTACCCAGTGAGCATCGATCTCACTATTTGGTCGCAAATTGATCTAGCAAGACAAACTTGTTAACTATTGCACCACGTAGATATGTGGTACCAGGCCGAAATTATAGGGTACCCAGTAAGCATCGATCTCAGTACTTGGTCGCAAATTGATCTAGCAAGACAAAATTGTTCACTATTACACCACACAGATATGTGGTACCAGGATGAAATTATAGGTTACCCAGTGAGCATCGATCTCACTACTTGGTCGTAAATTGATCTAGCAAGACAAACTTGTTAACTATTACACCACGTAGATGTGAGGTACCAGGCCGAAATCATAGGGTACCCAGTGAGCAGCGATCTCAGTATTTGGTCGTAAATTGATCTAGCAAGAAAAACTTGTTAACTATTACACCACGTAGATGTGTGGTACCAGGCTGAAATTATAGGGTACCCAGTGAGCAGGGATCTCACTATTTGGTCGTAAATTGATCTAGCAAGACAAACTTGTTAACTATTACACCACGTAGATATGTGGTACTAGGGCGAAATCATAGGGTACCCAGTGAGCATCGATCTCACTACTTGGTCGTAAATTGATCTAGCAAGACAAACTTGTTAACTATTGCACTACATAGATATGTGGTAACAGGCCGAAATCATAGGGTACCCAGTTAGCAGCGATCTCACTATTTGGTCGCAAATTGATCTAGCAAGTCAAACTTGTTACCTATTACACCACGTAGATATGTGGTACCAGGCCGAAATTATAGGGTACCCATTGAGCATCGATCTCACTACTTGGTCGTAAATTGATCTAGCAAGACAAACTTGTTAACTATTACACCACGTAGATATGAGGTACCAGGCCGAAATGATAGGGTACCCAGTGAGCATCGATCTCACTACTTGATCGTAAATTGATCTAGCAAGACAAACTTGTTAACTATTACACACGTAGATATGTGGTGCCAGGCCGAAATCATAGGGTACCCAGTGAGCAGCGATCTCACTACTAGGTCGCAAATTGATCTAGCCAGAGAAACTTGTTAACTATTACACCACGTAGATATGTGGTCCCAGGTCGAAATCATAGGGTACCCAGTGAGCATCGATCTCACTATTTGTTCGTAAATTGATCTAGTAAGACAAACTTGTTAACTATTACACCACGTAGATATGTGGTACCAGGCCGAAATTATAGGGTACCCAGTGAGCATCGATCTCACTACTTGGTCGTAAATTGATCTAGCAAGACAAACTTGTTAACTATTGCACCACGTAGATATGTGGTACCAGACCGAAATTATAGGGTACCCAGTGAGCATCGATCTCACTATTTGGTCGCAAATTGATCTACCAAGACAAACTTGTTAACTATTGCACCACGTAGATGTGAGGTACCAGGCCGAAATTATAGGGTACCCAGTGAGCCTCGATCTCACTACTTGGTCGTATATTAATCTAGCAAGACAAACTTGTTAACTATTGCACCACGTAGATATGTGGTACCAGGCCGTAATTATAGGGTACCCAGTGAGCATCGATCTCACTACTTGGTCGCAAATTGATCTAGCAAGACAAAATTGTTCACTATTACACCACACAGATATGTGGTACCAGGATGAAATTATAGGTTACCCCGTGAGCATCGATGTCACTACTTGGTCGTAAATTGATCTAGCAAGACAAACTTGTTAACTATTACACCACGTAGATGTGAGGTACCAGGCCGAAATCATAGGGTACCCAGTGAGCAGCGATCTCAGTATTTGGTCGTAAATTGATCTAGCCAGAGAAACTTGTTAACTATTACACCACGTAGATGTGTGGTACCAGGCTGAAATTATAGGGTACCCAGTGAGCAGCGATCTCACTATTTGGTCGTAAATTGATCTAGCAAGACAAACTTGTTAACTATTACACCACGTAGATATGTGGTACTAGGGCGAAATCATAGGGTACCCAGTGAGCATCGATCTCACTACTTGGTCGTAAATTGATCTAGCAAGACAAACTTGTTAACTATTGCACCACATAGATATGTGGTAACAGGCCGAAATCATAGGGTATCCAGTTAGCAGCGATCTCACTACTTGGTCGTAAATTGATCTAGCAAGACAAACTTGTTAACTATTACACCACGTAGATATGAGGTACCAGGCCGAAATGATAGGGTACCCAGTGAGCATCGATCTCACTACTTGGTCGTAAATTGATCTAGCAAGACAAACTTGTTAACTATTGCACCACGTAGATATGTGGTACCAGGCCCAAATTATAGGGTACCCAGTGAGCATCGATCTCACTACTTGATCGTAAATTGATCTAGCAAGACAAACTTGTTAACTATTACACACGTAGATATGTGGTGCCAGGCTGAAATCATAGGGTACCCAGTGAGCAGCGATCTCACTACTAGGTCGCAAATTGATCTAGCCAGAGAAACTTGTTAACTATTACACCACGTAGATATGTGGTACCAGGCCGAAAACATAGGGTACCCAGTGAGCAGCAATCTCACTATTTGGTCGTAAATTGATCTAGCAAGACAAACTTGTTAGCTATTACACCACGTAGATATGTGGTAACAGGCCGAAATCATAGGATACCCAGTGAGCATCGATCTCAGTACTTGGTCGCAAATTGATCTAGCAAGACAAAATTGTTCACTATTACACCACACAGATATGTGGTACCAGGATGAAATTATAGGTTACCCAGTGAGCATCGATCTCACTACTAGGTCGCAAATTGATCTAGCCAGAGAAACTTGTTAACTATTACACCACGTAGATATGTGGTACCAGGCCGAAATCATAGGGTACCCAGTGAGCAGCAATCTCACTATTTGGTCGTAAATTGATCTAGCAAGACAAACTTGTTAGCTATTACACCACGTAGATATGTGGTAACAGGCCGAAATCATAGGGTACCCAGTGAGCATCGATCTCAATATTTGGTCGCAAATTGATCTAGCAAGACAAACTTGTTAACTATTACACCACATAGATATGTGGTACGAGGCCGAAATTATAGGGTAACCAGTGAGCATCGATCTCACTATTTGTTCGTAAATTGATCTAGCAAGACAAACTTGTTAACTATTACACCACGTAGATATGTGGTACCAGGCCGAAATTATAGGGTACCCAGTGAGCATCGATCTCACTACTTGGTCGTAAATTGATCTAGCAAGACAAACTTGTTAACTATTGCACCACGTAGATATGTGGTACCAGACCGAAATTATAGGGTACCCAGTGAGCATCGATCTCACTATTTGGTCGCAAATTGATCTACCAAGACAAACTTGTTAACTATTGCACCACGTAGATATGTGGTACCAGGCCGAAATTATAGGGTACCCAGTGAGCATCGATCTCACTACTTGGTCGTAAATTGATCTAGCAAGACAAACTTGTTAACTATTGCACCACGTAGATATGTGGTACCAGACCGAAATTATAGGGTACCCAGTGAGCATCGATCTCACTATTTGGTCGCAAATTGATCTACCAAGACAAACTTGTTAACTATTGCACCACGTAGATGTGAGGTACCAGGCCGAAATTATAGGGTACCCAGTGAGCCTCGATCTCACTACTTGGTCGTATATTAATCTAGCAAGACAAACTTGTTAACTATTGCACCACGTAGATATGTGGTACCAGGCCGTAATTATAGGGTACCCAGTGAGCATCGATCTCACTACTTGGTCGCAAATTGATCTAGCAAGACAAAATTGTTCACTATTACACCACACAGATATGTGGTACCAGGATGAAATTATAGGTTACCCCGTGAGCATCGATGTCACTACTTGGTCGTAAATTGATCTAGCAAGACAAACTTGTTAACTATTACACCACGTAGATGTGAGGTACCAGGCCGAAATCATAGGGTACCCAGTGAGCAGCGATCTCAGTATTTGGTCGTAAATTGATCTAGCCAGAGAAACTTGTTAACTATTACACCACGTAGATGTGTGGTACCAGGCTGAAATTATAGGGTACCCAGTGAGCAGCGATCTCACTATTTGGTCGTAAATTGATCTAGCAAGACAAACTTGTTAACTATTACACCACGTAGATATGTGGTACTAGGGCGAAATCATAGGGTACCCAGTGAGCATCGATCTCACTACTTGGTCGTAAATTGATCTAGCAAGACAAACTTGTTAACTATTGCACCACTTAGATATGTGGTAACAGGCCGAAATCATAGGGTATCCAGTTAGCAGCGATCTCACTACTTGGTCGTAAATTGATCTAGCAAGACAAACTTGTTAACTATTACACCACGTAGATATGAGGTACCAGGCCGAAATGATAGGGTACCCAGTGAGCATCGATCTCACTACTTGGTCGTAAATTGATCTAGCAAGACAAACTTGTTAACTATTGCACCACGTAGATATGTGGTACCAGGCCCAAATTATAGGGTACCCAGTGAGCATCGATCTCACTACTTGATCGTAAATTGATCTAGCAAGACAAACTTGTTAACTATTACACACGTAGATATGTGGTGCCAGGCTGAAATCATAGGGTACCCAGTGAGCAGCGATCTCACTACTAGGTCGCAAATTGATCTAGCCAGAGAAACTTGTTAACTATTACACCACGTAGATATGTGGTACCAGGCCGAAAACATAGGGTACCCAGTGAGCAGCAATCTCACTATTTGGTCGTAAATTGATCTAGCAAGACAAACTTGTTAGCTATTACACCACGTAGATATGTGGTAACAGGCCGAAATCATAGGATACCCAGTGAGCATCGATCTCAGTACTTGGTCGCAAATTGATCTAGCAAGACAAAATTGTTCACTATTACACCACACAGATATGTGGTACCAGGATGAAATTATAGGTTACCCAGTGAGCATCGATCTCACTACTAGGTCGCAAATTGATCTAGCCAGAGAAACTTGTTAACTATTACACCACGTAGATATGTGGTACCAGGCCGAAATCATAGGGTACCCAGTGAGCAGCAATCTCACTATTTGGTCGTAAATTGATCTAGCAAGACAAACTTGTTAGCTATTACACCACGTAGATATGTGGTAACAGGCCGAAATCATAGGGTACCCAGTGAGCATCGATCTCAATATTTGGTCGCAAATTGATCTAGCAAGACAAACTTGTTAACTATTACACCACATAGATATGTGGTACGAGGCCGAAATTATAGGGTAACCAGTGAGCATCGATCTCACTATTTGTTCGTAAATTGATCTAGCAAGACAAACTTGTTAACTATTACACCACGTAGATATGTGGTACCAGGCCGAAATTATAGGGTACCCAGTGAGCATCGATCTCACTACTTGGTCGTAAATTGATCTAGCAAGACAAACTTGTTAACTATTGCACCACGTAGATATGTGGTACCAGACCGAAATTATAGGGTACCCAGTGAGCATCGATCTCACTATTTGGTCGCAAATTGATCTACCAAGACAAACTTGTTAACTATTGCACCACGTAGATATGTGGTACCAGGCCGAAATTATAGGGTACCCAGTGAGCCTCGATCTCACTACTTGGTCGTATATTAATCTAGCAAGACAAACTTGTTAACTATTGCACCACGTAGATATGTGGTACCAGGCCGTAATTATAGGGTACCCAGTGAGCATCGATCTCAGTACTTGGTCGCAAATTGATCTAGCAAGACAAAATTGTTCACTATTACACCACACAGATATGTGGTACCAGGATGAAATTATAGGTTACCCCGTGAGCATCGATGTCACTACTTGGTCGTAAATTGATCTAGCAAGACAAACTTGTTAACTATTACACCACGTAGATGTGAGGTACCAGGCCGAAATCATAGGGTACCCAGTGAGCAGCGATCTCAGTATTTGGTCGTAAATTGATCTAGCCAGAGAAACTTGTTAACTATTACACCACGTAGATGTGTGGTACCAGGCTGAAATTATAGGGTACCCAGTGAGCAGCGATCTCACTATTTGGTCGTAAATTGATCTAGCAAGACAAACTTGTTAACTATTACACCACGTAGATATGTGGTACTAGGGCGAAATCATAGGGTACCCAGTGAGCATCGATCTAACTACTTGGTCGTAAATTGATCTGGCAAGACAAACTTGTTAACTATTGCACCACATAGATATGTGGTAACAGGCCGAAATCATAGGGTATCCAGTTAGCAGCGATCTCACTATTTTGTCGCAAATTGATCCAGCAAGTCAAACTTGTTAACTATTACACCACGTAGATATGTGGTACCAGGCCGAAATTATATGGTACCCATTGAGCATCGATCTCACTACTTGGTCGTAAATTGATCTAGCAAGACAAACTTGTTAACTATTACACCACGTAGATATGAGGTACCAGGCCGAAATGATAGGGTACCCAGTGAGCATCGATCTCACTACTTGGTCGTAAATTGATCTAGCAAGACAAACTTGTTAACTATTGCACCACGTAGATATGTGGTACCAGGCCAAAATTATAGGGTACCCAGTGAGCATCGATCTCACTACTTGATCGTAAATTGATCTAGCAAGACAAACTTGTTAACTATTACACACGTAGATATGTGGTGCCAGGCTGAAATCATAGGGTACCCAGTGAGCAGCGATCTCACTACTAGGTCGCAAATTGGTCTAGCCAGAGAAACTTGTTAACTATTACACCACGTAGATATGTGGTACCAGGCCGAAAACATAGGGTACCCAGTGAGCAGCAATCTCACTATTTGGTCGTAAATTGATCTAGCAAGACAAACTTGTTAGCTATTACACCACGTAGATATGTGGTAACAGGCCGAAATCATAGGATACCCAGTGAGCATCGATCTCAATATTTGGTCGCAAATTGATCTAGCAAGACAAACTTGTTAACTATTATACCACATAGATATGTGGTACGAGGCCGAAATTATAGGGTACCCAGTGAGCATCGATCTCACTATTTGTTCGTAAATTGATCTAGCAAGACAAACTTGTTAACTATTACACCACGTAGATATGTAGTACCAGGCCGAAATTATAGGGTACCCAGTGAGCATCGATCTCTCTACTTGGTCGTAAATTGATCTAGCAAGACAAATTTGTTCCCTATTGCACCACGTAGATATGTGTTACCAGACCAAAATTATAGGGTACCCAGTGAGCATCGATCTCACTATTTGGTCGCAAATTGATCTAGCAAAACAAACTTGTTAACTATTGCACCACATAGATATGTGGTAACAGGCCGAAATCATAGGGTACCCAGTTAGCAGCGATCTCACTATTTGGTCGCAAATTGATCTAGCAAGTCAAACTTGTTAACTATTACACCACGTAGATATGTGGTACCAGGCCGAAATTATACGGTACCCAGAGAGCATCGATCTCACTACTTGGTCGTAAATTGATCTAGCAAGACAAACTTGTTAACTATTACACCACATAGATATGTGGTACCAGGGCGAAATTATAGGGTACCCAGTGAGCATCGATCTCACTACTTGGTCGTAAATTGATCTAGCAAGACAAACTTGTTAACTATTACACCACGTAGATATGTGGTACTAGGTCGAAATAATAGGGTACCCAGTGAGCATCGATCTAACTACTTGGTCGTAAATTGATCTAGCAAGACAAACTTGTTAACTATTGCACCACGTAGAGAGGTGGACCAGGCTAAAATTATAGGGTACCCTGTGAGCATCGATCTCACTACTTGGTCGTAAATTGATCTAGCAAGACAAACTTGTTAACTATTGCACCACGTTGATATGTCGTACCAGGCCGAAATTATAGGGTACCTAGTGAGCATCGATCTCACTACTTGTTCGTAAATTGATCTAGCAAGACAAAATTGTTTACTATTGCACCACGTAGATATGTGGTACCAGTCCGAAATCATAGGGTACCCAGTGAGCAGCGATCTCACTACTTGGTCGTAAATTGATCTAGCATGACAAACTTGTTAACTATTACTCCACGTACATATGTGGTACCAGGCCGAAATTATAGGTTACCCAGTGAGCAGCGATCTCACTATTTGGTCGTAAATTGATCTAGCAAGACAAACTTGTTAACTATTGCACCACGTAGATATGTGGTACCAGGCCGAAATTATAGGGTACCCAGTGAGCATCGATCTCACTACTTGGTCGTAAATTGATCTAGCAGGAAAAACTTGTTAACTATTGCACCACGTTGATATGTCGTACCAGGCCGAAATTATAGGGTACCTATTGAGCATCGATCTAACTACTTGGTCGTAAATTGATCTAGCAAGACAAACTTGTTTACTATTGCACCACGTCGATATGTGGTACCAGGCCAAAATTATAGGGTACCCAGTGATCATCGATCTCACTACTTGGTCGTAAATTGATCTAGCAAGAAAAACTTGTTAACTATTACACCACGTAGATATGTGGTACCAGGCCGAAATTATAGGGTACCCAGTGAGCATCGATCTCACTACTTGGTCGTAAATTGATCTAGCAAGACAAACTTGTTAACTATTACACCACGTAGATTTGTGGTACCAGGCCAAAATTATAGGGTACCTAGTGAGCATCGATCTCACTACTTGGTCGTAAATTGATCTAGCAAGATAAACTTGTTAACTATTACACCACGTAGATATGTGGTACCAGACGAAATCATAGGGTACCCAGTGAGCATCGATCTCACTACTTGGTCGTAAATTGATCTAGCAAGACAAACTTGTTAACTATTACACCACATAGATATGTGGTACCAGGGCGAAATTATAGGGTACCCAGTGAGCATCGATCTCACTACTTGGTCGGAAATTGATCTAGCAAGACAAACTTGTTAACTATTACACCACGTAGATATGTGGTACTAGGTCGAAATAATAGTGTACCCAGTGAGCATCGATCTCTCTACTTGGTCGTAAATTGATCTAGCAAGACAAACTTGTTAACTATTGAACCACGTAGATAAGTGTTACCAGGCCGAAAATATTGGGTACCCCGTGAGGATCGATCTCCCTACTTGGTCGTAAATTGATCTAGCAAGACAAACTTGTTAACTATTACACCACGTACATATGTGGTACCAGGCCAAAATTATAGGGTACCCAGTGAGCATCGATCTCACTACTTGATCGTAAATTGATCTAGCAAGACAAACTTGTTAACTATTGCACAACGTAGATATGTGGTACTAGGCCGAAATTATAGGGTACCTAGTGAGCTTCGATCTCACTACTCGGTCGTAAATTGATCTAGCAAGACAAACTTGTTAACTATTGCACCTCGTAGATATGTGGTACCTGACCGAAATTATAGGGTACCCAGTGAGCATCGATCTCACTACTTGGTCGTAAATTGATCTAGCAAGACAAACTTATTAACTATTACACCACGTAGATATGTTGTATCAGGCCAAAATTATAGGGTACCCAGTGAGCATCGATCTCACTACTTGGTCGTAAATTGATCTAGCAAGACAAACTTGTTAACTATTATACCACGTAGATATGTGGTACTAGGTCGCAATCATAGGGTACCCAGTTAGCATCGATCTCACTACTTGGTCGTAAATTGATCTAGCAAGACAAACTTGTTAACTATTGCACCACGTATATATGTGGTACCAGGCTGAAATCATAGGGTACCCAGTGAGCAGCGATATCACTATTTGGTCGCAAATTGATCTAGCATGTCAAACTTGTTAACTATTACACCACATAGATATGTGGTACCAGGCCAAAATTATAGGGTACCCAGTGAGCATCGATCTCACTATTTGGTCGTAAATTGATCTAGCAAGACAAACTTGTTAACTATTACACCACGTAGATATGTGGTACTAGGTCGAAATCATAGGGTACCCAGTGAGCATCGATCTCACTACTTGGTCGTAAATTGATCTAGCAAGACAAACTTGTTAACTATTGCACCACATAGATATGTTGTACCAGGCCGAAATCATAGGGTACCCAGTGAGCAGCGATCTCACTATTTGGTCGCAAATTGATCTAGCAAGTCAAACTTGTTAACTATTACACCACGTAGATATGTGGTACCAGGCCGAAATCATAGGGTACCCAGTGAGCATCGATCTCACTACTTAGTCGTAAATTGATCTATCAAGACAAACTTGTCAACTATTACACCACGGATATATGTGGTACCAGACCAAAATTATAGGCTACCCAGTGAGCATCGATCTCACTACTTGGTCGTAAATTGATCTAGCAAGACAAACTTGTTAACTATTACACCACTTAGATATGTGGTACTAGGCCAAAATTATAGGATACCCAGTGAGCATGGATCTCACTACTTGGTCGTAAATTGATCTAGCAAGAAAAACTTGTTAACTATTACACCACGTAGATATGTGGTACCAGGCCGAAATTATAGGGTACCCAGTGAGCATCGATCTCACTACTTGGTCGTAAATTGATGTAGCAAGACAAACTTGTTAACTATTACATCGCGTAGATATGTGCCCATGTGGCAGAACCATATTAATATGGAACTAGTAATTATTCTGCGGTGGTTGGCGATCCCAGACCACTAACCTTTCTCAAATTGTGACATTTCTTTCACGGTATTAAAGGAAATGACCTCGATTCGTGTGTGTCTTTGGATTATTTCATGTCAGCTTTTTTATATGAGACTCAGTGAACAATGATCACTGAAGCATTTCCAGGTTCGCGAACGTTGAAAACACGTATATATGGTTGATACTTATTGGAAAGCGCTCAACATCAGTGATAGAGCTAACATATTTAGTTGGATTGATGTGAGTTTGTGACCTTGGGTTTCACACTATTTGCGACCGCCAGACAAACTGATTAAATTTTGAAATTTTGGATTTATTTATGTTTGCGAGACAACATTATTCAGCGACTATAAATAGACGAACGGCCTGTACGTGGACAAAATGCTACACAATCCAACATTGAATACAGCGACCAATTGCGTACGTATGCACGCAACGACACATGGATGCGCATATACGCCCAGTCTCACACTGTTCATATATCTTTATCTTTGCCTGAGCTGCAATGCGTGAACGTGCGTGTATGTATGTCTGTGTATGTATGAGAGTCGTTCCGACGACAGTTTCTTCCCCACAACCATAAAACATTGATATACGCAAACATAGATTCAAAATTTCAAAAATTATTCAGTTTGTCTGATGATCTCAGAGAGCGTGAAACCCAAGATCACAAACTCACATCAATGCAACTATATATATATATATATATATATATATATATGATTAAATAACAAATCGGATCGTATGTTGGCTCTCTGTGCAGCGCCAAGAAATTTTTCTCCCCTGAATCGATACCTCAAATATACAAATCAACCATTCGCCCTTCCATGGAGTATTGCTGCCATATATGGTCTGGGCTACCTTCTGTTTACCTCGGAGCTCTTGACAAGATCCAGAGACGGATATATAATATAATTGGCCCTGATCTGGCGTCTCGTCTACAGTCACTCTCTCACAGACGCGCCGTCGCCTTTCTCTGTCTTTTCTACAAATACTTTCATGGTAATTGCTCTGATGAGCTGCTCTCACTGGTTCCCAGTATCCATGAATTCAAGCGCCCTACTAGGCTGGCATCCCGCTCTCACCCTTACACTGTAGAAACTTTTAAATGTAGCTGTCTCTTCTACTCCAATAGCTTCATACCTCGCATCTCTCGCCTGTGGAACACCCTTCTCAATTACTGTTTCCTTGAGAGCTATAATTTCCAACTATTCAAATGTAATGTCAATCAACATCTCCAGCTACCTTGATCTATCCACTATCCCTCTCCTCATCCTTTCTTCTGTCACTCCTATCTGTTCTTGCTCCCAATTTTCTGCAACCTCCTGCATCCTAGTGGCGTCACGCCTTGCTCGGGGCGTAATGCTTTAAAACAAAATGTTTTACCTACGGATGCGTTTGTGAAGCTTCGCTTATATGAAATGAGAGAGTATCAAATTGATCACCAAATTACGGGTTAAAAGAGCTGCAATTTTGACCACACAGAATTGTGGACACCGTATAGGTTCCATATCAATCTGCTGCATAGCTTCCACAAAAATTGTCTCTGCGCAATCTGTGGTTATACTTTTAACGATAGGGTGTCCAATGCTGAGCTCGCAAAATGCAACATTGGTGGGGTTGAGCTTTTCTTGATGCAGTCACAACTTCGCTGTGCTGGTCATCTTGCAAGGATGAGTGACGACAGAATACCTAAGGTCCTCATGTATAGCCAGCTTCACAATGGACAAATAACTGTTCAAATGTGACAAATAAGTTCAGCTATAAAGACAAGCTTTAACCTCTCATCTGTCAATGTGCTTCATATTGACTTCGAGCGAGTTGCCCTGGAGATATTTGAAATCAGTCGTATTGATCGGCTAAGAGACGAAAAACAACGGTGAAAAGCGTCAGCAAATATTCCTATCAGCGTTATATTTAGTGAATACAAGTTTGTTTACTATTTACATCAATTGGACTATTGTCCTCATCTTTGTTGCTATATTTATTACAAAGTTACCGCCGATGTACGCTCCGGCCTTCTTCAGGTGGTTGGAATCTACTTAAGGACACATGACAGAGTGGATAAAGCGTTGGTTAGATCCAGGACCCAAAGAGTTTTGAGTTCAATACCTGGTTAAGGCGGTGGAGATCTTGGAGAGGAATTAACAGGAGATAACTGATAACTGGCATCCATTAAACATGGCACATGGAACAAGAACAGTCTACTCCAGTGAGCGAAATAAAGGGTTCTGTTCGAACAACCTGAAGAAGGCCGGGGCGTACATCGACCGAAACATTGTGATAAATATGGCAACAAAGATGAGGACAATAGTCTAAATAATGTAAATAGTGTACATGATACCTGATCTCAGAAATATAGACAGATACAAGTTTGTTTTTTTAATTAGATAGTGGAATTTAATATCTACCGGCTTAAAGATTGGAAGTCTTTTGAAAGAAAATATCCTCGTCAAGATTCTAAGCTAACAGATATTAATTTTGCAGTTACAAACAAAAGGTTGTCGGCTCAAATAAGACCAAATAATAAGGTTTATAGTAATTTACAAATAATAATGGTTTAGAAAATGCTATTTGTTTTATATACATATACATCCATCCATATACATGCAAATATATATATATATATATATATATATATATATATATATATATATGTGTGTGTGTGTGTGTGTGTGTGTGTGTGTGTGTGTGTGTATGTAAGGGTCTGGGGTAACAGGGCGATTACCTGCGTGCGGGAAGGAATATATAGTCAGAAATCAAAGCTACTCAAAACCACAAAAATACGCCCACACACCTATGTCTGTAGATATGCACCCATACACTCATGCCTATATATATATATATATATATATATATATATATATATATATATATATATATGAAATACATCCCATCAAATTAATCAGTTGAATTATTGCGAGCCGAATCTCATTATTACCGGAAACTTTGCTTCCGTTTGGGGGTTTTAAGCATGCAAAGAGATTTCGTTTTTTTCTCTGTTGGCCAAATCTCGATTTGCGAGAACGAAAGAGGTCTTCAGCTTGACTGAAAAGCGAGTTGTGTTCGATCCCAGTAACTAGATACCGTCACGCGATACGCATCCCTACGCTAAGCCGCTTGATCGGTGCAATAAAGTCGCTTGCTCAGATGATAGAAATGATTTCTAGCACGCGTATTGTGACGAATACGAAATATTATATAGTTCGGGTTCTGCAATATTTTTTTTTTTATTATTTTAAATGACTTTATGGGAAGAGATCATGAAGAATGTTTATTTTAAAGGAAATAAAAAATGCGCGTAAAACAAGTGTAAACATGCTACGAAGATCGGTTGCGTATACGAAGAAAGATTATGCCGAATTAAGGTGTCGAATAAAAACAAAATAATTTTATTATTTCTAAATTCTCCTAACTTACGTACATAGGAGGCTGAAGCTAAAAGGTCGAAGGCCCAAAAGCCCTCCGCATGAGTTAGCCTTACGCCCGCCCGAAGGGCAGCTTCTGGGGTATTTTTAAATATAATCGGTTGAAATTTTTCTAACAATATGTCGCATGTTTATAGAAAAATTATGAATATAAAATAAAAGAAAACTTTCTCAAAAATCCATGTTGGTTACAGTCACATCTGGGAATGTTTATTTATAACATTTTTACAATGTTATTCTGGCACAAGGCCGAAGATGAAATCAGGAAAGACTAGCCAACGCTGATTATCGAAAACCTAGCTAATCCGACTAGCGACCCATTCAATCTAATAATTTACACAGACATTACAAGAAACCATCCTTCTCCATACAATACAATATATTCACCTCGGCCTTACTGAAGCACCGATGATGTGAGAATTCTTAAAAATATACAAATATTTTTTTTTCTCTTAAAA
>OZ010587.1:29469513-29507013 GCA_963932145.1 Acanthosepion lycidas | reverse complement strand
TACATAATGCTTCCTCAAAGAGAGATGGCACAGTGGATGAAGGCTTTAGCTAGTGTTATGGTTCAAGTTAGGACCAAGGAAAAACAACGCGCATACAAGAGTAGAAATAACGAAGTTATATTACACGAAATAATAATACAAGATGTGGAAGGTGTTGATTGTCAGTCTGGTTTGGAGCGAACTACTATCCAGTCGACTCGATTCGATATTAACTGCCCCCAATACACACACACACGAGGGAAAGATGTGGCACAAGGCCGAGATTTACGTGGGTTTCCCGAGCCCGTAGGCTCGGCCAAAAAATGCCCGTAGAAACTATAAAAACAGAATCGAGATGGTCAACCTCCCCGATGAGACTTTGTCCTTCGGCAGAGCCTCGTCTGGGTTCCTCTCTGCTCAGAGGCAGAGAGTTCGACGGTCAAGCCGAGATTCTAATAAATATGGCGACAAAGATGAGGACAATAGTCCGAATAATGTAAATAATGTACATAATACCTCATCTCAGAAATATAGACAGATACTGAAAGGTCGGAACGGTGTAATAAATATGGCGACAAAGATGAGAACAATAGTCCGAATAATGTAAATAGTGTACATAAGACTTCATCTCAGAAATATAGACAGATACTGAAAGGTCGGGACGGTGTAATAAATATGGCGACAAAGATGAGAACAATAGTCCGAATAATGTAAATAGTGTACATAAGACTTCATCTCAGAAATATAGACAGATACTGAAAGGCCGAAACGTTGTAATAAATATGGCGACAAAGATGGGGACAATAGTCCGAATGATGTAAATAGTGTACATAATACCTCATCTCAGAAATATAGACAGATACTGCTTCTTTTTATTTCTTTATTTGATTATATCTGTGATCTTACATTTTTTTCTTTGGTTACATTATCGTTTCATTTTTTTCATTTTTAATATGGACTAAATACTAAAACCCCTGTGACTATATATAGACTAGTCCATTAATATAAAGTGCTCCAAATCAGAGGTAAGACTGGTAGATATTTCTAGCCGGTGCATTTTGCTGTATGGCTTGCGTCTGACAAGACTTTTGTCTTCAGAAGAGAATGACTTAGTCGTGGCTCAGTCTACGGGGAGAGACTCGGCTGAGGAAACAGACAAGCAAGAAACCTGTTCCCCGGGGGAACGGATAGCAGGCACGATGGAGTAATGGATAGCAGCTCGGACTGAGGAATCCATTACATTCGCTTACGTTCTAATACCCTTGGGAAAGGTATGAATCCTCTTCTTCTCCACCATGGGTAAAGAGCAGGATAGAGAGAAATGGCAACCTACTGCGGAAAAAATATCTGCCTCGTCAGTCATGTATCGAAAGTCAAATAATCGTCTAAGCGTGTATCACGCATGACAAATAACTGACTGGGTCGAATGTACGCGCTCATGATCCCCACGTTAAATAACTGGCCTTGTGAGATAACCTCAACTAGTGGAGGAGGTAGGTAAATACCGAATGTCGGGTGAGAAAAACAAACAAGCTAATTACCCGTTTCCCCGTAGTTGCAAATTTTGAACCATTTGCCCGAATGTTCGTACTCGGGTTCCCCACGTTAAACCTGACACTGTGCCGCATTCCGTCTAAGTAAAGAGACATGGCTCGAGTCAGGCAGTTCGCTGTCTGGCTTGAGACTAATAAGACCTCTATTTTCGGGCGGGGGTGACTCAATCGAGGCTCTGCCTATGGATGGAAATTATGCTTGGAAAACAGGCAAGAATTACACCCGATCACGCGAATGCTGGGGCTGGATGAATTTTGACCAATGGCCCGAGTGGAAACGCTCGGTTTCCCCATATGAGTCTCGACCACTTGTCACATCTCATCTCAGTGGTGGGACTGGGTAAATACCTATCCGTTTCGAGTCTGTCAGTTCGTTGTCTGGCTTGCGACTGACGTGACCTGTTTTCGAGCAGAAGGCGACTCAGTCGAGGCTTTGTCTACGGATAGGAACTCGGCTGAGAAAAACAGACAAGTACCCGTTTCTTGTAGTTGTGGGGAATGGGTAAATTTTGGACCAGACGCCTGAGTGTAAGCGCTAGGATTCCCCCACGTTAAACTTCTACCTTGTATCGTATTCCGTCTAAGTGGGGAAGACTGAGTAAATACCTTGCTGTTTGGAGTCAGGCTTTAGACTAATACTAGCGTCACGGCAATTAGCCGAAGGAGTGACAGAACTAATTTCACCTCGGAATTAATTTCAACTCGGAACTAATTTCAGCTCGAATGTGTATGAAAACAGAATGTCTGGTTGTCAGCAAGAGAAAACTCCCAAGGTGCGAAATTACGAATCGGTGATGCTAAGATCAAATACGTATAGGCATTTAAATACAGTGTAACCCGGATATAAGAGGAACTCGGATATAAGAGAGATTTTCTCTGGTCCCAAATTAGAGCCTGTGTTAATGTATATATAATAGACCAAACCCGGATATAAGAGGAACCCGGATATAAGAGACTTCTTATCAGGTCCCGACAACTCTCTTATATCCGGGTTACACTGTATTTGATAAGAATTTCAACAGAAGACGGAAAATATGACATGGAAATCCGAGTGGGAGTCGGCATAGCGACAGATGTCTTCCAAAGACTAAACAAAGTATTGGCTTGGTTTGGTTTGATTTGGTTTATTTTACCGCATATCAACCTCAATGGCTTGTTAAATGCGGGCCAGATTTTTATTTTTGTTAATATTTTTTTTTTCTCAAAAATGTATTACTGGTAATATTTTTTTTCCAGAAATGTATTGTTGGTAATATTATTCCCCCCCCCCAAAAAAAAACATGGCATGAATGTTAATGAGAATTGAAAATAGGGGAAATTAAGGAAGTAACAAAAAGAAAACAAGATTGACGTTGGATTTAATATAGAATATTGCCGTTATCAGGGAAGCAAAAAAATCGGAAGGGAGTTTCGCAGGTGGGAAGTTCAAGAAAAAACCTATTAGGGTAGATATGCCGTTTGCTTCTAGCTAGTTCAACAGTAAAACGGTGAAACCTACTTACGAATCTCGTAACATCCTTAAATGCATGTAGTCTCGGTACCAGGAAAAGAATATCATCCAAGTACTTGAAAATATTTGTCGAGTGGTAGACAATGAGAAAACTTCAGTGTGATGAAAGGATCAATAAAAGGACATGGTTCAGGAAGAGGGCAGATGGTGGTTAACATTGAATTTTAAAATTTTGGAAAATTGTAGGTGTCATGGAAGCAGGACATCGCTAGTGAGTCCTACGGTGCGCGAAAAGGAACTATTAAAATAGAGCAAAGGGTTGTATTTAGGTAGTTCAACAGTAAAACAATGTGACCTATCTGCCAATCTAGCACGCTGAAATCCATGCAGTCAAAGTACTAAGCTACTCAGCCATGAAAATATTTGTAAAAAAGACTGGAAACTCGAGTCAGTACGATGAGAGAGTGCCTGAAATTGAGATGCCAGTCGATTACATTACGGACACTTCTTTGGATCTTCTCAAGAATCACAAGATACACTACTTACATTATTCAGACTATTGTCCTCATCTTTGTCGCCATATTTATTACAACGTTTCAGCCGTTTTACGCTCCGGTCTTCTTCAGGTTATTAGAATATCGAACTGAACCCTTTATTTCGTTCACTGGGGTAGACTGTTCTAGTTCCACGTGCCATGTTTAATGGATGTCAGTTGTCTCCTCTTAATTCCCCTCTCCAGGTTCTCTACTGCCTTAACCGGGTATTGAACTCACACTCTTTAGTCTTGTCACTGGATCTAAATGTGATGGGTCCTTAGTCTATATATAGTTATAAGGGTTGTAGTATTTAGTCCATATTAAAAAGCAAAAAAATGAAACGATAATGTAACCAAAGAAAAAAATGTAAGATCACAGATATAATCAAATAAAGAAATAAAAAGAAGCAGTATCTGTCTATATTTCTGAGATGAGATATTATGCACACAATTTACATCATTCAGACTATTGTCACCATCTTTGTCACCATATTTATTATAACGTTCCGACCTTTCAGTATCTGTCTATATTTCTGATATGAGGTATTATGTACACTATTTACATTATTCGGACTATTGTCCTCATCTTTGTCGCCATATTTATTACAACGTTTCGGCCTTTCAGTATCTGTCTATATTTCTGAGATGAGGTCTTATGTACACTATTTACGTTATTCGGACTATTGTCTTCATCTTTGTCACCATATTTATTACAACGTTTCAGCCGTTTTACGCTCCGGTCTTCTTCAGGTTATTAGAATATCGTACTGAACCCTTTATTTCACTCACTGGGGTAGACTGTTCTAGTTCCACGTGCCATGTTTAATTGATGTCGGTTGTCTCCTGTTAATTCCCCTCTCCAAGTTCTCCACTGCCTTAACAGGGTTTTGAACTCACACTCTTTGGGTCATGTCACTGGATCTAACTGTGATGGGTCCTTAGTCTATAACTACAGAATGAACTCTTCATAACACTATGTATACTACGCCTCGCAAGAGAGAGTGTCGATTCAAGCCGAGCTAAATCAAGCCGAGCTTCTCGGCTTGACGGTCGAACTCTCTGCCCCGAGCAGAGAGGAACCCGGACGAGGCTCCGCCGAAGGGCAGAGTCTCGTTCGGGGAGGTTGACCAAACCGATCCCGTTTATACGGATTCTACTGGCATTTTTTAGCCGAGCCTACGGGCTCGGGAAACCCACGTTAAACTCAGCCTTGTGCCACATGCAACCCTCGTGGGAGGGTGGCTAGATACCGAATCAAGCCGAGATTCTCGGCTTGACGGTCGAACTCTCTGCCTCTGAGCAGAGAGAAACCCGGATGAGGCTCCGCCGAAGGGCAGAGTCTCGTTCGGGGAGGCTGACCAACCCGATCCCTTTTTATACGGGTTCTACGGGCAATGTCTAATGAATGTCAGTCATCAGTTATCTCCTGTTAATACCCCTCTCCAAGTTCTCCACTGCCTTAACCAGGTATTGAACTTACAACTCTTTGGGTCCTGTCACTGGATCTAGCTAACACCTTTATCCTCTCTGCCATGTGTCCTTGAGGAAAGATGGCACAGTGCATAAAGGCGTAAAGTTCTCCACTGCCTTAACTAGGTATTGAACTCACAATGTGCCACGTGCTCTCAAGGACACATGGCACTGTGGATAAAGGTGTTTATCCACTCGATTTATGCAGTGGATAAAAGCGTTAATTAGAAATAGACTTAATACTTCCTATTCATTTTCGTCTAATGCCAATGATAGTTAAGTCAGGGGTGCCCAGACTGTTTAGACCAGCGTTTCTCGACCTTTTCTTTCTTGTGGCCCCTTTTTAGTGTCCAAAAGATTTCCGGCCATCATAAGCGTACACAGAAAACCCATGTAACAGGAAATACATTTTATTTACAAAAGTAAAACAGGAGTAGATATCATAACCCTGTTCACACTCGTCCCCGGGGTTTTGAACAGTAGTAGAGGTTTATTTTTCCGGTTCAGGATTGGCTTTCTGCTTCTTTCTAAAGATTATTTCAACTCTCCTTCTAACATCTCTGCTTGAACTGTGAAATTTTATTTACTAATTATTTATTTATTTATTTGTTCTCTCCTCAGTAGGAGTAGATAGTTTCGCCTATGATCCAGTTCAACTTCCTCCCCGGTCTTTTGAACAGGGGCCCAAGTTTATCCCTTTTTTTTTTGTTTAGGATTGAGTTTCCGGTTCCTTCTGAAGTGTTTTCATTTTCTTTCACTCTCAGTAGCCCCCCTTGCGTGTTAGTGGCATTATCGGCTTGCTTGGGGTGAACTGATTAAAACACAAAATGTATCTCTATCTATAAAAGATAGGAAGCGTGTGTGTGTGTGTTTTTTTTTTTTTGTTTTTTTTAAGCATTTCACCCCAAGCAAGGCGGGAAGCCACTAGGACGCAAGCGGTTACAGAAAATTTAGAGCAAGGTCAGATAGGAGTGATAGAAGAAAGGATGAGGGTAGTGGATAGATCAAGGCAACTGGAGATGTCGATTAACATTACACTTAACGAATGCACGGCCACAATTTTCGATGGATTTGCACCAAAATTTACATGCACATGCTCCAAATTAGCGGAAAGGCCAAGACCGATTTTGCATTTCCAAACTCCCATAGATACTGGAAATAATCGATTTTTTAATGCTTTTACGGCAGTTTTCATGTAGTTCGCGGCCATTTTATACTGGCCAGTGTGAGAGCCTAAAGCTGGCTGCCACGAATAGGCAGGAAGATTCTATTGGCCAGCGTGAGAGCCAACAGCTGACTGACACGAATTTTTACCTAGTATGCTTACATGCAAAAAAAAAAAATCGATAGCTGCATTCGTCACAAGTGGGAAAAAAATTAAATCTGCATGGCACTTTACTCCAATTGGCTCATGCGCTTGCTTAAACTCAACGCTGATTCTGATCCCGCAGAACTGGGTTGGGTGTGAAAAAGTATTTGTTGTTAACATTCTTTTTTCATTCGGCTTTTCCAGTTACGAGTCCTTTTTTAAAGCTGATCGTTTTGTGTTCATTTTGTTTAGTTCTTTTTTCGTAACAGATTTAATGTTTAGTATAGAGCTTAGAAAAAATTCGCAGTGCGAGATAGGCGAGAAGTAAGGCATGTAGCAACATCAGCACGGCAAAGGGCACTCGTTTAAAGGCAAGGAAGGGCAAAAATATTTTAAGTCAAGTGATAGCGATTGCTGTATGAGTCGTACGATTTTTGAATCAAGCACGGGCAACGCCGGGCCATGCTGCTAGTTAGAAAATATAAATCCTTCCTAAGGACTACGTTGATCCTGGTGTCTATCAGTTTGTCTTGTTGAACCTCCAAGCCTCGATTTGACTTCAGGCGTAAGTCTAATCTCGCTTTTCAATCTGCAAGGAATTACATTTCTTTGTGACTACATTGTTTGCTGTAGAAAATCCCGTTCTAGTCAACCAGGTGGCGGGAAAAAGGCAGAAGGAACTGTACAACCATTTTCAGAGAGTAAATAAAGGGAAGGATTTTTGTTTTCCCCTATACAATCATTCGGACGCTTTTAATTCTCTTTAGCAATACTTTCTTTCTCTTTTAACTGAAGAAGTTCTATAGCCGTAATGAGATCAATGTCTTTCTCGCTTAAAGCCATTTTTTATCCTATGGTCCACTTGTAGACCTAAGGGGCCACGTTGAAAATCACTGGTTTAAACTATCGATCTCTTCAGAGAAATCCGTCAAGTACGTACGGAATTTTGGCAACACAAATCCGGAAGAATTATACGAATAGCGGAAGAAAATAAGCAAAGGAATTAGTGATAGGAAAATAAGCAAAGGAATTAGTGATAGGAAAATATCTCCAAAACTAAAGAAAGATTGTTGGATAATCTTTAGGTTTATATTTTTTTTGTTTCACGGCATATCAACAACTTATGGGTCAGTTAATGTCAAAATTTAATTTTCTTGGAAGAATTATTAATTTCTTTTAAGAGAAATGAATTGTTAGTAATTTTTTCGGCAGCAGCAACAATTAAGAGTAAATAATAGCATAATAAAGATCTTGATCTTCCACACTACTTCAAACAAAAGGTTAGGAAGGTAACCGCCATCAGTACTAGAAAAATCGATCACAGTTATTGGAATTGAGAAACTCATTCTACTCAAAAATTGTTTTATTAGGTTGGTGCAAAAATAATGACGAAATAATGTCGTTTTTTGACGTTAAAAAATACGTCAAAAAACGACATTATTACGTCATTATTTTTGCACTAACCTAATAATAGAAATATCACTACCGATTCGGTTTCATGAAGTTTGCTTTATTTAACGGCATATCAACTCCCCATGGGTCATTTAATGCCGAAATTTAATTTTCTTGGGAGCTTTGGCAATTTTTTTAAAAAAATTTTTTTTCTTCCTTTTCCAAAATTATGTATTATTTTTGCACCAACCTAATATTACTGGTAATTTTTTCTTCCTTTTCCAAAAGTATGTATTAGGTTGGTGCAAAAGTAATGTCGTTTTTTGACGTTCAACTTCAATAGAAAAAGGACATTATTTTTGCACCAACCTCATATTACTGGTAATTTTTTCTTCCTTTTCCAAAAGTATGTATTAGGTTGGTGCAAAAATAATGTCGTTTTTTGACGTTCAACTTCAATAGAAAAAGGACATTATTTTTGCACCAACCTCATATTACTGGTAATTTTTTCTTCCTTTTCCAAAAGTATGTATTAGGTTGGTGCAAAAATAATGTCGTTTTTTGACGTTCAACTTCAATAGAAAAAGGACATTATTTTTGCACCAACCTCATATTACTGGTAATTTTTTCTTCCTTTTCCAAAAGTATGTATTAGGTTGGTGCAAAAATAATGTCGTTTTTTGACGTTCAACTTCAATAGAAAAAGGACATTATTTTTGCACCAACCTAATATTACTGGTAATTTTTTCTTCCTTTTCCAAAAGTATGTATTAGGTTGGTGCAAAAGTAATGTCGTTTTTTGACGTTCAACTTCAATAGAAAAAAGACATTATTTTTGCACCAACCTTATATATTACTGGTAATTTTTTCTTCCTTTTCCAAAAGTATATATTACTGGTAATTTTTTTCACTGTGAAAACATATTGCTGTTATTCTTATTACAAATTTCATAATGTTTTGACCGCAGTTTGGAAGTTTGCCGAGAGCTGTAGCCCTAACAGGTGCTACTACACCAAGTTAGGGCGGATCTGGAAACAACAGCTATTGAGATAGGTTCCACGCTCCGCAAAACCTCCAATCTCCTGCTCCTTGCTGTCGGATATAGTTTATAGTCATACCCTGGACCTATTTATTAACTGTAAAAGGAATATTAACCGTTTCCGTTTAAGGAAACATTTGGCATTCATTTAGTGAGCAGTCAGTACTGCTTTCAGTTGAAATTTAGAAAATATTTCTCTTAAAACAACTTTACAGGAAGACAGGTTCCTCAAGTGTCATATAAGAAGAAAATGAGTAACTACCGACACCGAGGTTCGAGCGTGACACTCTGGAATTATTTCCGCCAAGTGTGTAAATAGCGGTGTCAGGCTACTGACTGCAGTGATTATTGAGTGACTATTGAGTGGAACTATCCAGTCGAATTAGTGTGAATTATTTATACCCCCTTATTATATATTGTAATATAGGAATAAAATGGGTAACTACTGATACCGAGGTTCGAGTGTGACACTCTGGACTTATGAATATATTTTCCGCCAGGTGTATAAATAACGGTGTCAGGCTACTGACTGCAGTGATTATTGGGTGGAACTATCCAGTCGAATTAGTGTGAATAATTGTACACCGATGATTTGTGTTTTGATTTAGGATTTACCTGACGTTAAGCCGAGCCGCGCTACTAACAAGGTATTCACTGAAATGGTTAATTATCTTTGGTTGACTTTTACTTCTTGTTCTTGTTAAGTATTTATTTGCGGTTGTAATTAAATACTGTTTTATTTTAACATTGAAGTCTTGAGTTATACTTAATTATTAACGGCCACCGTACGTCACAAAATCAAGTCAGGTAGCTGTTATCGCTCTTTTCAGTAATAATGGCGGTTTCCTTCCTAACCTTTTATTTGATGTAGTGTGGAAAGTCAACATCTTGATTATGTCATTTTTTCTCTTCGAGTTACATTTTAGTTGTTGCTGCTGTTGGTTGTCCTCAAGTGATGTTATTTGGTACAGTTATTTGTTTATGATTCTGTAGCGCCAGATCGCAATATTCAGCGAAGGATGATCTTTGCCAAGACTTTCAGGTTTGACTCTCTCAAAGACACTTTTTACCAATGCTCTTAGGAAGCTGGTATATACAGCTGATAGTTTAGATGTTTCTGGACGGGCTTGGCGACATGCATGACATCTATATAAAAATCTCGATCAGATGAGGCTGTTTAAGTACATGACACGAGTTTTCGGGTTAATGCTTTGAAGGGACTTTAAGCGGCAAGGATGTGGTTCTACCAAAGAATGCTAAGAATACCGTGGACAGGAAATGTAACGGAGAGGTTTACGGAAAATAGGAACAATAAGGAAATGTATACTTACAATCAGAACGAGACTAGTGAAATTCTAGAACACATAATAGGACTAAATGTCGATAGAATTTAACACTATCTGGCTATTTCATGCAAAAGAAATAATGAACTAACCTATTTAACGTTTTTGGGTGAATGGATGTCAGAATACAGATTAATGAAGGGGGGGATAAAGGATAAAACATTACTTAAAAAAACACAGGAGGCTGTAGAGGCCCACTATTTTCCGCTTCCGGAATGGACATTTACAAAAGCAAGTGACTTAAGGAAAAAAAAACTTTAATTACTATAAAAAGCAAAAACTGTCAAAATTATTGGTGAAAAATTAATTAGAGCAACAAAAGACAGGAAGCTGTGGAGGCTCACGATCGTCGGCTTTCAGAAGGGACGTTTTATATTTAAGCAGAAGAGCTAAGAAAAAACCTTAATCACTACAAAAACGAAACATTTGTAAAAATTGGAAAGGATAGTAAAATTTCAAATTACTTAGAGCAACGATAAATAGGAAGCTGTGCAGAGCCGTAACCGTCCGCTTTTAGCAGGGACATTTTTATAAACGCAGAAGACTTAAGCAAAAACTTTAATCACAATAAAAGGAAAAATCGGTAAAAATTATGAAGGATAGTAAAGGATAAAAAAATTATAGCAACAAAAGACAAGAAGCTGTGGAGGCCCACAATTCCCCGCTTTCAAAAGAGGACATTTTATATAAAAGCAGTGTGTGCAATAATCACTATTTATCTATCTCAGATTTTTTTTTATATTTATCTATGAAATGGACAAAGTCCGACAAATATTAAAAGCGGCAAATTCGACCTCTGTGGCAAAATTGGTAAAAGCAAGTCTGGCTATATGACGGTTCCATATAGGATGCGAGTTCGATTCCTGTCGGAGGACGAATAATTTCTATGAAAATTTCTCGGACATTCAAGCCGGTAAATGTTATTTAATACTATTTATTATAAAACAGCATTTACTTAAATATTTGCATCTATAAAAAGAATGTTAAACATAAAAATGTCTTAAAATGTTTATCTATATAATAAACGCGAATATCACTTTGTCACACTTTTTCAGCTTTACTCCTAGACGTCGTAGCCCAACATATACTATTTTGAAATCAGGCCGACTCCCTGAGCAAATTAAAAACATTCCGAGCCGGATCCGAACATGCAATCCTGAAGTTTTTCATTTTCCACCGTCTTGGCTTCTACTGATATAAACAATTAAAGGGATACAACTCTGTAACTTTCAATAGCTTATGTTCAAATGAAAAAAAATACTGTTCCAAAATAAAATTATTAACTTTACTCTTATAGGCCGTAGCCCAAAATAACATACCATTTTGGAATCAGGCTGACTCTGTGAGCAGATTAAAAACATTCTGGGCGGGATCAGGACCCGCAATCCTGAAATTTGGGGCAAAAGTTTTCATTATTGTGATTGTTTTCGAGGAATTTTTCGTGATTTTTTAAGACGAATTTTTTTTACGATAACAATTTTTAAATTTAGAAATCAATTTGGCAATAATCGAAAATAATTGCGAAATCCAGCGAAATTCAGCCATAACAAAAACATAATTGTTTGTACAGAAAGTAAAGACCTACGTACATCAAATTGTCTTTAAATTAAGTGGCGGCCGAAGAATTATCGTTTAACTTTTAAAGTGTAAGCTTAAATATTAATGTAATACTGAAGCGATCAGTTTTGAGTTCTGTAATTTATTGTCGTATATCGCATCTATCCCTCCCTTCCTAGTGTGATAAATGCCCAATCAAGAGCACTCCGCAGGAGTTAGCTGAAAGGCCGCCCGGTAGTTAGTCATTAGACTATATATTTTACAATGAGATTCGGAATGATAAACGGATGAACGCGCAGTACGTCATTAATCACGTGACCCATATACGTCATCTAGTCGCATGATTTCTCTGTAAGTTTTAGTAGGCATTGAGAAACATTATTAATCTTCATCAGTACACCTAGGCAGTAGGCATGGGCCGCCTTCTTTGTGGTGTGAGGTGGAACGCTACACATAGTAAATGTCTAAACTGGTCAGGCGTTTTAGAATAAGAAAACTTTGTTTATTTATTAATGTCTCTGATCTTTCCTTTAATTCACTCCAATATATATATATATTATTTATTTATTAAAGACATTTTTATGTTTAACGTTCTTTTTATAGATACAAGTATTTAAGTGCTCTGTTTATAATAAACAGTATTAAATAACATTTACCGGCCTGAATGTCCGAGAAATTTTCATAGAAAATATTGCCTTGGACAAGATTCGAACCTGCATCCTATACAGAACAGTCATTTACGCTGACGTGCCTAACCGCTCGGCCACCAAGGATCGTTTGGTAGACAAGGTCGAATTTACTGCTTATAAACTTCAATCTTCCATGAGTCCGATAATTTTATTTATTAAACACATTTTTATGTTTAACGTTCTTTTTATAGATACAAGTATTTAAGTAAATGCTCTGTTTATGATAAACAGTATTAAATAACATTTACCGGCCTGAATGTCCGAGAATTTTTCATAGAAAATATTCGTCCTAAAATATATACTAAAATCCGTACCAAATTCTCCCAAAGCGAAACCCGTCCATTTCACTGAGATTGGGCTGACTTTTGCGTTCGACCCAAATGTGTGCGACTCGGGTGCGCTATTTCTAATTGTGGGGTCTTCATTCGCGCTCAACTTGATTAACAAGTCAAAAACAGATATTTTTTCTTTTTAAATTGTAAAAAAATTCCTTGTAGGTACGTCGAATATAATCAACACTTAGGAAATAGGAATAACTCCCTGATTTTTTGGTAATTTTGCATTCTGAGAGGTGGAGTTGTTGTGAGGCAAGCTAAACAAATTTTGATTTAAAATTTATAATTTCAAAAGAGTGCCAAAAACTTAATAAAATAAATTTATTTGTTTATTTTATTAAATTTAATTTAAAATTTATAATTTATTGGGGTGAATTAATATTTGCAATAATTTACATTATTGGGAGTGAATTAATTGAATAGATACGTTACTTCCATCATATTGAAAGAAAAAACTGTATCAGATTTGTTGTCAAGTTTTCAAATGTTTACTGCATGCGGCATAAGTAGTCCCCCTATGACTTAAACATAAAATTTTACCCATTATGTACCGCATGCGTGTATAAAAACCTACTTCATGTATAAGGCAACCCCTGGTGTTTTTGTTTTTTTTTTGGTTCAAAACCTGATTTCTTCGTATATAAGAAATTTAAACTTCTTGGGCGTTTCTTGGGCTCTCACACTGAGAAAGCAGGGCCTGCTATGGGTTCTTGCTTAATTTTTTTTAATTTTGTAATTATTTATCGTACATTTTTTATTAGTGGTAAATCAGCTGGGTTTGTTTTTCATCCAAAACAAATAAAAGGATTTCCCTTCAAATTCCGAGCAGTGTATTTGGAGCCAACCTGTAGGTTATTTAAGGTAGGTCTTTGATTTGATTTTCGGAGTCGACGAACAGTTGCTGCAGGAATCCAGGTAACTGCGGTCCAGAAAGAAAAACAAAGCAGAAGAATTTAGGCTAGTAACAGACGAGAATTTAAAGCAACATCAATGTCACTCCCATATCAAGGAAAAATCTTCGACTGGTGTGTTGATCTCGTCTTCTCTGTTAACCCAAAGTTTGCTTCGAAAATTGTACTAAATTATTTTTTCAAGCTTTATATTTGTAGATTAAATAAGCCTATTGCACTTCCAGCAGTCAGTTGTACAAATCACAATATCGCTGGTTCAATTCACCGTCCTCGCTTTCTTCACACGTCACTACGTATAGCCAACGTTTCTGTCCCTTTTTCACGGCTCCAGCACTCTTTTATCAGGCCAACACCGCGGTTCCCCAGCCAATCAGCGTTCTTCGCTGTTATTCTCGGTTACACAGGCAAATTGCCTCCTCCAGTTCGACCAATCAGCACACGACTTGCTATTGGTGGAAGCATTCCAAACTGTACAAAAAAAACCCTCATTCTTGCACATACTGCTAGAACGGCTGGACGGGAGAGTAATGCCATTTTCACGAAGCAAACTTGCTGATGTCACGTGCTGCACATTAAGGTAAGACCCTTATTTTCCTATACACCAGATGCAAGGCATTCTGGCTCGCTTGCTTCTACCAGGCTGTTCACCACATATCCAAGTAAGGCGGGAGTTCCAGTAGTATGCAAGGGATTACAAAGACTGGGAGCAAGAGTAAAGAGGCGTAAAAGAGAAAAGAATGATGAGAATGACAACGAATAGATCAAAGCATCTGGAGATGTCGATTGATATTCCATTTGAATATTTAAAGATTATAGCTATCAGGGAAACAACTAAGAGGAAGGGAGTTTCACAGACGGGAAGTGCAAGACATGAAGTAATTGGACTAGAAGTGACGACTATATTTAACTGTTTCGACAGCGAAAGGGTGGGACCGAGATGCCAACCTAGTAGCACGTTTAAATTCTTGCAGTTTGTGAACTAGCGAAAGTAGCTCGTTGGAGCAGTTACCGTAAAATTATTTGTAGAAAAGACAGAAGGAAGCGACGGTACATCTGTGAGAAAGCGGCTGTAGACAAGATGCCAGATCAAGACCAATCACATTGCATATCCGTCTCTGGATTTTGTTGGGAACCTTGAAACGAGCAGTATTCCATGCAAGGGCCAATAGTTGATTTATAGATTTAAAGGATGGACTCGGGCAAGAAAATCTTTCTGGGGCGTCACAGAGAACCAAATCTCCTTGCGGTAGATGAAGCTATTGATTTTGAAAACTATTCAGAGAAGAATTTCTCATTTTCTTCACTGTATGTAGTTTTCTTTTTGAGGACCTTCTTATGGAACATTATATTTTTAATTGTAAAAAGGCATATTTCATTTTCATTGATAATTTGCATACATGTTTGCATACATGTTACTGGCCATCATTTTGCATAAAAACACTTAATTTGTGTCATTCAGTTTTTGTGAATTAAAAATAAAGTTTTCATATTTCTTTTAAATTCGACTCATGTCGTCTGTCTTGTTGGCCCACATAAATTTATGTTAACTCAAACATTGGTTTGAAGTATTTTTTCGTAGTATGAAAAGAATCTCATACATATAGCTGATATATAAAGTGACCCCAGCTTCTGAGCAAAACTAGTAAGCAGACCATTGTAAATATTGCAGTATAACGCACATCCTGGACATATTTTAAAGCAGATAAATGGTATTCATTCTTTTTTTGTACAAATCTATCCCAAAACAGAGAAAAACCACCCACGGTAAAATATCTGATACGCAGATTTAGATACTGTAATTTGATTTCGTTCATGCCTGAATATGGCAGGCCCTTTGGATCTACGTAGCTTAAGTTTCTTTCCTTTTGTCGCTACATGAAGAGCAAAACCCCATCCTCTATGCATGTCATTTAAAATAAAAAATATACCTTATATAAATGAAGAACTAATACATATTTTCGGCAATGTAAAAACCCGTGGACGAAGATGAACGTAGAGTCTGAGTAAAAATATTGCTCATTCTTCATTTATATAAAGTATTTATTAATTTTGAGCGGCGTGAGATTTACCTTACTTATTTTCTTTAAAAAAACGCCGCTAGGGGACGCTCCTTAAGCCTATGAATAGGGAGCGACAATCTCTCTCTCTCGCTCTCTCTCTCCTTCCCTCTCTCTCGCTCTCTCTCTTTCCGTTTTTTTATTTAGTTTTTTGTAAATAGTTTTGTTCATTTTTATAAATACTCATTAGGGCTTGTTTTATTTTTCTCTTACAGACAATGAATTGTGCATATGGGGACTAGTTATGATGATATAATGGAATATGCGTACAGCTGTGTTCCACCTCACTGGAGTATGATTGGCTGGTGTCCGTCCTAAATACCGACGGACGTGTAGGTACGACAGTCAAGAGCCTTAGTCTGAGAGCTAAGTCTATAACGATGCCCATTGGACTACGCCATTGATCTACACTTCTTACCTGCGACTACGACGCGTACCAGTCGATTACTGCTACCGTATTCTACTTGGTTATAGTAGCCAAAACTACTTAGCTACTTCGTTCAAATATATCCCTTTACGGGACATATCATAGGGTTTCATGGAAATTATGAGGTATTATGGTGGTTGTATTAATGGTAGGTAAGAATGCCTTGTTTTAGTTTAAAGGAATATTGTGGTATGTTTGGGTCAGTGATTGTAGCTAGCTAAGTTTAATGTTAAGACAGAATACCGAACTTTTTCTCCTTATTCGCCATTTTGGCCGTGTGTTACATTTTGTATTTTTATATACAAATTAATATTGCTCTTTGCTTTTTTTTCTCTCTCTTGCTTTCATGTGTAGGTCGCAGGTAGACACGGGCAAGAAAATCTTTCTGGAGCGACACAGAGAACCAAATCTCCTTGCGGTAGATGAAGCTATTGATTTTGAAAACTATTCAGAGAAGAATTTCTCATTTTCTTCACTGTATGTAGTTTTCTTTTTGAGGGCCTTCTTATGCAACATTATATTTTTAATTGTAAAAAGGCATATTTCATTTTCATTGATAATTTACATACATGTAAATTATCCCGGGTATTGAGCTGCTGAGGGGCGTTCGCGTCCCAAGATCCTCTGTTAATTTTGAACTCTCTCTCACACACACATGCATATATACACAGGTATCTATCACACACGCTTGTTACACTTACGTCTACACAAACACCTTATATTTTCTTTTTCTTTGTTTTTTCTTTTTTTTTTTTTTTGATGTTCATTAATTTGTAACATGCAACAATATTTTATTGTCTATGTATACTCTTGTGTTGGGAATTCATATTTATCGTTTGTTGATGTTGTGGATTCCGAGATGAAATCCGGTCTCAAATGAATGACAAACGCGGGAAAGAAATATAGCTAATAAATGTATTGACGCAATAATACAATTGGTAATACGGTTAGTAGATCCAGAAATGCGATTAGTAGTAATAATATATATATATATATATATATATATATATATATATATATATATATATATATATATAGTCTGGGGAATTAGTAGCAATAATATATATATATATATATATATATATATATATATATATATATATATATATATATAGTCTGCGGAATTAGTAGCAATAATATATATATATATATATATATATATAGTCTGGGGAATTAGTAACAATAATATATATATATATATATATATATATAGTCTGGGGAATTAGTAGCAATAATATATATATATATATATATATATATATATATATATATATATATATATATATATATATATATATATATATATAGTCTGGGGAATTAGTAGCAATAATATATATATTTATATATATAGTCTGGGAAATTCAGTATCGAAGTAGGACTTCCTTCTGAGTCTACGTGCTCGCAATTGTGGCTCCTACAAAGCGGTTACCTCACACTCTTACTCTCTCATTGTTTACTGTATCAGTGTATCTCTGTTACTCACTCTATCTCCCGGGTATTCACTGGCAGCAGTACAAGTAAACACTGGTTGAGTCCACTTGTATGAAAAAGGGGTGGACCCCATAGCAGTTTACATATATAGTTTTGTTGTTACTTTGTTCGTTTATTACGCGGACTCACATTCCATGTCCGACATTTTTGTTTGTGGGATAAATATAGCAGAAGACTAAACACTCGACCGGCATACCGAATGTGGGACTACAAGATAGGTAACGATCTTCGAAGACGCATTAAAATTATTTCTGTATAGTGCAACCTGTAATTGAAAATGTATGATTTTTATCCTCTTTATAGAAATTACCGTTATATAATGTGTCTCAATTTTTTTTCGTTTAAAAATGTGATCCTAAAATTCGTATTATACTCGTATATAAACGGTAAACACAAACTGAAATATACCTATTTGTAAATATAGTTTAAAATTTTCCATAATCCTCCTTAACTTTCTCTTCATTTATTGTTTAACTACTGTTCCCGTGTCTTGAATAATGTCGGCAAGAAATAAATGTATTATAAGTAATAAGCATTGTATTGTAAGCAATTTTCGTTTAATCCAAGTATAATTTTGTAATTTAAAATAGTTATTAACAACTGAACAGTGTTCAATTTATAAACACCTAAGGAAAGATATCCGTATATCATCTTCATAAATGTTACATATTTACAACCAAAATTATATTTGCTGCAAAAGTTCCCAATGATCAACATTTTTTGTGTAAACTTTGGAAGGTCTGTATACCGTATTAACGTACTTTTTTTTACTAAAATATCTAAAATTCCCTTACGTCTTATATGCCATATGTAGGTTTAAAATTCGCGATACTCGGGCAAAATTAGCTACCTGGCAACTCCTATTAGCTTAGACTTTAGGGTAACTTTTATATTCCTATTGTCATTATTTAAAAAGCTATTATGCAGATTAAAAGTGTTATCATTGATAATATTCCTTATATTAATTTCATCTCGTTTATTATTAGTAGTACGTTGTTTCATTAAAATTCGAATTATATATTTGTAAATTATATTTCTTTGTAGATGACAATATATATATATATATATATATATATATAATTGATTATGATGACTCGAAGAAAATGTGATTAAAGTATAGCATTTTGAATTGCTAGTATGAAGAATTGTGAAGTAATAAAGCTGTTGAATCTTCAATCTTTCCATGCAAGAGTCAGTTGTTCTCTATACAACTTATCCACATAAACGTCTGTTCCTTTTACCTTCTCAGCCACACGCCTCTTTCAGTAATCCACCAGCCTTGTATTGAGTGAACATGTCTGTTCATATTAGGTTGGTGCAAAAATAATGACGTAATAATGTCGTTTTTTGACGTTAAAAAATACGTCAAAAAACGACATTATTACGTCATTATTTTTGCACCAACCTAATATCTATCTATCTCAGTCCGCACATCTCTCTCTTTCTCTCCCTCCCTCCCTCTCTCTCTCTCTCTCTCTCTCTCTCTATATATATATATATATATATATCAGGGTGTTCATATTTTTCTTTCTATCTTAGTATGTTCATTATATATATATACACACACACACACATATATATATATATATATATATATATATATATACATGTTTCATTAAATTATATAGACAAGTGTTGTCTATTTTATGTAAATTCTTTTCATAACGTCTGATAAGCTTAATAACATTATCATTAAACGAAGAAAGAAAATCACAATATTGATACATATTTTTTAATCCTATCTAAGCTTTCGGCTTACATAAGCCATTATCAAAGATGACAATTACATTACAATATATTAAACAATACACGGACAAAACAATAAGGATAATCTGTTTATGTTTACATGGAAGATTTCCAAGCAACGACAAACTCGTGCATATAACACGCTGAAAGCGAAAATCGCGCCGCTCAGTTTTGTTAGGAAGAGTGATAGTACCTTTGTATAATGTATTCAGTTTTTATATAAATTAAACCGGTGTTGAGCTTCAGATTTATGGTAATTTCCGTGACTCTATGCGTAATTTCCTCCAGTTGATCCGGAGGAGTTTTATCATTTGCTTTATCGTAGATGTCCTGTTTGTTGCTTTTAAGGGTGTTCAGTTTTTCCTTGGCTATTTCAATTTACCTTTTCACAAGGCTAAATTTATAATTCCACGTGTTGATAGTTTTGTCGGCTGCTGGATCATGTAATTTAAATTGTGTGTATTTAACTTCAGCGTCTCATATGCACGAGTTTGTCGTTGCTTGGAAATCTTCCATGTAAACAGAAACAGACTATCATCACATTCTTGTCCGTGTATTGCTTAATATATTGTACAGTAATTGTCATCTTTGATAATGGCTTATGTAAGCCGAAAGCTTAGATTGGATTAAAAAATATGGATCAATATTGTGATTTTCATTCTTCTTTTAATGATAATGTTATCAAGGTTATCAAACGATATGAAAAGAATTTACATAAAATAAAAAAAAACAACTTGTCTATATTATTTAATGAAACATGTATCGATGAAAAAATGCTGCCTACATACACACAATACATATATATATATATATATATATATATATATATATATATATATTAGGTTGGTGCAAAAATAATGTCGTTTTCTCACATAGTGACATATGTGAGAAAACGACATTATTTTTGCACCAACCTATATATATATATATATATATATATATATATATATATATATATATCATAGTCTGTACATATCTAATTACCTACCTATCTATCAGGTTCTTTTCATTATCTATCTACCTACTTACCTACTTACCCACCTATCTTAATGTCATTCTGTTCGTGTCTCACGACCGCCCCACCGCGACATACGCAGGCATAGAAGCGCGCCTTTACACGTGCGTGCGCGCGTAAACCCCATGCAACATTCCCCAACCGCATCATACCAACCTTTTGTCCAGTAAGGATTTCGAGGAGTCGAGTGTGTACAGAGTAATGTCTTCTCTCGCCGCTGACGTCATTGTAAGCGAGTTCAACAGGTGCACTTCCGCTTTACAGCGGTTTTGCCTTTTTTTTTGTTGTTGTTTTTGTTACTTTTTTTTTGTTTTGTTTTCTTTTGTGTGTGTGGGGGGGGGGTTCGTTTTTTAAATGTTTTTTTTTTTATGTTTGAGTTCTGAGGAAGTCGGCTCGACGCAGATTTTGTTGATGTTTATTTTCGGTTCGTTGTGTTATTATAAGAATCCGTCCCGATCCACTTTACCCATTAAAAAAAAAAAAAAAAAAAAAAAAAAAAAAAAAAACGGTATAAGGGAGGGAGAGTAAGTGGAAAGTGGTTGATGTGAGAGAATTAAAGAAAACGAAAAGCAAAGAGAAAGAAGTAAAAGGAAAGAAAGAAAGGAAGAAAGAAAAGAAAGGCCGGAAGAAGGAGAAGAGGACAGAGATATTTTTTAAAAAGGGAGAAGTATTAGGCCGAAGAATAGAAAAAGGGGAAAGGTTAGGAGATAAAAACATGCTAAAATAGAAAAGAACAAGAAAGAAAGAAAGAAAGAATAGGGGTAGATAGGTTCGCCTATCGTCCGGTTCTTGACCAGGAGTAGAAGTTCTATTCTCTCACGCTCATTAAATAAATATAGTTTAATATATAAACGGAGCGTCTACTCAAATACGAGTAACCACTACTAATAATATTTAACATGACACGAATGTATCAGATAAATAAATCCATTCTAATAATTTCTCTTTGTTTCCGTTTGGATACGAAATTGTGTGCGGATATGAGAACCTCCCAGAGATCATTAACAATTGAAATTTCGCTTGAAAACATGAAATTTGACCCAACGCGGTTTTCTCTCTCTTCGTGGCTAAAGATGTAGAGACGCACGGGCGCTAAACTGAGCCCTCTATTTACTCTGTAGGATACAGGTTCGATTCCTTCATACAGATTTTTTCCTATAATAATATTTTTCAAAGCTTCATGATGGTAGGTGAATAACCATAGATATATTATTTAATATTTAAACGGAGCACTAACTCAAATACTATTATCCACTAATAATAATGTATTAAATGTGATGTAAACGTCTTACATATTGTTGTGGTGTCCTCCCTCTAAAGATTCTATGTTGGACTCTTCCGCCTACTATAAAATTAGTAGGAGAGAAGGCCTTGGGGAACAGTCGACCAGACTGTTAATTTATGTTGAGCTCTCTGCCGAGGCAGAGAGGAACTTGGACGAGGCTTTGCCGCAGGGTCAAGTTTCGTCTGGTGAGGTAGACCGTCCCTGTACCCGTCTAGGCGGGTTCAAAGGGAATGTTTTGGGCCGAGCCTACGGGCTCGGAGAAAGCCACATTAAACTCGGCCTTGTGTCACATACATTCCTTGTTGGGGTTGGGGGGCTGTTAAATATTAACAGTCGACCAGACTGTTCATTTCTGTTGAACTCTCTGCTCTCGGCAGAGAGGAATTCGGACGAAGCTTTGCCGCAGGGCCAAAGTTTCGTTTGAAAAGATAGACAGTCTCTGAACCCGTTTGAGCGGGTTGAAAGGAAATATTTTTGGCGGAGCCTACAGGCTCGGAGTACCCACAATAAACCGGCCTTGTGTCACATACATCCACGTTGGTGGGGTGCCGCAGGGCAAAGTTTCGTCCGGGTAGGTAGACAGGAGCTGAAGCCGTTTATACGGGTTCCAAGGGAATATTTTTGGCCGAGCCTAATTGATCGGAAATACCACGAGAAAACTCGGCCTTATGCCATATGCATCCCTCGTGGGCGGTGGGCTGTTAAATATTAACTGTCGACCAAACTGTTCGTAACTGTCGAACTCTCTGCCTCGGCAGAGAAGAACTCGTGCGAAACTTTGCCATTACTATGCCTTCTCCGAGCCCGTAAAGTCGGCTTTGTGCCACATACATCCCTAGTGCTGGTGGTGTGGGGCTGTTAAATATTCACAGGGGAACAGATTTGTTCGCTCTATGCTGTCGAACTCTCTGCCTTGAGCAGGGAGTAACCTGGACGAGGCTTTGCCGTAGGGCTAAGTTTCGTCCGAGCAGGTAAACTGGCTCTGAACTGGTTTATTCGGGTTCTAAGGCAATATTTTTGGCCGAGCCTACGGGCTCGGAGGACCTACCTTAAACTCGGTCTTGTGCGACATACATCCCTCATGGATGGTGACTGTTAAATATTAACAATCGAATAGATCTGTTCCAGCTGTGCTGTTCAAACTCTCTGCCAGAGAGGATCCTCAAACGAGGCTATGTCGGATGGCAGAGTCTCGTCTCAGGAAACAGCTAACCGACCCCGGGGTCTATGGGGAATTTTTAGCCCAGCCTAAGAACTCGGATTGCCCTACATTAAACTCGGTCTTGAGCCACATCCGACCTCGTGGGGAGGCTGGTAAATATCAACAGTCGAATAGATCTGTTCCAGCTGTCCTGGTCAAATTTTCTGCCAGAGAGGATCCCCAAACGAGGCTATGTCGGATGGCAGAGTCTCGTCTCCGGAAACAGCTAACCGACCCCGTTTTAAACGGGGTTTATGGGGAATTTTTAGCCCAGCCTAAGAACTCGGATTGCCCTACATTAAACTCGTTCTTGAGCCACATCCGTCCTCGTGGGGAGGCTGGTAAATATCAACAGTCGAATAGATCTGTTCCAGCTGTCCTGGTCAAATTTTCTGCCAGAGAGGATCCCCAAACGAGGCTATGTCGGATGGCAGAGTCTCGTCTCCGGAAACAGCTAACCGACCCCGCTTTATACGGTGTCTATGGTGAAGTTTTGGCCGAGCCTACGGGCTCGGATTGCCCCAAATTAAACTCGGCTTTGTGTCACATCCTACCTCGTGGCATGGCTGCTAACTATAACAACCGAATAGATTGAACACTGGTCAACAGACCCACACTCACAAGTCGTTTAATACTCTTCTGTTGTATTAGGTCGGTGCAAAAATAATGTCGTTTTCTCACATATGTTACTATGTGAGAAAACGACATTATTTTTGCACCAACCTAATATTTACATATGATATATCTGCAACACTTGTTTCGTTATTTCTTAAACTATTTACTTCGTCACAGCATATATATATATATATAAGTTTACCATTCGTCCATGCTTTGAATGTTGCTGACATGTTCAGGGCTCCTGCTCTATATTTGGAGATTCTTGATAAAATCCAAAGAAGAATCAGCAATATTATTAGTCCTGACCTGATATCTCGGCTTCAGTCACTTTCCCTCCACCGTTATGTAACTTTCCTGTGTCTTTTCTATAAATACATTCATCGTAATTGTTCGGATGATGTCGTTGCTATGGTACCCAGAATTTATGAATATAAGCGCAATACATAATTGGAGTGAAAATCTCTTCGATTCACAGTTTAATTAGCTACTTGTAACCGTAAGTTCTATGCTAACAGTTTCTTTTCGCGCTTGTGTGACCCTATTCCTGTTCCATGCTTTCAAGCCTACTTTGATCTTCAAAATTTTAAATGGAATGTCAATCGTTATCTACTGTATTCTTGATTATTCTCCTATTGCTCTCGCTCCTTAGTAATGTTTCTCTTTTTTTCTTATTTTTTCACAACTCTCGTATCTTAGTGGCTTTACTGCTGTTCATGATGACGGTCGTCTTCGAGTATAGAATCCAGAGGTTAGCAGTGAATATTTCGAAAACAGTAGGGAAGCGTTGTTCAGGTTAGCAGTGGATATCCCGGTAAAAGTAGCAGAACCTAATTCGTCCTTCTGTTTCTCTTCGCTTGACAAGCTGGCAATGGACATTCGGACAGAGTAAACAAAATGGCCGCCTTTATACACCACGGATTGAATATTCTACGTCTTCTGATTGGTTAACCTTCTATTGGTGGACTATAAAGTGAGTCGAGTCATTTAGGCTAGCTCATTAGTAAATAATATACACAAAAAACTGCCACATTTACTGCCTTCCATGGGGTGATATGATTTATACACCTATGTATTTGAAATATTTAGTATTTACTAATTTCCCACCCTGAAGTTTTGTGATGGAACCAGGATAGGTAGCGTCACTGCTTTCATTCTAAGTTGGTGTTAATCTTGGTTTAATTTGAAACAATACACAACAGTCATGATCAACCTCAAGTAATGAAGACGGACATAAAAAACATCTGGGTCAGTCTTTTCATTTCAGTGTTTATGCTTGTATCTCATTCGTTATTAAACTTGGCTTAGATTTATCACAAAGATATACACATATAAGAATGCGGCCTCCGTGAAGTTCAAGCACATTATATTTTTTGTATTTACTCAACGCCCACCCCCACTCACGAGGACAGGTTGTGATACAAGGTCGGTTTAATGTGGGGAGCCCTAGCGCGTGCACCCGGGCAAGGAACAAAATTTCCCCGAGACCCCGTCGGTTGCGCTGGCCTCGGTGCGTGCGCCGGTCCTTCTCTCTAGTGCAATGAGAAGGGGCGGCATCGGGCAGCTGTACCCCAGAGCCGGCACCTCTCAGTATAATTTTCCTCAGTTGCGACTGAGTCTTTTGATGGAGTCGCCCCTGAGTGCACTCTGCCCAAAGAAAAAGACGCAACTGAGAGATGATAAGTAGACGTGAAATTACTCAAAAAAGAGCAATTTATACGCTGTTCAAGCACATTATATTAGAACTGGATAAACTTCATGCAATTAATTTCAAACGGAATCGTTTGAATCTCCGACGTACTATCTTTTTCTTTCCGTTGCCCACGTCTAGCGACATTTAGAAAAAGATTTCGGAAGTGAAGTGTTATACAATATTTCACTGCAAAAGTTAGTGTTCGATTGCAAAATTAAAAACAATATTTGACATACTAACTGTTGAGGGGTTCTCCCCTTTTTATACAAATGAACTCCTCCAGTATATACATATACTACTGCAAGAGCGAGAAGAGAGTATGACGAGAACAAGACCGAAGAGTCGAGTCGAGTCCAGAGTGACAGAGTAAAAGGTTGTAGGTAACCGGAAGAGTGAGGATGAGGTAACAGTGTTGTAGGAGTCACAGTGAGCGAGCACGTAGACTCAGTAAGAAGTCATACTGCAATACTTCAATACCAAAGACTGTATATATATATTTTGCTTCCTGGAACTACTAACCTGCATTACCAGTTTGTATTATTACGCTAATACATTTATTTTCCTATATTCCTTCTTGGCGTTTGTTATTTATTGGTACCGGGTTTCATCCCGGAATCCACAACACTAACTAAATAAAATTATTAGTCAGGTAGGTACGGTGGAGTAATGGATAATGGCTCGGATTGAGGAACTGGAGAACCGAGTTCGAATTCCAGTCAAATCCTTCGGAAAGGCATGAATCTTCTAAATAGCAGAACTGACTGGTTTCTATAGCCTTGGAAAGAAATGGTAACCTTCTGCGGGAAAAAAATCTGCCTCGTCAGTCATGTATCGAAAGATACATGATCGTCTAAGCGTGTATCACGCAATGGCACATAACTGACTAACTTTCCAGTCGAATCCATTACATTCACTTACGTGCTAATACCCTTGGGAAAGGTATGAATCTTCTTCTCCTCCCAGCTGTGGGTAAATAGCACGACAGACCGGGTTCTATAGCCTTGGATGGCAACTGGTCTACCGCAGGAAGGAATGTGAACTTACTGCGGGAAAAAGGAGTAATAGATAGCGGAAATCCTATTGAGGTATTGGAGAGCTGAGTTCGAATTTCAGTCAAATGCTTTACATTCAATTACGTGCTAATACCCTTGGGAAAGGTATGAATCCGCTTCTTCTAAATAGCAGGATGGCAACTGGTCTACCGCAGAAAGAAATAGCAGCCTACAGCGGGAAAAAAATCTACCTCGTCAGTCATGTGTCGAAAGATACATGATCGCTTAAGCGTGTCTTAGGCATCGAACATAACTAACTGGGGCAAGTACTTCATTGATTTTAACAACTGCCCCCCATCGTTCTACAAGTTCTGGTTTTTATTGGAATGTCATTATATTAAATCGGGATAATCTTCAAGGAATAAATTTCAAACTGAATCCGTTATTGTATCTGCGGGGGGGGGGGAATCTTTATCTTTCCATGTTCAAGGATATTTAGCAAAAGAATACTGAAGTGGAATATTAAGTAATATTATGTCATTGCAAAGGATCGTGAGTGATTTTAAAATTGAAAACAAAATTTGACATACTCAAAAAAGAAAAAATAATTTATTAGTCAAGTCCCTAGTCTACATTGTTTTTAACAACACTCTCCCATCGATCTACAAGATTGTCGATGCTATTTTCATAAAAACTTTATAATTTTGTTGGAAGAATCTTAGTTGATGGGGGAGGGTGATTTTGGTATTTTACTATTTGTAGAAGAGGGCCATTGGTTTTTCTGGGTTATGCTTCCAATCCGAATTTTGTAGATTTTAGTGTTTAAGTTTAAATAGACTTCGGCCTCTTAAAGCTTTTGGTACTTACAGCTTATCAACATCTCATTTCAGGTGGTGCATTATTATTATTATTATTATTATTATTATTATTATTATTATTTTTTATTTTCTTTGCTTTTTGGCGTTTACACATTTCTTTCCGGGTCCCACCCAGGGACCTAAGGTTAGAAATGGCATCATGACACTTTTCACGGGCAAAAAAAAAAAATAAAATAAAAAAATAAAATAAAATAAAATAAAATAAAAATTACATAGATAAAGCCCTTCGTAAAGTGTGGGCTGTACTTGTCAGAACAATTTTTTGTATCTCCTTGAGGCATGGGCTTCCAGGAATCCCTGCAATTAGTCTACTGCAATCTTTTCCAAATTATTATTATTATTATTATTATTATTATTATTATTATTATTATTATTATTATTATTATTATTTCCTTTGATTTCTGGTGTGTATATATTTCTTTCCGAGTCCCGACCAGAGATCTAAGGTTAGAAATGGCATCATGGCATTTTCCACTAAGCAGTTTTCAAAAAAAAACAAAAAAAAAAACGTACATGTTTTATATAGATAACGCCCTTCGTAAGTTGTGGGCTGTACCTGTGAGATAGTTTATCACTGACTGTACAGAGTCAAATTTTGTGTCATTTAATTTGTTCTATAGTGACGGGAACCAATAAAAATCTGAAAAAGCCAGTCCAAAAGAAAACGATGGGTACTGGAGGGCGGGATCCCATTTCAACTCTTTAAGTTTCTGCAAGGGTCTGTTTCGCAACAAGGCAGTCTTGCGCTGCCGTGGGGGGAAATTACACCATTTCGTTTTACCAAAATCGGTCGCTTTTTTCTTGAACACAAGTATCTTCAAACTCTTAGCAATAATCTTCAGTAAATTCTGAACGACATCAAGCAGAGCATCTCCATCGACGTCGGAAGTCCGTTCGACGCTTGGTTGGTCGTTTAGGATGAAATGACCCTGATGTAAATCTGCCAAACCATTTTTCGACCTGGAACGCGATTCAAATAAACCTGGAAATTTGGAAATCACAATCTGATATTTTCTTTTTTTTTTTTTTTTGCCGTATGTCCAACACTTATTCCTTTCTGAAATTCATAGAACATAAAACGGAAAAAGCGCATCTTTTCGTCCTCCATCTTATCCAAGCATTCATTTACGGACAAAATGTCAACAGTCAACCAATTTCCGCAATTTCTTGCCCTTTCTATCTGTTAATAAATTTTGACTTTCTCTTATTTCTCCTAAACTCTGTTCCGCTATCCATTTACTCAAGCTCATTCTTCGTCTTCTATGTGCCGTGTCTCTTCAGAACGTTGGCGATCATGGCTCTCCACAATTTCCTCTCCTTTGTAGCTCTTAATAAATTTTGTCTTTTTCTTATTTCCCCTAAACCCCGTCCCGCTATCCATTTACTCAAGCTCATTCTTCGCTTTCTATGCGCTGTATCTCTTCAGGACGTTGGCGATCATGGCTCTCCACAATTTCCTCTCCTTTGTAGCTCTTAATAAATTTTGTCTTTTTCTTATTTCTCCTAAACCCTGTTCTGCTATCCATTTACTCAAGCTCATTCTTCGTCTTCTATGTGCCGTGTCTCTTCAGAACGTTGGCGATCATGGCTCTCCACAATTTCCTCTCCTTTGTAGCTCTTAATAAATTTTGTCTTTTTCTTATTTCTCCTAAACCCTGTTCTGCTATCCATTTACTCAAGCTCATTCTTCGTCTTCTATGTGCCGTGTCTCTTCAGAACGTTGGCGATCATGGCTCTCCACAATTTCCTCTCCTTTGTAGCTCTTAATAAATTTTGTCTTTTTCTTATTTCTCCTAAACTCTGTTCTGCTATCCATTTACTCAAGCTCATTCTTCGTCTTCTATGTGCCTTGTCTCTGAAGGACGTTGGCGATCATGGCTCTCCACAATTTCCTTTCCTTTATAGCTCTTAATAAATGTTGTCTTTTTGTTATTTCTCCTAAACCCTGTTCTGCTATCCATTTACACAAGCTCATTTTTTGACTTCTACGTGCCATATCTCTTCAGGACGTTGGCGATCATGGCTCTCCACAATTTCCTCTCCTTTGTAGCTCTTAATAAATTTTGTCTTTTTCTTATTTCCCCTAAACCCTGTCCCGCTATCCATTTACTCAAGCTCATTCTTCGCTTTCTATGCGCTGTATCTCTTCAGGACGTTGGCGATCATGGCTCTCCACAATTTCCTTTCCTTTATAGCTCTTAATAAATGTTGTCTTTTTCTTATTTCTCCTAAACCCTGTTCCGCTATCCATTTACTCAAGCTCATTCTTCGTCTTCTATGTGCCGTGTCTCTTCAGAACGTTGGCGATCATGGCTCTCCACAATTTCCTCTCCTTTGTAGCTCTTAATAAATTTTGTCTTTTTCTTATTTCTCCTAAACCCTGTTCTGCTATCCATTTACACAAGCTCATTCTTTGACTTCTATGTGCCGTGTCTCTTCAGGACGTTGGCGATCATGGTTCTCCACAATTTCCTCTTCTTTGTAGGTCTTAATTATTTTTTTCTTTTTCGTTGTTTCTCCTAAACCTTGTTCTCACCAAATGTCATGCGCTGTCTTCCTCTGTCTGTCTTGCTTTCAATCTGTCCTGTGAGTATCAGATTTCCAAGCCTTCCTTCCTCATTATGTACCCTGCAATAATAATCTCTTGTTAAATATATTTTGACTTAGACGACATTTGACCAGGCACACTAGCAAAGCAGTAGAATTCAGGATGTTTTACCATTCCTTCTTCTGTGTTCTGTATCCCTTCAGGCTGATGAGGATCTTGGTTCTCCACAATTTCCTGTCTTTTGTAGCTGTTAGTAAATTTTGTCTTTTCGCTATCTCTCCTAATCCTTGTTCTGCCAGCCATTTACTCAAGCTCTCTAGATAGGTTATGCATTACGTTCTTCTGTTCCTCTTGCCTTCATTCTGTCCTGTGAGTATCAAATTTTCCAAGTCCCTTTTCCTCATTGTGTTCCCCAGAGATTTCAATTGTCTCTTCCTTATGTTAATTATAAGTTTCTTTTTTCCTTTCCATTTTCTCTAAACTTTTGTCGTGGCACACATGCTATCCTCAGCATCCTTCTGTAGAACCATATTTCTATTGCTTCAGATCTCTTTTTCATCCTTGAGGAAACGGCCCAGCATTAACTGTCAAATCCTTTTCACACACACGACATTCATCATAAGAATTATTACTGTAAACCTCTACCCTGAGTGGCTTTCGAGCCTTTTTTAACCTTGTTGCAACCTATCCCGCTCTTTCTACGCAAAGACGAGTCTTTTTTCGTCCTAGAACACAACGCATATTAGGATTTACATCAGTCCGCTAAACAGTTAAAGGGTCTAATGCCAAGTGAATATAAAACGTGGCATTTTCAAATTGCAGATACGGCTTGCATTTTTTTCGGTGCGAGTTGAAGCTGACCTTACATTCTGAAAGATATTCTGCTCAGTGTTTATTACATTATTTTGCTCCCTTTGAGCTTCCGTAACAAGGAAGTGCAATTGTTTGCAAATTCGCTTCTGGGGAATTTTTATAATGCTGATCATTGTCTTGGCAAGTTGCGAGTTCTTCGTGAACACATTGCCAAATTTATAGCAAAAAGAAAGTAAGAAAGAAAGAAGAGTAAACGAACGAACGAACGAAAGAAAGAAAGAAAGAAAGAAGAGGGAACAACAGAAAGAGAGAAGAGGGAACGAAAGAAAGAAAGAAAGAAAGAAAGAAAGAAAGAAAGAAAGAAGAGGGAACAACAGAAAGAGAGAAGAGGGAACGAAAGAAAGAAAGAAAGAAAGAAAGAAAGAAAGAAAGAAAGAAGAGGGAACAACAGAAAGAAAGAAAGAAGAGGGAAAAACAGAAATAAAGAAAGAAAGAAAGAAAGAAAGAAAGAAAGAAAGAAAGAAAGAAAGAAAGAAAGAAAGAGAAAGTAAGAAACATGTTGATTCAAATATGGATTGAGCGGGAGAAAGAAAGAAACATGTTGATTGAAATATGGAATGAGCGGGAGAAAGAAAGAAAGAAAGAAAGAAAGAAAGAAAGAAAGAGAAAGTAAGAAACATGTTGATTGAAATATGGAATGAGCGGGAGAAAGAAAGAAAGAAAGAAAGAAAGAAAGAAAGAGAAAGTAAGAAAGATGTTGATTGAAATATGGAATGAGCGGAAGAAAGAAAGAAAGAAAGAAAGAAAGAAAGAAAGAAAGAAAGAAAGAAAGAAAGAAAAAAGAAAAAAGAAAGAAAGAAAGAAAGAAAGATAAATTCATGGATTCGGGCAGGAGAAGAAAGAAAGATTAGGACAATATAAGAAAGAAAGAAAGAAAGAAAGAAAGAAAGAAAGAAAGAAGAGGGAACAACAGAAAGAAAGAAAGAAAGAAAGAAAGAAAGAAGAGGGAACAACAGAAAGAAAGAAAGAAAGAAAGAAAGAAACAAACAAACAAACAAAGAAAAAATAATTGAAATCTAAAAGAAAGAGAAAGATGGGGTAAAAAGAAAGAAAAGACAATGTAAAATAAAAGAAAGAAAGAAAGAATGAATAGAAGAAAGAAAGAACACTATTTACATTCTTCGGGCTATCCTCTTCATCTTTGTTGCCATATTTGTCACAACATTCCAGCCGTTGTACGCTCCGGCCTTCTTCAGGTGGTTGTAATGTCGACCTGAACCCTTTATTTCGTTCGCTGGGGTAGACTGTTCTAGTTCCACGTGCGATATCTAATGGATGTCAGTTATCAGTTATCTCCTGTTAATTCCCCTCTGAAAGTTCTCCACTGCCTTAACCAGGTATTGAACTCACACTCTTTGGGTCCTGTCACTGGATCTAACTAACGCCTTTATCCACTGTGCCATGTGTCCTTGGGGGGGGGGGAGCGTACAATAGCCGAAACGCTGTGATAAATATGGCAACAGATATGTGTATGATAGTCCGAACAATATAAACAGTGTAGATAATGCCTGATCCTAGAAATATAGACATATACTGAAGAAAGAACAATTTAAAACTAAAACGAAAAGAAACAAAGAGAACAATGGAGAAGAAGAAGAAAGAAAGAAAAATAAAAGAAAGAAAGAAAATTTGATATCGAAGGAAGAAAGAATGTAAAATAAAATAACAAATATAAAATCTCTATCTATAAAAGGCAGGATGTGTGTGTGTGTGTGTGTGTGTGTGTGTAATGAATGCACGGCGGCAGTTTTCAACGGATTTGCACCAAAATTTACATGTACATTCAAGTTAGCAGGAAGGCCAAGACCGACTTTGCATTTCCCAACTCCCATTGTTAGTGGAAATGATCGATTTTTTCATGCTTCTACGGCAGTTTTCATGTAGTTTGCGGCCATTTTCTACTGGCCAGAGTGAGAGCCTATAGCTGGCTGCCACGAATAGGCAGGAAGATTCTACTGGCCAGCGTGAGTCAACAGCTGACTGACACGAATGTTAACTAGCATGCAAAAAAATCAATAGCTGCATTCGTCACAAGTGGGGAAAATTTAAATCTGCATGGCACTTTACTCCAATTGTCTCATTCGCTTGCTTAAACTCAACGTTGATTCTGATTCCGCAGAACTGTGTTGGGTGTGAAAATGTATTTGTTGTTAACATTCTTTTTTCATTCGGTTTTTCCAGTTACGAGTCCTTTTTTAAAGCTGATCGTTTTGTGTTCATTTTGTTTTGTTCTTTTTTCGTAACAGATTTAATGTTTAGTATAGAGCTTCGAAAAAATTCGCAGTCTGAGATAGGCAAGAAGTAAGGCACGTAGCAACATCAGCACGGCAAACGGCACTCCTTTAGAGGCAAGGAAGGACAAAAATATTTTAAATCAAGTGATAGCGTACGATCTTTTGATTCAAGCACGGGCAACGCCGGGCCATGCTGCTGGTAGGATATAAAATATATAAGTAAAGAAATATATAGGAAAACAAGTAAGCAAGAAAGAAAGAAAGAAAGAAAGAAAGAAAGAACGAAAGAACGAAAAAAAGAAAGAAAGAAACCTAAATGAAAGAAAGAAAGAGAACATGATGTCATGAAAGAAAGAAAATTGCAAAATAAAAAAAGAATGAAAAATCCGAAAGAAAATAAAGAAAGAAAAAAATAGTGAACTCCGAAATAAAAGAAAGAGAAACAGTAATAAAGAATGTAAAATAGAATAAGAAAGCAAGAAGGAAAGAAAAAAGAAAGAAAGAAAAACAAAAGAAAGAAACAAAGAAACAATGAAAGAAAGAAAAAAACTAAAAGGAAGAAAGAAAGAGAGCAACGGGATACAAAGAAAAATAAGAAAAATACGAAATCAAACAACAAATAAAAATCTGAAAGAAAGAAAGAAAGAAAGAAAGAAAGAAAGAAAGAAAGAAAGAAAGAAAGAAAAATATATAAACCCGGAATAAAAGAAAGAAAGAATAAATTATTAAAAAAACCTAAAATAATAAAAAAGAAACAATGATAGAAAAATCCCAAATAAAAGAAAGAGAGAAAAGAAAAAAAAGAAAGAAAGAAAAATCTGAAATAGAAAAAAGAAAGAAAGAAAGAAGGAAAGAAAGTCGGAAAAAGTAAGAGAAAAGAAAGAAAGTAGAGAAAGACAAATGGGCTTTACGAAAATAATGAAGGAAAAGGAAAAAATGAACAACACGAAAAAGAAAAAAAGAAAGAAAGAAAAGAAAGAAAGACAGAAAAAAAAGAAAGAAAGACAGAAAGAAAGAAAGAAAGAAAGAAAGAAAGAAAGAAAGAAAGAAAGAAAATTAATATATGGCAGACATTTCGGGAGAACAATTAAATTAAACCGCAAGAAAACTTGATGGTCTTACATTAATTTCATTTCAATTATTTTATTTGCCATTTTTTTAAAAGATTTTTGTTTTTTATATATATATATATTTTATATTTTTATTTATTTACTTTTTGCTTGCTCGGAGCTTTTAAATTTTGTCAGAACTTAAAAGGCAAAAAGTCAAAAACGAAAAAAAAAAACAAAAAAAAAACAAACAATGGAAACGTGTAAGTGACAAAAACGGTTCAAGTCGGGACAGGCTGCTTTTAACATTTGACTGATTTTTTTTTCTCTCTTTTTTCTCCTTCGTATTTTGTCGTTTGTTTCACATTAGTTTTAATTTACAAATGAAACCACTGATTGCCAGGAACAGCGGGTGGGTAAGGTGATCTAAAAACGTAAAAATAAAATTTTATAAACAGCTAACAACCATCGGAACAAATAGATTCTTCACGCAAAACGTAAAAGCAAATTGGTTGCATTTTCTTTTATTGGTAAACAAAGACCAGGGAATTATACCAAAGAATTTTCAGATACAGATCGGGGCATCAAGTTTAGTTCTTGCCTGGGCGAAGTCTGTACATTCGAGACCTTTGAAAATCCTTAATTAAAATGGGTCGTGAAAGGCAAACATTTCAGTCGGCACATTTCGAGGCACTACATAAAATACTTCGAACAGGATGTAGTACGGATTTGAGCCACTACCCTTTTTTTAGCTGAATTTTTGTTTGGTCTAGTGTTCAAACATCAAATAAGGGAATAAATCGAAGGATACGGTGGAAACTAATCGTCAGATGCAATATAAGATATAATATTTATTATTTAATAATATCCATAATATATTATACATTTAGATATGCCTGGATTCTTATTACTATTATTATTATTATTATTATTATTATTATTATTATTATTATTATTATTATTATTATTTGTATATGTTATGTTTCCTGCTGTATATCCTGTAGAGTCGGGTCCAAACTATGGTATTTTGAATTGTCATTTAATTGACAGCACTTTTCTTAGTATATGGGATGTTCCTAGAAGGGCGATTTTCTGAGCAATTTGTATGGTGGAGTGACCTTGGACACTGTTAGTAAAATTGCCCAAGCCTTTTCTCACGAGGCCCAGTGCGCCGATTACTACTGGTACCAGAAAAGTGCTATCAATTAAATGACAATTCAAAATACCATAGTTTGGACCCGACTCTACAGGATATACAGCAGGAAACATAACATATACAAATAATAATAATAATAATAATAATAATAATAATAATAATAGTAATAAGAATCCAGGCATATCTAAATGTATAATATATTATGGATATTATTAAATAATAAATATTATATCTTATATTGCATCTGACGATTAGTTTCCACCGTATCCTTCGATTTATTCCCTTATTTGATGTTTGAACACTAGACCAAACAAAAATTCAGCTAAAAAAAGGGTAGTGGCTCAAATCCGTACTACATCCTGTTCGAAGTATTTAATTGATAGCACTTTTCTTAGTATATGGGATGTTCCTAGAAGGGCGATTTTCTGAGCAATTTGTATGGTGGAGTGACCTTGGACACTGTTAGTAAAATTGCCCAAGCCTTTTCTCACGAGGCCCACAGCGCCGATTACTACTGGTACAGTCTCGGTTTTTATTCCCCATATTCTGTTAATCTCGATCTCCAGGTACTTTTACTTGAACAATTTCGCGATAATTTTTATGGAGGTGTTTCTCTCAGAGGGTACTGCTATGCCAATAAGCATACACTTCCTAAATTTCTTGTCTTTTATTGATATTATCAGGTCTGTTGGTATTTATTTCCCTGTCAGTTTGGAATGGCATGTCCATGAGGATAGTTACATCGTTATTTTGTGTAACTGTGTCTATTTGATGGTCATAACATCTCTCAGTGGTTTCGATTTTGCGCTTATTGCATATCTTCCAGCGAACATATGTGACTGCCTTATTATGTTGGAGTATATTCATTTTTCTTTTTTTTTTGCTAGTTCCTGACATCCTGAGATAATATGGTCGATATTTTCATCATATTTTCCGCAGATCCTGCATTTTGTGTTAGTTTTATCCTTGGTTATATGACAGTGATAGCATCTGATTGCGAGGCTTTGGTCTTGAGCTGAAATAATTAGGCATTCTGCCTCAGTTTTCAAACCGGTTCTTATCAGCAACTGATATATTTTCTGTTGGTCCACATCTGCTTCTTTCGTTTCTTTTTAGTTATCTGCCGTGCATCGTCATGGCCTTCCATTTTTTATTTATTTATTTTGTAATTTCATTTTGACAAATTGTTTTACGTTCTTTTTTACTCGTTTGGCGTAGATGGTATTCGCTTCATTTTTTGTTGGCAGGGTTTCAGTTATATTAAACTGTTTGTTTTTTTTTTGTTTTTTTTTTTTTTTGAAGATTACAGTTTCTTTGTTGAAAGGGGTGATTTTGGTGTTTTAATATTTGTCGAAGAGGGTCACTGGTTTTTGTGAGGCATGCTTCGAATCCGATTTTTGTACTTTTTAGAGTTCAAATTGGAACAGAACTCGGCCTCCTAAAGCTTTTGGTGCGTACAGCCTATCAACATCTAATTTCGAGTGGTACATTTTTATTATTATTTTTATTTTATTTCCTATGATTTCTGGAGTGTACACATTTCTTTCCGAGTCCCGACCAGAGAGCTAAGGTTAGAAATGGCAAAGGAAAAAAGAAAAAAATGACATTTTCCACTGAGTAGTTTTCAAAAACAAGACCGCATATATTTTAATGGATAAAACCCTTCGTAAGGTTTGGGCTGTAATTGTGACTACAATTTTTTTTTTGTATTTTTATGGTATGGAATACCAGGGATTCATTCAAGTGATCTATTGAAATATTTTCCAATCAATCTGAGGGTTCCAACTAAACAGGAATTTTTGATGTTCTCAAGTGACAGATTTTTGAGGTTTCGATTTCAAGGTCCTTGTAGTTTTATTATTATTATTATTATTATTATTATTATTATTATTATTATTATTATTATACCTTCAAATAGAAATTTAAAAACATTGAGGTATCAAATAATTGTCGAATTTTAACGAAACATTTAAAACTTATTCACAAATTAATAAAATTATATTAAAATATTTCTTTTTTAGAAAATTTTGGTAAAAATATTTTTCTCGCGTGTTACATCCCCGTAACTTATGAATTTTCGAAAAATTAATTTTTGTACAGTTTAATGTTTCTATTAGTCATAAGCACAAGTCCCTGGAGAATTTAAATCAGCAGTTTTTTCGCAAGACATGACCATGCAATAAAACTAAGATATTATTTAATTAGAAAAATATTTTTATTAATAACTTTTATGAATAAGCTAATAAACAAAAAAGAAATTGTAATGTGGACATAAAGTGGGGGGGTAAATTCTATATTACAATCAATATATAAACTGATCTCTCAGTTTGTGGCCATGTTAGTTTCTCTACATTCATATTGCAGAGAACGTAAACACATCTTGTGTTGATTCGTTTTCCACGGTTTATCAACCCTTTGCAGGTTATTTAAAGCCAGAAATTTGGAGATAATTATGGTTGAGAGATACATTTAACCTATAGCTGGTGGGGATAAGAAATGGAGTCATACCTTTCCAAAGGGTATTTGCGACTAAATGAATATAACGAACCCAACAAGAATTGGAACTCGGTTCTTCGATTAAAAATTGCGAGCCATTATATATTATATTACCCGTGCCAAGTTTACAACATCTGGCGGTTACTCATTAAGGTACTGACCAGGCTGGACGTAGCTTAACT
>OZ010587.1:29387013-29454513 GCA_963932145.1 Acanthosepion lycidas | reverse complement strand
TACAAAGAAGTAGAAGTATTAGTTATGACTATCAGATTTGGTTAGAGTGAACTATGTTGTCTCGACAAGTATCACTATTCCAATGTCCTTACGATATGCTCTCAATTATCTCACCTCGTCTTACAATCTCCTCATACCTCTTGAGAGGCGAAGTATTTATAATGTCAGGAAGAGTCCATTATTATTATGGATAAGTTCCCATAACAGATACATACATACGTTTACTCATTATTAATTTTATCATAAAATAAAAAGTTTAAGTGTTGATTACTGACAGTGCAGAGGTTAATTATTATAATTAGAGACAATATTTTGCATATACAGGGTGCGATGGGTAAATTGTTGCCATTTTATGATTTTAATTTCGCGCATGCGCGTTGGTTATTTTTTATCGACAGCACAGCATTTTGTCGACTGCACAGTCAGTTGGGCACCCTCTGTATGAAAAAGAGCACCATAACACAATTCCTCCAGAAATTTGGATTCAGCATGCAGTACTTCTTGGCATTCACTTCGGAAGTTAGAATACGAACATTTCAAAGTGTTTAGGTGACAATCTACGGACAGTGCAGATGATTCGTAAAGAGTTGGATGAGTCTAATGGTGATTGCGATGGTATGGCACATCGGAAAACTCACTCTGGTCGTTCTGATAAGAAAGGAAACCTCGAATTTGTTGGTGAGATCTTCAGACTCACTACGAGGGCCTACGTCAAGGGTCTTCAGGAGGCAGTGATGCTCTGGGCTAAGAGGGTGGCTGCTGGAAGATCCTATGTCTGGCTACAGGACACTGCAACATTCTATACAAGCAGAAGAACACAGTCGTGGCTGTAAGACAATTTCTGCGATAATATCACCCCTGACATCTAATCTACTACCTTCCCAGATTATTATGCGTTGAACAGAGTTGAGAGAGAGAGAGACCAACAAAACTCCTTACACCAAATTTGAACTGAAGGCATACATCATGGCTGCATTCACCAACAAGTAGAACGTACAGAAGAGATACATGAGATTAATTTTTAGTATATATATATATATATATATATATATATATATATATATATATATATATATATATATATATATATTACATTATTTACATTATTCGGAGTATTGTCCTCATCTCTGTTGCCATATTTATCACAACGTTTCGGCTGTTGTACGCTTCAGCCTTCTTCAGGTGGTTGGAATGTCGAACTGAACCGTTTATTTCGCTCCCTGGGGTAGACTGTTCTAGTTCCAAGTGCTATGTTTAATGGATGTCAGTTATTAGTTATCTCCAGTTAATTTCCCTCTCCAAGTTCTCCACTGTCTTAACCGGGTATTGAACTCACACTCTTTGGGTCCTGTCACTCGATCTAACCAACGACATGTGCCCTTGAGGTCCTCAAGGACACATGGCACAGTGGATAAAGGCGTTGGTTAGATCCAGAGTGTGAGTTCAATACCCGGTTCAGAGGGGAATTAACAGGAGATGACTGATAACTGGCATCCATTAAAACCTGGCACGTGTAACAAGAAAAGTCTACCCCAGTGAGTGAAATAAAGGGTTCAGTTCGAAATTCCAACCACCTGAAGAAGGCCGGAGCGTACAACGCCCTAAACGTTGTGATAAATATGACGACAAAGATGAGGACAATAGTCCGAATAATGTAAATAATGTACATAATACCTCATCTCAGAAATATAGACAGATACTGAAAGGCCGAAACGTTCTAATAAATATGGCGACAAAGATGAGAACAATAGTCCGAATAATGTAAATAGTGTACATAATACCTCATCTCAGAAATAGAGACTGATACTGAAAGGCCGAAACGTTGTAATAAATATGGCAACAAAGATGAGGACAATAGTCCGAATAATGTAAATAATGTACATAATACCTCATCTCAGAAATATAGACAGATACTGAAAGGCCGAAACGTTGTAATAAATATGGCAACAAAGATGAGGACAATAGTCAGAATAATGTAAATAATGTACATAATACCTCATCTCAGAAATATAGACAGATACTGAAAGGCCGAAACGTTGTAATAAACTTGGCGATAAAGATGAGGACAATGGTCAGAATAATGTAAATAGTGTACATAATACCTCATCTCAGAAATATAATATATAATGACAGCGTCTTTTTCTAGCCGTTTTTTTTCCAAAGAAAATTAGTGAAACCTTCTCTCATGACTTCCTTCTCTTTTTTTCTTTTTATTGTTTTTTTTCCTCCTCTACCCCTTCGATATCAATATATAACTTCCGTTAAGTTAACCGTTTAAATGTGTCAATGTCTTGACCTCAAGTAATTTTAAGTATAAAAGAATAGAAATTTTAAATTACATCTAACTCACTCATGTCTTCTCTCTCCCACCTCACTTCCTCACTTCGTTAATTTACATATGCTTAATACGGCCCGTCAAAAATGTGTAATTTTTTTTCATTTTTTGTTTCAACATTTGGAAGTAAAGTCTGATGATCCGCAATCCTTTAAAAGTGCTGTGGTGAAATAATTTATTACATGGAAACTTAAAGTGTTCTGTTTTTATTTAAATTATATATATATATATCTATATATATATATATATATATATATATATATATATATATATATATATATTAACATTAGATGCCATTTTATTTTCATTTTTTGCGTAGTTTAGGCGGCAATTTATCCATCGCACCCTGTATGTACAATTCAAAATGGCTACCCTTTGCATGTATGTACAATTCAAAATGGCTACCCTTTGCTTTCAGCATAGCATGTGAACTCTTCTTAGCTGGAGTGCATGACATTTTCAACACCTGTTCTTTAAAAGTTGTACCAGGCCGTCCCAAGAGCTTCTTTCAGAAACTGACACACATGATTGAGATACGTCAAACATCGCTCCCCAATACAGGTCATATCGCAACGTCCATAGGTTTTAATGGAGGTCAAATTCATTTGTTAAAAAAAACAACAACAAATAAACAATCAAAGCAATGTCTCTTGCCTCTTGCACCTGTCCTGCATCAAATTACCCATATTTGCAGGAGCTATGTCCGTACTGAAGACATACCGACTTGTAAGTATGCCTGATAACCTTGGGCAACACATCTATTCCTAAATTTTGTTGGTAAACTTTTAACTTTCCCTCTGTTTTCAATAAAGGTCAACGGAAATTTCGAAACATAGTTTCTGTCAATATATATATATATATATATATATATATATATATATATATATATATATATATATATATCATACTAATCATTTTATAAATATAAGCAGCTATACTCGTCCGGCAAAACCTTAGTTGTTTTAGCTTGTCAATGAACAAACCAATACCCAAGGGAAAAAATGGGGGGAAAAAAAATGAAAGATCTAAGAATATATACTCCCGGTGAAAATAATCGTCTAGAATCTAAGTTCAGAGTCCAAAGAAAAAAACCTCCGACACGAGTAAAGTAAAAATAACTAAGCAAAGAGCTCAATACGCTAAGTAGAGCAAATATATATATATATATATATATATATATATATATATATATTGCTGCATCTTTCATTAAATAATATAGACAAGTTTTGTCTATTTATTTTAAGTAAGTTCCTTTCATATTGTCTGATAAGCTTAATAACATTATCATTGAAAGACGAAATGAAATCACCATATTGGTACATGTTTTAGTCCCATGTAAGTTTTCGGCTTACATAAGTCATTATCAAAGATGACAATTACATTTCAATATATTAAACAATACACAAACGAAACAATAACGATAGTCTGTTTTTGTTGCATGAAAATTTTTCAAAGCAACGACAAATTCGTGTATACGAGACGCAGAAGTGAAAATCGCATCGCAGCTCATGACGTCACACATGACGATATTCAGTCACACACCCCCACGAGGGCATCATGTAGCACAAAGCCGGTTTAACTTGGGATCTCCGAGTCCGTGGGCACGGCCAAATATATGCCCATTGAACCCGTATAAACGGGTTCAGGATCGGTTTACCTCCCCAAAAGAGAATCCGCCCTTCGGCGTAGCCTCCTTCGGGTTCCTCTCCGCCCGAATGCAGAGTGTTCAACCGAACAACCGGTCAAGACTTGAACGACTCACGTCACATATGGCCACGCGAGAGTGAAAACGAGAAGTATTAAGTATGGGAAGCAGTTGGTATAAACCAATGTCTTCTGTCATCAACTATAGGCATTTAAAAATATTTGTAGAGATTTTATAGTTTATTTTGCTCAGGTTAGGTTTCAACTGTTTTATGTATATAGCTTCAAGAATATTTAGTTTTTGTTTCATTCAAATGTAGAGTCAAGCGTCGTGAAAGCGAGTTTGTGATGTGACCAACATAAATATTATTTAATCCATTGGAGATACGATCTCCCTCCCAAAAGGCACTTGAATTTGTAAACTATGTTGTTTTTTTGGGGGTTTTTTTTTTTTTTTTTTTGCAAATCACTAACGGAGAGTGGGGAAGAATCATTGCGAATAATTAAGTTGGATATACCAAATTAGTGCAGTATATGATTAACCTACTTTTTTCTAGGATCTGTTATAGATATATTAGTATTTACTAACTATATTTTCAACTTGTTTATAATTAGATGCAGTTGACAACGACGCACGAGATTAATATGTTTTGGATTAGTTGAAGCAGTATTATGTTCTATTTGCTTAGTATTAAAACTTCTAAGAAAGCATCTTATTTGTTCATCAACTATATAGTTTGGAAAGCTCTTATTAATAAGTGTTTGTTTTATATTCTTTACTTGACTGTAAAAAATCTGTTTTGTAGATGAAACATGCATCAATGAAAAATTGCTGCCTAAATACACACAATATATATATATATATATATATATATATATATATATATATATATATATTATAAATTAATTAGTTCTAACCGTGTTTCGAAAATGGTAGCTCCGAATTTAATTTTGTAATTAAATTAAAAACATTAGTTCCATTTAATCCTAAAGCGAATTTTGGAGTAACTTTTAAAATTGCTAGGTTTTAAAGAGAGCAAAAATCATAATTTACGTTTCCAAGGATACAGAGAAATCCACTTCAACCAGACGAGGGGTGTTTGCATGTTCATTATGTCTGTATTTTGATGTATCAGTTATTAGTTACGTTTTAGTAGGTGTAGGGATGTATTCTTCAATGAAATCTGACATCCGTTAAATGCATGTCGTCTGGATTTTTTTTTAAATTTTATTGTTAACGGCAAAAATTCTTACGGCATTTTTTCTATTTGTATATTTAAGAATTTTTGGGGGGTGTTTAGGTTAGAATACGTTTTATTTAACTACGATTTGAAAAATAATTTCACTTTTAATTTTTAATATACTATATTTCATTTATGAACAATTAAATGTACTAGGATCCCTTACAGTATGTAGAATTATTTTCACATCAAGTATAAGTATGTATATTATTAGGTAACAATTTTTTTTAATTATATTTAAATATTATTTAAGCAAAATTTATGACAATGACGGCAAAAATAGCTAATTGATTTCACTGATTCAGTAAACTTTTATTTTTTATATAAACCTAGTAATATATTGTTTCTCATGTAAGTACAAAGGACATGGGTCATTCAATGGCTTACATCTTCTAGCTTTTCATATTAATTTCATTTTACTGAAGATGTTTTATTGGATTCTTTTATGTGCTTGTAGTACTTAGAGGGAGATCTATAGGTTAGAATACGTTTTATTTAATTACAATTTTAAAAGATGTTTAGGTTAGAATTCGTTTTATTTAAATACAATTTTAAATACCACTTTAAAATATACTGTTCTTCTTTATATATATATATATATATATATATATATATATATATATATATATATATATATATATATACAAATGAGAGAAAGAACACCAGTTAATTACCATCGCCCGATGAAGTACAATCATACTATGAAATATGTATTAACAACTTCGGGAGAGTTTCCTGGTGACGTCCAGTAACCCGATTATGTTAGTTAAACACAGCCTCCACAGGGGAAAACTACTCATTCGTTTTCATTATTTATATTGTTTGAACTTTTGGCTTCATCTTTGTTGTCATATTCACGACGTTTCAGTCGTTGTACTTTCCGGACTTTTTCAGAGAATTGGAATTTCGAACTGAACACTTTTATTTTTTTTCTTCCGCCGGGGTAATATTTTCTAGTTCCACGTGCGATTCCTCATCTGGAAGTCAAGATTATCTCTCTTTAAGTCAACCCTCCTCAAGGACACATGGGGTCTAGTGGATAAAAGCGTCGACTGGATCCAGTGACTTAAGTTGTGAGTTCAGAACCTGGCTGCCGCAGTGGGGAACAAAAACTTTTGAAGCTGGAGCTTCGTATAATGTTTTCAACAGCTAAGTTCTTAGGTTATATATCTATGTTGGTTTATGTGTGAACGTATGAAACTCTGGTATGAGCCATACATACAAACATATATACATTGTCAATGACATTGTAAATTTCTTGATCCAAAAGAGAATCCCTTCAAATACGTAATTTTGATATATATATATATATATATATATATATATATATATATATATATATATATATATATATATATAATGAAAAACAAACCACTTTAAGGTACCATTACGATAATTTATTTCACCTAAATCCTTTTTTAAGGATTCAGGATCATCAGGTAAAACTTCCAACAACGAATTGAGAGGAAAAATTAATTATATATATATATATATATATATATATATATATATATATATATATATATATATATATATTACAAGAGATTATGATAAAAAGATATTGAAATCGCTACACAAAAGCTTTCATGTTTCAATACTGTGATTGTACTTCTTCAGGCGATGGTAATTGCCTGGGGTTCTGGATACACACACACACATACACACAAACACACACACACACACACACACATATATATATATATATATATATATATATATTATAATTAAGTTTTAAAAAATACGATTCCTTTGCTACATAAGAGTTCTCATGTTTCAAAAACGAGAGCCGAAACCCTCAATATAATTATTAAAATTAAACTGAATTAAGGTATCAAGCCCTGTTTCATCCTCAAGCGAAAATTTACGAATAACCAATCTTGAAATTTACGTATCTTTTTAAGCATGTTCATTCGCAAAATTAATTATTATGGAAACGACTGGGGCACCTATTTTGATAAGGGGCCGAAGAGATAATTTTTTTTAATAATTATATTTAGGTTTTTGGCTTTCGTTTTTGAAACATGAGAACTCTTACGTAGCGAAGTAATCATATTTTTTTTTTTAAAGTAATTATATTTTAAGCTCTCCTTCTATATGGAGCACTTTTTTTTTAAATTAAAAAAAAAATACTAAAGAACTCCGGATTATTCTGATTGGTCATTTCAGCTTATGTAACCGTGTTTCCACTTGGGAGGGCTGTATGATTGATTTGAACGTTTTAAAACACTTTATTCTACATTCAACACCATCACTTGATAAGACAGCAGAAGTATTGAAACAAAATGGCTATTTTTTTAGTGATTTTATAACATATTTACGTTATAATTTATGAATAAATTATATTTGCTCTACTCTGTATTGAGCACACTTTTAAGAATAGTATTTTTTGGTTATTGTAATTTATTTCGTATACACCAATCCTATACTTATATATATATATATATATATATATATACACACTACTAATAGATATATGTGTTTTTTCTCACCAGTTAGAACAACTCTGAATATCATGCATGTGGCAGGCCAGGTACAAATTGAAAACTGGCCGTTGTAGGATTGCAATATTAATATTTTGTTGTGGAGTAATTTCGCAGTGGAGGATTGTATTTATACTGAATTGGTCTTAAAAAGGTTCGACGTACAAAAAGTTAGGGACTTGATATAATAGGTATTTCGCAGAGTAATCTAGTTGCGGTCGCTGACTACTTTCGTATTCGACTAACTATCGACTGACATCGACCGGCATCGATTAGTATTTAGTCACCCCACCACGAGGGTATCATGTGGCACAAGGCTGGTTTAACGTGGGATCTGCGAACCCGTGGGCTCGGCCAGAAATATACCCTTGGTACCCGTATAAACGGGTTCAGAGTCGGTTTACCTCCCGAACGAGACTCTGCCCTTCGGCGTAGCCTCCTTCGGGTTCCTCCCCGCCCGAAGGCAGAGAGTTAAACCGTTCAGCCGGTCGTCCGACATCGACTAGTATTTAGTCACCCCTCCACACCAGGGTATAACGTGGGATCTGCGAACCCGTGGGCTCGGCCAAAAATATACCCTTTGAATCCGTATAAACGCGTTCAGGGTCGGTTTACCTCCCTGAACGAGACTCCACCCTTCGGCGTAGCCTCCTTCGAGTTCCTCCCCGCCCGAAGGCGTAGAGTTCAACCGTTCAGCCGGTCGTCCGACATCGACTAGTATTTACTCACCCACCGACGAGGGTGAAATGTGGCATAAGGCCGGATTAACGTGGGATCTCTGAGCCCGTGGGATCTCCGAGCCCGTGGGCTCGGCCAAAAATATACCCTTGGTACCCGAATAAAAAGGGTTCAGAGTTGGTTTACCTCCCCGAACGAGACTCTGCCCTCCGGCATAGCCTCGTTCGGGTTCCTCCCAGCCCGAAGGAAGAGTTCAACCGTTCAGCCGGTCGTCCGACATCGACTGACCCTCGTTTCTCTTACTACTCCTTCTTATATTAGCTGGGACAGTCTATTAACTATAGAATAGGTGTGTTTCACCATAACATATTTATAACCTATTGTTAGGATAGTAGAACAGTATATATATATATATATATCTTTCATTTCTACCTGTTTCATTAAGAACGTCTGACAAGGTACTACGGTTACGCTTTTTTCTTGTGTTCACACTAGACCTTTCTTTTTTGGACACAGTGTGTGTAGAAACTGTCCAAATATTCTATAGTTTCGATCGCTTTCGGTTATTTTTTTAGCGATTATCAAGGATGATTTTATTTTTTCAGTTTAAGTATTTGATTTTATTATTAGATCTTCAATTATTTTTAATCATTTTTTACAAGTGGATGAGGTTATTATGTTTGTATTTTCTATTAGTATGTTTCGAATGGCGTCTGGGTTTCTGTGTGTGTTTAAATGGGTTCTAATAGACCTCTGGTCAGATAGGTGTAACGTAAGCCGTTTGGATAGGAATGTAGTTGTGTGACCGATGTAGTTATTTATGAGTTCGGTTCAATCCGTAACGCAGTTCCTTAAAGTTCATTTGCTACCTAAATACACAATTATCAAATTACACGACCCGGTAGACAAGGGAATATAACACGACTACATTTAGAAAAAAACCTTTGTCGTACGACAAAGAAAATTAACTAAAAATGCCATCCAGAATTTAAATAACGAAATCTACAAAGATAATGTAAAAAGCACGTTGACCGAATCAGAATATTATAAAGCACCGTACTACTTCTATGTTAGCATTAATGAAGATCAACTTACACACAGACAAATAATCACCAAAAAGCTCTGTAACTTATACCAAGGAAACATTCTACTACCCAACAGTGAAGACAAATATATAAACCTATCCAGTCATTAACAGTTGACCAAAAAGAATTCCTAAATTTAAGGCCACCTCCAACCTAAATTTGACCTTATCGCAAAGAAAACTGAGATTGAAATTCTACACCAGTCACGATTCCAACTTGTGGCGCGTGGAGACATAGCAGTCTACACAGACCTGCGAGACCTCCTCAAAGCCGAAGGCTTGAAAAACCGCTCCCTTGGCAATAACTACAATAGTATATTAACAACAAAACTAAAAAAACACTTTGAAAAAACAAAAAAAAAAAAAAACTAATGTTGTCATCAGACGAGCTGGCAAAGCTAATACATACGTCATTTTGGATAAAGCCGATTACCACAAAAAATTACAAAAGATTATAGACGACCGAACTAAATTCACCAAACTGAATAGAAACTCGACACAGACCCTAAAAAGGTGAGTCAAGAAACTAATCAGCCCATAATGCGGAAGTCAGTTCCTTGAAAATGAAAAAAAAAAAGTCATTGGAGACTACCAACCTAGATATTTCTATGAAAATATAAAGAACTATAAACCCGGGATCCCGCTACAACCAATCATTTCCCAGATCTCAACACCTATTTACGAGCTATGAAAATTCCTGAACATCATCAATCCATACCTACCCACTAATTACACCATCACATCTACCCAATTCCTCCAAATTTCAAAAAAAGTACTAAACCAAATCAAGGTATCATAGCCTCACTTGACATCGAAAACTTATTTACAAATTTCCCCGTCGATCAAACCATTGACATTATCCTCAATTTTGTGTATACTAATAATTCTATCCCTCCGCCAGCCATCAAACCATTTATACTGAAAAAATTATTACACACATGCATAACCAAAGTCTCATTCTATAATGGCAACATTTACACCCCAAACTAATGATGTTAATATGGGAAATCCCTTCGGTCCATGCTTGTCAAATTATCATATATTCCATGTAGAAAATACGATATTTAAACAGGTCTGTAAACCGAAAATATATGTCCGCTACGTAGACGATATTTTTATTTTAGCAAATAACACTAAAGAAATAGACAAACTTAAGACCACATTTGAGAAAAACTGTCCTTAACTAGACCCCTACGAACTTAGAAAAACAAATTCCCATTCTTAGATGTTCTCGTAGAATATAGTAATAACACTTTTATCACATAATTATATAAAAAAAAAACCATAAGCAGAAAGTCTTGTCACCTTACCTTTAAAAGTGAATGCCCATCAGTAATAAAAAAAACTTCCTAAAAAGAGCACACCAGAATTCATCCTCACGACTAATCTTCTTTAAAGAAGTCAGTTATGTAAAAAATATATTAACAGTGGCTTCGTTAACCACCTTATAAAGCACCAAATTAGACAATTCCTCACCAAAGTAAATAACATAGATAGTAAACATACAGACAAAAATTGCATAAATATTTTCTACAAAAACTAAATGCACATAACAAACAAGACGTATTTTCACTTAGAAATATTATAAACAAATACACTACTCCAGTCAACCCGAATAAAAAAAATAAATTATTTACTATAAAAAATTTTAAGACAGCTAACCTTATCCTCAAAAATAACAACACACAAGCTAAATCAAAATTCCAAAGAACGAACCCTATCTATGAGTTCAAATGCCCCTTAAGGAACTGTATTCCGATCAAACCGGACTCATAAATAATTACATCGGTTACACAACTACATGCTTATCCAGACGTCTTACATTACACCTCTATGATCACAGCTCCATTAGAACCCATTTAAACACACACACAAACCTACCAGACCCCATTCGAAACATACTAGTAGAAAATACAAACATTATAACCTCATGCAACTGTAAAAAAAAAAAAGCTTAAAAATGATGAAAGCCCTAAAAAACAAAATTAAAAAAAAATGTGCTAACCGTATTCGGAAAATAAAACATCTCTATAACACACTAAAAACATACACACAACGCACACACTCAATTAAACTGAAAAAATCGTTCTTGATAATGGCTAAAAGTATAGCCGAAAGCGCTCGGAACTATAGAACATTTGGACAGATTCTACACACTCAAAAAGAAATCTCTTGTACGAACACAAGAAAAATTAAATAAAATGCTCAATCGTAGTATCTTGTCTGCCGTTTTTAATGAAACATATATATATATATATATATATATATATATATATATATATATATATATATATATATATATTAGGTTGGTGCAAAAATAATGCCGTAACAATGTAGTTTTTTGACGTATTTTTAAGGTCAAAAAACGACATTATTACGTCATTATTTTTGCACCAACCTAATATATATACCCAATTACAAACATTTAAATATATACATAAATTAAATAAAAAGCTTAATCGTAGTAACTGTCCTTTTTGATGAAACATGCATATATTAGGTTGGTGCAAAAATAATGACGTAATAATGTCGTTTTTTGACGTATTTTTTAACGCCAAAGAACGACATTATCACGTCATTAATTTTGCACCAACCTAATATATATATATATATATATATACCCAATTACAAACATTTAAATAGTTACATATATTAGCGCACAACAATTTTTGGGAACTGTAATTTTAGGTCAAGCACTTCTTTATTACCTTATGTTTTTTGGGGGTTTTTTGGGTTTTTTTTTGAGTCACTTCAGAGCAATTGTGTCCGCAGAATCCTCCATGGATTAAACCCAAAATCCTCTTTCGCAATACTCCTTAGTGACCTATCCGAAGTATTCAGATCTTGTCTTATCTTCCACATGCTTCTTCGTGGAGTTTATTATTATTATTATTATTTTTATTTTCTTTGCTTTCTGGCGTTTACACATTTCTTTCCGGGTCCCACCCAGGGACCTAAGGTTAGAAATGGCATCATGACACTTTTCAATGACAAAAAAAAATAAATAAATAAAAAATAAAAAATAAAAATAATAATAAAATAAAATGTGTAGTCCCATAGAATTGTAACAGGTCCGATCTCCGTAACCGGGTCTGGGTGGTGTTGGTACCAGTTTCTTTCAGTTTCCTTCCCGTAGAAGTTGCAGATTTTCCAGTGCAGATATTGGCCCACTCTGTCATGTCGGGTTTTATATTCAGTGGGTGCCAACATCGTGCAACCTGATACAAGATGATCAATCGTTTCTGGATATTTATCACAGAATCTGCATTTTGGTCTGACACAATATTTTAGTATATGTGCTAGTTAGCAAGCATTGGTCCTACGCAGCAAGGATAAAACCTTCAGTTTCCGCTTTCAACCCTGCACTGCGTAGTCACTGATGGGTACGGATTTTGTCTACATCAACTTGTTTGATACGGGCAGAGTATTGGCCATGAAGCGGTTTATCTTTCCATCGCTTCTGTATCTGGTCGGTTGCATTCGTCTTTGCTGTCTTTTTCAAGTATTTTGCAGTTTCAGTCGGTGTATTGTGCTGTAGTTGCATATTATTGTTATTATTATTCACGGATTCAATGGCTTTTCCGGTACGAACTGAACCGTTTCTTCCCAGAAGTGGATTCGATGATGTTATTGGGTCATCTTGAAACATTTTTCACATATGAAAAGCAGTTTGCAACAAGCGATCAACTTTATTATCGCCTCACAATTCTTGATACCAGCTATTTTCAAAGCGACATTCCGCTCACGTTTTTTTTTTTTTTTTTTTTTTGAGCCGTCACTTTTAATTAAACTGCAAAGAATAAAACAAGAGAAAACTAAGAAAACTCATGCAAAATCTAATATTAAGAATGGCGATATTTCTGGATGTTTCGTGGTGTAATTAGTAACGGCTCGAAGGGAGAAATCAGAAAGCCGAGATCGAATGACAGCCAAATACTTACGCACATACCGTTGGAATATCTACTCCCCTCAGCTAGGATGAACTGGGTCCTATAGCCTTGGCTGGCAACCAGTTTATTGCAGAAAGAAATAGCAACAGGATTCACTGCCATACAGGAGGATTGAAATTAAATAACAGTTCAGTACTGTTTTCTTTGTTTCTGTTGCTTCAAGTCTTTTCTTCATCTAGAGGAGAGTGTCGAGCATTCACTGCCATAGAGGAGGACTGATAATACATAAGAGTTCAGTACTATTTTCTTTGTTTTTGATGCTTCAAGTCACTTCTTCATCTGTGACGAGATTGTCCAGCATTCACTGCCATATAAGAGAACTGATATTACATAACAGTTCAGTAGTCTTTTCTTTATTTCTGTTGCTTCAAGTCTCTTCTTTATCTAGAGGAGAGATTGTCCGGCATTCACTGACTTATAGGAGAACTGATATTACATAACAATTCTGTACTCTTTTCTTTGTTTCTCTTGCTTCAAGTCTCTTCTTCATCTGTGAGGCGATTGTCCAGCACTCACTGCCATATAAGAGGACTGATATTACATAACAATTCAGAACTCTTTTCTATGTTTCTGTTGCATCAAGTCTCTTCTTCATCTGTGAGGAGATTGATTGTCCAGCATTCACTGCCATATAGGAGGACTGATATTACATAACAGTTCAGTACTCTTTTCTTTGTTTCTGTTGCATCAAGTCTCTTCTTCATCTGTGAAGAGATTGTCCAGCATTCACTGCCATATAGGAGAACTGATATTACAGTTTACCACGCTTTTATTGTAATATCTTCATTGTTTCTGGCGAAATGTTTCAGTTACTTTGTAATACCATACTTAGCTTTTGGAAGGCATCTTTCTTACTTCTGATTATGTTGCCGCATTTCTCCGTCCTCTAATGAAACTCTTCCGAGCTGTTAAAAAATGTTGTATTTACATGGAGCTCATATATTCGCTTTCTAGTTAAAAGTAGCACGATGGAGTAATGTATAGTGGCTCGGATTGAGGAATAGGAGTACTGAGTTCGTATTCCAGTCGGATCCATTATATTCACTTACGTGATAGTACCCTTGGGAAAGATATGAATCCTCTTCTCCATCATATATATAAATAGCAGGGCAGATTGAGTTCTATCGCCTTGGGTAGCTATCGATCTAGGAGAAGGTAACTCTGAATTCGAGATGGTCAGCCTATCTTGTCCAAGAAACCTCATAAAATCCACCACATGCAGTACGCAATCTCTGCTTCCATTTCAACCATTCCAACAGGTTCCATTCCTTAGCTTTCCCTTCTTTGAACATTGTAGACTGGCGCTACAGAATCACAGAGAAAGAAATATCAGAAATTTCTTCTTTTCAGGACTACCAACACCCACAACAACTAAAATAGATAACGCACGTAACTCTAAGAGAAAATAATGTCACAATCAAGATGTTGATATTCCGCACCACTTCAAACAAAAGGGTAGGAAGGAAAGCTCTATCGATAAAAGAACGGTAAAAGCTACCGGATTTGAGAGAACTGTTTTCCTAAAAAAACTGTTTCAAGAGAAAGATTTTATAAATATTAACTGATAATACTGGCTGTTCGGGCAGTGAATGCTGAAGGTTTTTGTTATATACCGTAGCTATGAACATGAATGATTATGTCCCAATTCTTATAAATACGCAGGACGCTCTTGTAAGTGGGAGTAATATGCTGCCTATGTGGTCCACCACTAAAAGTGGTTTACGTACTTCATGCCGCTGGCGAGTATTGTATTTTGTTAATGTTATAAAAATTACCATTTCATTTCCAACCTATGTTATGGTTATTCCTCATCCAGTAACCCTTTCTAGGCTACAACATATATATATATATATACATAGGAATGAGTTTGATAGATAAATAAACATTCTCAGATAGATAGATAGATAGATAGATAGATAGATAGATAGATAGATAGATAGATAGATAGATAGACTGTACCTATGAACACTAATGAATATGTTCCCATCCTTATAACTATGTTGGACACTATTGTAAGTCGGGGTAATCTGTTGTCTAAGTAATCCACCACTAGCAGTGGTTTACCTATTTCACGGCGCTACCGAGTATTGTATTTTGTTGATGTTATAAAGATTATAATTTCATTTCCAACCTCCGTTTTGGTTATTCCTCATTCAGTAACCTTTTCTAGGTTACAACAGATAGATACGTAGGAATGAGATAGATAGATAGATAGATAGATAGATAGATAGATAGATAGATAGATAGATAGATAGATAGTGTTATATACCGTACCTGTGAACACTAATGGATATGTACTAATCCTCATAAATACGTAAGTGGGGGTAATATGCTGTCTAAGTAATCCACCACTAGCAGTGGTTTACCTACTTCACGCAGCTGGCGAGTATTGTATTTTGTTGATGTTATAAAGATTATAATTTCATTTCCAACCTCCGTTATGGTTATTCCTCATTCAGTAAACTTTTCTAGGTTACAACAAAGACAAAACGAAATAAGAAAATACAGGGTGACCCCAAAAAACGGGAATTTTTGAAGTGCGTATTGCCAGACATGGGCAAATGGCAATACCGCGAGACAGTAACCTTGAGCAAGTAAACATTTCGCCATTTTTAATATTCAAGATGAAATTCACCGTATCCCAGCTAAGATGTTGCAGCAGTCAATGAGGAATCTCAACAGCAGATTTCAAGAATGCATTCGTACAGGAGGACGCCATCTACAGGACGTAATTTTTAAAAAATGAAAATTCCATCATTGTTTCTTAAATAGCATCTTTTAAGTTTTCAATTACTATGAATAAAATATTTTTCTTCCATCACTCTTGGTGTTATTGGATTGTTAAAAATTCCCGTTTTTTTGGCGTCACCCTGTATAAAAAAATAGAGAAAAGAAAGAAAAGGAGAAAGAAAGAGCTTGATAAATAAATGAAATAAAACAAGAAAGAGAGAAAGAAAGACAATATGGCTGAATATAGAAATTAAAGATGAAAGGAAAATGAATGAATTAAAGACAGACAGTTATATACTGTACCTATGAACACTAATGCGTATGTTCTAATCCTCATAAATACTTTGGACACTATTGTAAGAGGGATGGTTAATATGCTGCCTAAGTAGTCCACCGCTAGCAGTGGTTTACCTACTTCACGCCGCCGGCGAGTATTGTATTTTGTTGATGTTATAAAGATTACCATTTCATTTCCAACCTCCGTTTTGGTTATTCCTCATTCAGTAACCTTTTCTAGATAACAACACTTTTCTTTCCTATTTCTCTCTCTCTCTTTCCTTTCCTCTTCTCTCTCTCTCTCTCCTTTTCTGTTTTATACTGTACCTATTAACACTAAAAAGTTTGTCCCAATCCTCATCAATACGTTGGACACTATTGTAAGTGGGGGTAATATGCTATCTAAGTGGTTCACCACTAGTAAGTGGTTTACCTACTTCACGCCGCTGGCGAGTATTGTATTTTTTTTTTTTTTTTTGTTGATGTTATAAAGATTACCATTTCATTTCCAACCTCCGTTTTGGCTATTCCTAATTCGGTATACCTTTCTAGAGGCAACAATTTACTTGTAGGGGAATTAACATTACCATTAATGCCACCACTTCAGACCTTAACAACCAAAACTTACTTTGCTCTATCCACAGAATCATGCTCATTTCCTACGTATACTTTTGTCCAGAAGAGCGTTCCTAAGAATCGCTACTTTGTGGAACAGACTCCTGCGTTGGTATTTCCGCGAACCTAACTGTACTGGTTGTGGCATCCACCCGGGGGATCGTTTGTCAAATGAACCCGCCACCTTCGAACGAAAGCTGACCAAGTATAGCAGGGGTCGCATGCATTCGGACACGCAAATCAAGAGTAGGAGTTTAAGTCGCAGTTTGGATTCACATGTGGAGCATGTATACAATACGATCCGGTTTGAATTCAGAGTTTCCTTCTCCTAGATTTGTTGCCATCCAAGCCTATAGGACCCAGTCTGTTTTGCTATTTTATCAGTAGCTGGGGGAGAAGAGATGGTTTCATACCTCGTTCAAAATATATTTCGTTTTAGATATATTTTAGTTTTAGATTTCGACATTAAATAACCCATAGATTTGTTGATCAGCCGCTAAACAAACTCAACCAAATATCTCGTAGAGCCAACGGCCTTCTAGAACAATGGGATACACTGGAATTCCTAGCTATTCATGCATCAAGGGTGGTGACAGATTGAAGTCAGTACCCATTTCTTCCGTGCTGTCAAAACTGATGACATTTGTGAAATACTTACTATCAAAAACGATTCGTTAAAAACATGCTGACATTCTGAGAGGAGCGGGGGCAGTTTAGGGTCGTTTGTAATCTGATAATGCTTTCACATGTGACTTTTTAATATATTTATTCAAATTACTATATTAATATATACAAATTGTGGATGGATCAGTTTATTATCTGATAACAACAGAAAACTGATCCCCGATTTTGTGTCCTTTATATTAACACTTGTTAATACTGATCCCATCAAAATTGGCAGCATATTTTTTTTTAAGTTCTTTCTATTATGAGGATGTTTTCACACGGGAATCTTGAAGATAATTATTCAAATTACTATGTTAATATGTAGAAATTTTGAAGGGATCATTTTCTTAATTGATAAAAACAGAAAACCGATCCTCCACTCTGTGTCCAATTGTGTCCAAATTACTATATTTATAAATAGAATGTGGAGGGATCATTTTATTAGCTGATAGCAATATACAACCGATCCCTCACTTTGTGTCCGGCAGAACTTTATATTAACCCTTGTCTATTGATACCATCAAAATTGGCAGTATATTTTGTTAAGTCCTTTCTATTCAGAGAATGCTTTCACATAAGTCTTCAAGATATTTATTTAAATTACTATATTAATAAATATAATATGGAGGGATCAGTTTATTACTTGATAACAATATACAACCGATCCCTCATTTTGTGTCCGGTAGAACCCTTGTCTATTGATAAAATCAAAACTGGTAGCATATTTTCTTAAGTTATTTTTTATATGAAAATTCTTTCGCATGTGAGTCTTTAATATAATTTATTCAAATTATTAGGTTGGTGCAAAAATAATGTCGTTCTCTCACATAATGTGAGAAAACCACATTATTTTTGCACCAACCTAATATTATATTAATATGGGAAAATCCTCGAGGGAGCTGTTCATTATTTAAAAACAACATAAAATCGATCCCCCACTTTGTGTCCGGTAAAAATAAGGGCAAAGTGAGCATCCGTGTTGGTGGACATCGGCTATAGCTTGAGCTGGAGAGGAATGGACTCTGCCAGATGCACTCTTATATTCTTGAAGTGACACGGTATTGAGAAGAAGAAGAAGAAGAAGAAAAGAATTTGTTTTGTATTTAGTCTCAATATGAACCGTTTCTTGACATATAAAACGTTTCTGCTATCTTTAGTGACATATCCGCTTGTTTAATGTCACGTAAAAACATCATGTAATACATAACATGACTGAACGTTTCATGACATATCAAACGTTTGTATGACATTTGATGTCATGACGAAACGCTCCCTGTTCTATAAAAGGCTTATATTACCTCCAGTGACATAACTCTCTCCGAGTTATGTCACTTAAAACGTCAATATTATAATTGGTGACAAGAACGAGAGCTCCATAGCACAACAGCGTTTTAAAATCGCCGTTTTAAATCATATCAAATATTTATAATATATACTGTTATTTAGGAATAAAGTGTCGCTGCCGATACTTCAGTTTGAACATAGATCGCCAGTGAGCAAACACCGGCGATCCCATTATTGAAGAAGAGGATTCGTAACTTTCCCAAGGGTAATAGTACGTAATATTTATACTAAGTTAAAAACTTAACACATTCCTAAGTTCCATAATAAAATGCAAATATTTGATGTCAATCGCCTAGCTGCAACCACACCAATCTTACATATTTCTTGAATTTATATAATTTTATTTTGTTACTATTTTTAGCCCTAGATTCTTATATGCAATATCACCGCCTGAAGCCTGGTGTAGAGGTTTATCCGTTCTTTCCTGTTTAGGATTGGGTTTCCGGTTCCATCTAAAATATAGTTCAAGTCTATACTTCTAACGTCTCAGACTGACCTCTGAAATTGTCTTCACTAATTCCTTATTTAATTTTTTTTTTTTTTATTTAATTTTATTTTTCTCCTCAGTAGGAGTAGATAGGTTCGCCTGTCGTCCGGTTCAGAGCCTCCCCGGTCTTTTAAACAGGAACAGTGTTTTATCCAGTGTCACCTGTTTTGGATTGTGTTTCCGGTTTCTTTCTAAAGTCTTTTCGTTCTCTTTCACTCCCAGTAGACAATTGCGTCTTAGTGGCATTATCGCCTTTCTAGGAGTGAACTGATTTGAAAAAAATCGGAGGTGAAGATGAGAAGTTAAGGAGAGTTAAGTGCAGAAATAAAAGCTAGAAATGAAATAAGAGGAGAAAATCGAAAGCGAGTGAGTAGGAGGAAGACGAAAAGGAGAGAAAGGTGTGAAAGGTAGAGAAGATGGAAGACATGAAAGAGAAGCAGGGAAGAAAACGGAGTAAGAGGAGGAGAAAATGAAAGTGTAGCAGAAGTAGTAGTCGGAGGATAGGATAAGTAGACAAAGGAGAAAAGAGGAATAGATCACAAGAAGGTTTGGAGCAAGAAAATATATGATAAAGGTAATGCTAATATTAGCCGTTTCCTTATAAGGAAACATTCGGTATTCATTCACCGAGCAGCCAGTGCTACTCCTGTTAGGCTTTTCTTCAGTCTACTGCCATCGTGTTGGGATCAAAGTGTAGTATCTGTTCTCCTTATCTTTAAAGGTAATGGTAACATTATCCGTTTCCTTATAAGGAAACATTCGGTATTCATTGACCGAGCAGCCAGTGCTACTCCACTTGGCCTTTTCTTAATTCTTCTGCCATCATGTACGGATCAAAGTGTATTATCTGTTCTCTTCAGCTTTAATAGTAGTGGTAATATTAGCCGTTTCCTTATAAGGAAACATTCGGCATTCATTGACCGAGCAGCTAGTGCTACTTCACTTAGGCTTTTATTCACTCTACTGCCTTCGTGATGGGATCAAAATGTAGTATCTGTTCTCCTCATTTTTAATAGTAATGGTAATATTAACTGTTTCCTTAATAAGTGATATCGGCATTAATTGACTGAGCAGACAGTGGTACATTCGGTTGAAATTTATAAAATCTTACTCTTAAAACGTCTTTTCAGGAAAATAGGTTTATCAAGCCCAGTAGCTGTTATCACTCTTTTCAGTATTAATGGGAGTTTCCTTCCTAACTTTTTGTTTGAAGTAGTGTGGAAAGTCTACCTTTTGATGATGTCATTATTTTCTCTTCTCAAGCCCAGTAGCTGTTATCACTCTTTCCATTATTGATGGAGGTTTTCTTCTTAACCTTTTGTTTGAAGTAGTGTGGAACGTCAACATATTTGTATCATTATTTATTACATGTGCAATCCATTTGCGTTGTTGCTCCTGTTGAATGTCCATAAGTGATATAGTTTCTATTATTTGTTACATAGCATACTAGTCAACAAGGAGCAAAGAAGAATTGTTCTCGCTAAGACCTACAGGCTTCATTCGCTCGAAGCCATTTTTAACCATTGATCTACGATCGGTTAGATATTTCTGAACACGTTTGGTGCCATCTGTTACATCCATATGAATGTCTCGATTTAACGAGATTATTTAAGAACATGACTTGTAAAAATTATTTGGAAACACACGCAGGAAAAGAAAGGTAGTATGATTCCAATAGTTTCACTAAGCAAAACAAATCCACACTTCTTTCCTCGTTCTCCAATATGCCACTCACTGTCACCAACGACAAGCTAAACACCTTCTAAATAAGCATACCATATTTTTATACACCTGACTCAGCCAATACTCAGCCAATGAGCGCCCAGAACCAGCCAATAATAATCTCCATCAATATCAGAAAGAGGTAACTGAAGTTTCTGGGACACGTAATGAGGGCCTGGAGAATCTGATACTCACGGGTCGAATAGAGGGAAAGAGAGACAAGGGAAAACACCGGGTGACATATCTAGCGGGCTTAAAGAAGTGGGTGACAGAACGTGGTCAGGGGGAGGAAGAGGGAAGATACTTGTTAAGTGTTGCAAGGAATGGAAGGAGGTGGAGAGCCACGATCGCCTAAGTCCTGAAATGGCATCGCACATAAAAAGAAAGAATTAATTCTTTTTTTTGTTGTTTCTGTTGATATTTTTTCTTACTACGCTTAATTTTTTGAATGCATCTTTGGGTTTCAGTGTCATACATTCTGTGTTATGTTAAAACACTTTCCAAATATATATATTTTTTTACTTACAGGATACAAATTTTTATAAATCTTTGAAACTCTGCTATTGCACTCGCTTCAAAAATTTAAATGCAATGTCAATAGTTATCTGTTGTCTTCCTGATTACTCTTCTATTGTTCTTGATCCATACTCCCTTGCAAAACATACACGCGACTCTGGCCCTTTTGGCTCGCCGAGGTAAGTCACCACTACAAGGTTTTACGTTAATGTTTTGGTTTTGGTATACAGTTTGAAGTGTTTCGCACAATCTTTTCGATAGGTACAGCTAAATAGCCAACAAAATATGATCATACCATTTTGAAAAAAATGACACAAGCTTAACAAAACCAAAGTTTCATCGTCAAAATCGTAATGTTATTATTAACAGGAAAGGGAAAATATTTTTTATTATTATCTTATATTTTAGAATACATTTTGGTCGAAAAATTGTTTTTCTTGCCTCAGCGAGTGGGCCATAATTTAATATGCGCAATTAAAGTGTCTTTTTGCGGTGAAGAACATAGGTTTGGACATTCTTGCAAAATACAAGTAATTGTCGGATTTTAAATTAACTTTCAGGAATTATTCATAAAATAATGAAATAAATTTTTTAAATATTTATTTTTTAGAAAATCTTAAAAAAAGATTTTTTTCACGTCTTCCCCCGCCATTTATTAAATTTTAAGTATTTTGCCAGTGTTGCATATCAACCTCAATGGGTTATTTAATGCCGACAAGATTTTTTTTTATTGCTGATAATATTTTTTTTTTCCAAAAATGTATTGCTGGTAATATTTTTCTTTCAATAACTGTATTGTCTGGTCAATTATTTCAAAGATGTATTGCTGTTAATAATGTTTTGCTGGTATTTTTTCAAAAATGTATTGCTATTAATATATTTTCCAAAAATGTATTGCTGGTAATATTTTTCTTTCAATAACTGTATTGTCTGGTCAATTATTTCAAAGATGTATTGCTGTTAATAATGTTTTGCTGGTATTTTTTCAAAAATGTATTGCTATTAATATATTTTCCAAAAATGTATTGCTGGTAATATTTTTCTTTCAATAACTGTAATGTCTGGTCAATTATTTCAAAGATGTATTGCTGTTAATAATGTTTTGCTGATATTTTTTCAAAAATGTATTGCTATTAATATATTTTCCAAAAATGTATTGCTGGTAATATTTTTCTTTCAATAACTGTATTGTCTGGTCAATTATTTCAAAGATGTATTGCTGTTAATAATGTTTTGCTGGTATTTTTTCAAAAATGCATTGCTAGTAATAATGTGTTACTGGTAGTATTTTTTTTTTTCAAAAATATATTGCTGGTAATTTTTTTTTCCAAAAAAGTATTCCTGGTAATAATTTATTGCTGTATTTTTTTTCAAAAATGTATTGCTGGTATTTTTTTCCAAAAATATATTACTAGTATTAAGACCTATTTGTACACTTTCATAGTCTTTTGACCCTAGTTTGAGGGTTAAATATTTGCCCATAGCTAGTACCCTAATAGGTGCTACTACTCTAGGTCAGGGTGGACCTGAGAACAACAGGAATTAAGAGGTGGTTCCACGCTCCTCAAAACATGACCAGAGGCCTTGATGTCGTTATGTAATTTGTCATCATATTCAGGACGCTCTTAAAATCCATTTTAAATCTAAAGTATTACTTTACATTGGGGTAACCTAATTTTTATGTTAAATTTCCTTATTTCCAATACCAAAATTATTCTGTCCTGGCCAGGTTTATTTTCTAAGAGCAACTTAGATAAGGTACAATGACGAAAGCATGGTCACCCAGATTCCGTCCTGGGTATGACGATAAACTACATCTGGGAGCAAGGGCCTCTGATCAGGTGGTTTTAGGTAATGTAACAACATCTCTTAATTGCGGCTCTTATTTGCAATACATTTGACAAAAAGACTCTTTACAAAAATACGTCAGTGAAACCGTATCTACAAAGTGATTTCTTAAAAAAGAATACATATTCTATTCAGACAAACCTATCCTAAAAACCTTGTCGGCATTAAATACCCCATTCAGTAAGAGGATGAGACCGAATTGCGATTTGCAGGTCGGTAAAACTAGAATCAAGTAGACACGGAATTTTAAATATCTGGAAAGCGTTTTGACAGAGGACGGTAAGTGCGACACTGAGATTCGTAGACGTATTAGGATGGCCAAGGACGCATTCCAAAAGCTAGGCGGATTAATTAGAGACAGGAGGATTTCTTTGGTAACATAGAAAAGAATACTGAGCTGTTACGTGACATCTGTCCTTCTTTACTGCAGCGAATGTTGGACGATTTCCTCGAAGATGAAGAAGAGACTCGAGGCGATGGAGACGTGGTTCTACAAAAGGATGCTAAGGATTTCGTGGACTGTGCAACGATGAGCTCTTAGATAGGTTGCAAACAAGGGGAAGGCTTATGCTTAATATCAAGAAGAGACAGCTGAAGTTTCTGTGACACCTAATGAGGAAGGAGGGCCTGGAGAATCTGATACTCACGAGTTGAATAGAGGGAAAGAGAGACAAGGGAAGACAACGCGTGACATACATGGCGAACTTAAGCAAGTGGATGACATAACGTAGTCTGAAGCTGTGGTAAGGAACTTGTTGAGAGCTGCAAAGGATAGAGAGAGATGGAGAACCATGATCGCCTACGTCCTGAAAATACATGGAACATAAAAAGAAAGAAAGTTAAAGCAAAATAAAAACCAAACTCAACTATTAGGTTGGTGCAAAAATAATGACGTAATAATGTCGCTTTTTGACGTATTTTTTAACGTCAAAAAACGACATTATTACGTCATTATTTTTGCACCAACCTAATAAATTTGTTACAACAGATCCCACCATCGAGGTATAGGAAATGATGGTTTAAGCGTTGGAGGGGAAGATAGAGGAAGAGTAGAAGGAGAAGGAGGATGTCAGAAGAGCATGTGGGTAGAAGAGGAAGGGGAAGAAGTGGAGAAATAGAAGGGAGGAGTAGTAGTGGAAGAGGAGAATTAAGGAAAGGGGGAGGAGGAAGAGAAAGAGGAAACAGGAGAGAAGGGAGAAGGGAGTGGGGATTAAAGAAAAGAGAACGAATCACTGGGTCAATAAAGTGGCCTTAAGAAGCTGAATGAACGGACAAGTGTTGATACTCCAGGTAAATAGCTCGGGTTTGGGGTGAGTGGCGAGCTTGAAACGTAAGCGTAAATGTCGATGGTCAAACGACCGAGACTGTTAATTCAGTGACGGGATGGGCAAAGGTCAAGGCTTGGGCAAGTTGCTGGCAGCATTCAAGTGGACAGTGGTCAGTCGACGCGTTAACACTTTAGCCAACGCTACCACTAAGAGTTGGCTAATTCGTCTCCATAGAGGTACAAAATGGTGAGGGGGTTGTTAAAACGACGCCATGGCATAGAATTTACATCCAGAATTGGGTGCGATAAGGAAAAAAGAAGACAAGCTTTACATGAGTTGAAAATTTGTAAATGATGCAATTTCAGAGCCCGTCTTTAAAAATTAGTCGATTTCACTAAGAGTGAGTGAAGGGCGCGACTACCAACAATTACCGAACAGATATGTTCGAAACAGTTTCTATGGGAACACTGTAGCATATCAGGATTAAAGAGAATCATCTTAGAACTAGCAGCAATCCTTCCAATTTGGGATTGGAATTATTTATTACTACCTCTGTCCCATAATAGTTGGTACATTTGAATACACATTTCATATATAACATGTACCAATCATTATGGGACAGGTAGTAGTCTAATATATTGCAATCAATTTCTATGGGAACACTGTAGCATATCAGGATTAAAGAGAATCAGCTTAGAACTAGCAGCAATCCTTCCAATTTGGGATTTGAATTATTTATTACTACCTCTGTCTCATAATAGTTGGTACATTTGAATACACATTTCATATATTAAACGTACCAATCATTATGGGACAGGTAGTAGTCTAATATATTGCAATCAATTTCTATGGGAACACTGTAGCATATCAGGATTAAAGAGAATCAGCTTAGAACTAGCAGTAATCCTTCCAATTTGGGATTGGAATTATTTATTACTACCTCTGTCCAATAATAGTTGGTACATTTGAATACACATTTCATACACTAAGTGTATCGATGATTATGGGACAGATATATATATATATATATATATATATATATATATATATATATATATATATATATATATATATATATATATATATAGCAATATGTCTTGATATAAGATATTAACTAAAATACCAGATACATGGGGTGTATATTAATTTTTTTTTTTACTATTTTAATTAGCTCTCTGAACAAGTTTCGGCCAGCTTGGCCATTATCAGGAGATAAAAAGTCCCTACTTATTAGTTGTAGTGAACTATAGGGGCAAATGACTGTCTCTAAAGAAAGTGAACGCCGCCTCTAGTTTTCATTTGTTTTTTTATCGTTAATTTTTGGTCAGTCCTTGTATTGGTCTAAAGGCCTTTTTCAAGTTCTTTTAAAGAGAAGCTGGGAGATTCATGAGTTTCAGATTTAACTTCTTAGTCATTCATTCATTATTGGTTGGTGTGTGTGTTCTGTGTATGTTATCTTTTACTTCTTGGACGTGTGTGTGATGCATATATATATATATATATATATATATATATAATGAACTCTTTCGACGTATGAGGATCTGCCAGCTTATTGATTCAGTTATGAAAGTTTATGCGATAATCTTAAGTGGCATTTAAGACCCGCTAGTGAATTACAAAGAAGGCCACATATGGAGCAGGTGTGAGAATTGTGAGATGAGATCACTGTTAGATTGACTGACCTTTCAGATCTTGCTCTCACATCTTGAAGATGATTCACACAAGCAAATTGAAAATTGCTGAGTCCACTAAAACACGTTGCTCTCCATTCTACCCGCTCCAAAGCTAAGCGCTCAAGGGTGTTATGTGGTATATTAACTGCTGACAAGTTGCTTTTCAGCTTGACTTTGTATCTTATCCTGTAGCCCTGATCTAACTGGATGTACATTAAGATCTTGGGTATCCTGTCATCAGACATTCTCAAGACATGACCAGTCCACCGTAACTGAGACTGTATGATAAAAGTCTCGATTCCTACAATATTACACCTAAACAGGTCTACGTTATATATATATATATATATATATATATATATATTCATTACGGATATATACCTTTGTGTGTGTGTGAAGGTGCGGGTCTTCAACATCTCTGCAAGCATGGCTACCTAGTGTGGTTTAGAAATATGGGTCGGGGTGGTCTGATCTATGGGGTTATATATTAATTCTCTCTGTGGTCTTTTGTCTGTTGTTAAGTCCGTCCGGACAAAGTGTTTTGTGGCGCAAAATCCATTTGTCTTCCTGTTCTTGTAGCATTTTCCTAAGTTTATCTTTTGTGTCTATTTGTATTCTTTCCCTAATAGTCAATTTTTCATGGCTATTAAGAATCCTGTTTTTCTAAGCGGAAAATACTCTACAGGTAATAACATCTCTTCGAGAACTACTCAGTTGTTGTAGGGTTCAAACGTCGCTTTGTCTTCCATTTTTGGTCGTCTGAGGTGACTAACGGAGAATTAAATCAAATTCACACCAGGCAAAACAATAAAGCCACTAAGACACAAGGGCATACTGAGTGCCGAAGCATTAGATATAGAAACAGTACTAAGGAACAAGAAGAAAAGATAAGTAATGAGGAAGAGAGTAGATAGCGATTGATATTGCCTTTAAATTTTTCCAGATCAAAGTTGGCTGGAAATCATGGAGCCAGAAGGGAGATCCACAAGCGAAAAGTGTGTGAAAAACGTCACTGTTATCATAGAACTTTCGATTACATCTAGAACAAGCCAACTGTAAATTTATGAGACCTCGTCGACAGACTAGTACTGCGGTTAAATTTAAAAAAATCTACGTACCATAGCGTAGAGCTCATCTATACAATTACCATGAAAATATCCGTCTATATATAAAATTCTGTTACTTACGTTAATCTGTCTGTCACAGCCTCTAAAATAGCCATACATTGACCGATCGAAACCAGATCTTCGGGAGAAGTGCAAACAGGTATGTGAGTACTGCTGTGGCCTTGTTAGGACTAAAAATAAAGAAACAAAGATAGGAATTGGATTAAATATATTAACAGACACAGTAATACAAACATATACAAACGAGAGTGTTACAGCAAGAATGTTCGGCCCGATTGTCAGAGCTGGCTGCTGGAAATTTCCTTCTCCAAAAGGCAGTACCTGCTCCTATTTATAGTTGGGAGAGTCTATGCGCGCGTGAGTAAATTACCATAACAAGTCCAAAGTACAGTTGGTTTTACTGGGGTGCAATATATTTTCATTAATAATTTGGGAAAAATTATTTTTTTTTTATCTATATGAATAAATGCGAAATTGGAGTTCAGTTCTCCCATGAATTCTTAGGTTAGATCCCAATTTTACTTCATAGTAATTTAGTATTTACTCGTCCGCAACCCCTTCAACATTTCAAAAATAGTGAATATTAATTCGATAGAAAAACAACTAATTTTTACTACAAAAATTAACAGCGAGCGAGCAGGCGAAGCCTGCTAGTTTCACATAAAAAAGACAATCACTATTTTAAGAACAATTTAATGATTAAAATAAGAAATACTTATTTAATAAATATGCAATATTGTTTTGTGCATATCTGTTATCTAAATTTATATATATATTTCATTCTGGTAAAATACAATGCACGTTAGTAACATTGAAAATATAAAAAATATTGCTTCTTAAAAATATAGTATACTATGAAGTCCTATAAAATTAAAGTACTTATTAAATCACGAAGTAGTTTTTTTATTGTTGTGGTAGGAACCACCTAATTTGCATAGTGGAGTACCGACCATATAAATATGGTTGGTACCGGGAAGAGAGGGGAGGAATCAAGAGATTACTCGGCGACTGTCGAACTCTCTGCATTAGCAGAGGGAAACCCGGACGAGGCTTTGCCGAAGAGCAAGGTTTCGTCCGGGGAGGTTGACAGGGCCTGAACCCGTCTAGGCGGGTTCAGAAAGGCCATATTTTTGGCTGAGCCTACGGGCTCGGGGATACCCACATTAAAACGGCCTTGTGCCACATTCGATCCTCGTGGGTGGATTGATAAATACAGGAATCAAGAGATTCTGAGACCGAGAGACAGACTCTCGGCGACTGTCGAACTCTCTGCATTAGCAGAGGGGAACCCGGACGAGGCTTTACCGAAGGGCAAGGTTTCGTCCGGGGAGGTTGACAGGGCCTGAACCCGTCTAGGCGGGTTCAGAAAGGACATATTTTTGGCCGAGCCTACGGGATCGGGGATACCCACATTAAAACGGCCTTGTGCCACATTCGATCCTCGTGGGTGGATTGATAAATACAGGAATCAAGAGATTCAACCAGAGACTCTGCCCGACTGCGACTGAGTCAACACATTGTCCAGGAACGGTCTTCCCAGGAATATACAAAAGACTATATGTAAATATTGTGTACACTTTCTTGTTTCAATACATTTTGTTCTAAGTACATTTTGTGTTGCATTATTATTCCATGCATTAGTCAAGTTTCAACATTTATCAAAGTATTTTTCCAAACAAATCAGCTTATTCAAATTTCATCGACTAGTTCGCGAAATTGAAACGAAACAGAGTTTGTTAATCTCGACAAAAAAAAAAAAATAGTGGTAACTTCAGTCAGTTGTACGGCATGCGGGATTCACACTTAGGCAATCATCTATCTTTCGATACATGATTGACGAGGGAGATTTTTTCCCGCAGTAGGTTGCCATTTCTTTCTGCGGTAGACCAGATGCCATCCAAGTCTGTCCTGGTATATACCCATAGCAGGGGAGAAGAAGAGGATTCATACCTTTCCCAAGTGTATTAGCACGTAAGTGATAGTAACGGATCTGACTGGAATTCGAACTCGGATCTCCTATTCCTAAATCTGAACCGCCATCCATTACTCCACTGCGCCTCCTCGATAACTTAAACAATACTAAAGATTGTTAGGCTTTCAACACGCTGAGGCATGTTGCAAAAAAAAAATCAGGTTTACGAAAAAGGCACAGGGGGGCGATTTTATGGTGGTGGGAAAGTGACTGAAGCCGAGATGCCAGATCAGGACCAATAATATTGCTGATTCTTCTTTTCTTTTTATCAAGGAGTTCTAGATAAACAGCAGGAGCATCGGACCATATATGGCAGCAATATTTTAAGCATAGATGAATGGTGGACTTCTAATTATTTAAGATAGATTCAGGAGAGAAAAATTGTCCCACATTAAACATTGAAACAACTTTCTTTGCAGCTGATCTAGCAATGGATTCAGTATAGTTTTTTCCACTTCTTGTCAGATGAGAATGTTAAGCCAAGCTGGCATAACGAGTTAATTTCCTGGAGGTTAGCATCAGCCATCATGTTGGAAGGCAGATAAATGTCTCTCAGAGGATTAATAATGAGCGGGAAGAGAAGAGAGTAATCAGGTAGACAGTAGATAGCGAATGACATTGCATTAAATTTTTTGCAGATTAAAGTTCGCTGGAAAGCATAGAGTCGGAAGGGAGTTACACAAGCGAGAAGTGCAAGAAAAGAAATCGGTAGCATAGAATTTACGGTTACATTTATTCAGCTCGACTGTAAAATGGTGAGACCTCATCGCCAATCCAGTACTGCGTTTAAATTCGTCTCGGGACGATAGCGACTATGCTAAGTAAAGGAAAGAGAAATAATGCTCACCCGAACAATTACCTGGAAAGTATTTATAGAAAATACAAAGAGAGGCAACCTTACGGCGGAAGGAAAGTGACTGAATCCAAGATGACAGATCAGGGCCAATAATATTGCAGATTCTTTGGATTTTATCAAAGTGCTCTAAATAAATAAAAGGAATAGCGGACCATATATGGCAGCAATATTCAAGTATGAACGATTGGACTAATTATATACGTGTGTGCGTGCACGTGTGTGTGTGTGTGTGTGTGTGTGTGTGTGTGTGTGTGTGCTTGTATGCGCGTTTGTTTACGTGGTAATTTATACCAATTTTGTTTACCCAATCTCTTTCACCTTTTCTCTCTCTCAATCTCACCCCACTCTCACTCTCTGTCTCTCTATATCTATCTATCTCTCTCTGTGTCTTGAAATCGATTTCTTGCATTTCATTCTGCGCTCATGTGGTCAGATGTTTTGCGCGTTTGATTCGATGCCAAGAGCCGAATGAGAATCCAAAGCAGAAGACTCTCGCTCTCTCTCTCTCTCTCGCCCTCTCTCTCTCGCTCGCCCGCTCTCTCTCTCTCTCGCTCTCTCTATCTATCTATCTATCTATCTATCTATCTATCTATCTATCTATCTATCTCCTCTGTCTTCTGAAATCGATTTCTTGCATTTCATTCTGCGCTCATGTGGTCAGATGTTTTGCGCGTTTCATTCGATGCCAACAGCCGAATCAGAATCCAAAGCAGAAGTCTCTGTCTCTCTCTCGCTCGCTCGCTCTCTCGCACTCTCTCTCTCTCTCGCTCTCTCGCTCTCTCTCTCTCTCGCTCTCTCTCACTCGCTCGCTCGCTCGTTCAATTCACACGAAACGTACGCAGAGCGGGGAGCTGAAACTGCTGACAGATTGATCTTTACTGACAGATCCGAAGTAAAAGACCCGCGCCGGCAGTGTAGCGTGTCTCAAGTCAAAAGATTTGGGCCAGTCATTCGTGAACCGCTCTCATTTGGAGACACTTGAGACCCCCCCTGCCTGCTGGTCAGCCTCGCTTTTCAGTCAGCTGAACCACCAGTTCTATTGTTATCAAAACATAGGCGCGCACACGAAAGCATAAAGCCGAGCAAAAGTACATCCACACACGCAGAAATACAATACACGCATATATATATATATATATATATATATATATATATATATATGTGTGTGTGTGTGTGTGTGTATGTGTGTGTGTGTGTATGTGTGTGTATGTAACTGCTGTTGGTCATTTCAATATTAATATATATATATATATATATATATATATATATATATATATATATATATATATATATACCTACATATATATATATATATATATATCGACAGTGAAAAATATATATTTTCCCCTAATATTGTTTTTTATATAACAATCTATATATTGCATACAGTCGACATGAAAAGATACATATTTTTGCCCCAACGTATATATATATATATATATATATATATATATGGTTGGATAGATGTGAGCTCACATCTATCCACACATATATGTTAGCTCTATCTCTGATATTGAGCGCTTTCTAATAAGTACCGCGCATATAATATGTAAATAATTATACACATATATATATATTTATTTATATTTATATACACACACTTTTCACACACACATATATATATATATATATATATATATATATATATATATATATATATATATATATATATATATATATGTATATATATATATATATAGGAAATATACATTTGTTTCTCACTGTTTTGTGTTTCTCAGTTTCATTCGTCAAGTAGACTCTAAACAAAAAACTTCAAACATTATTATTGTTGGCACTGGTATTTTAAATATGACCAGCCACTACAATAAAGTTTTGATATATATATATATATATATATATATATATATATATATATATATATATATATATACGTTATTCACAGACAGTACTCTTTCGCTGTACCACAGCTCCTCAGTGCGACTAGACATCCGAATACTTCAAGCCTGGATCAAAACCCAACCAAAACATATATATATATATATATATATATATATATATGCAATTTTTATATATATTATTTATATATTATATATGTTCGGTACTTATTGGAAAGCGCTCGATATCAGGGATAGTACCAGGCCGAAATTATAGGGTACCCAGTTAGCATAGATAGATAGTGATAGAGCTAACATATTTAGTTGGATTGATGTGAGTTTGTGACCCTGGCTTTCCCGTTATCTGCGATCGTCAGACACGCTGATTAAATTTGAAATTTAGGGTTTATATATGGTAGCGTATATCGGTGTTTTATGATAGTGGGAGAAAAAATTGTTGTCGGAACGTCACTCATACGTACCCAGATATACATACACGCACGTTCACGCATTGCAGCTCACGCAAAGATAAACATATATGAACAGTGTGGGACTGGGTGTATATGCGCATCCATGTGTCGTTGCGTGCATACGTACGCAATTGGTCGCTGTATTCAATGTTGGATTGTGTAGCCAATTTCTTTCCAAGTCGCATTATCCACGTACAGGCCGTTCGTCTATTTATATTCGCTGAATAATGTTGTCTCGCAAACATAAATAAATCCAAAATTTCAAAATTTAATCAGTTTGTCTGGCGATCGCAAATAGTGTGAAACCCAAGGTCACAAACTCACATCAATCCAACTAAATATGTTAGCTCTATCACTGATGTTGAGCGCTTTCCAATAAGTATCGACCATATATACGCGTTTTCAACGTTCGCGAACCTAGAAATGCTTCAGTGTTCATTTTTCACTGAGTCTCATATACAAAAGCTGACATGAAATAATCCAAAGACACACACGAATTGAGGTCATTTCTTTTAATACCGTGAAAAAGATGTCACAATTTGAGAAAGATCAATTTACGACCAAGTAGTGAGATCGATGCTCACTGGGTACCCTATAATTTCGGCCTGGTACCACATATCTACGTGGTGTAATAGTTAACAAGTTTGTCTTGCTCGATCAATTTACGACCAAATAGTGAGATCGATGCTCACTGGGTACCCTATACTCTCGGCCTGGTACCACATCTAAACTACACTTGGAAAAACACAATTTTGGGCTTATCGAAGTGGTAACACGCTTGTCTCGCTAGATCAATTACAACTGATTAGTAAGCTTGATCATAACTGGGAAATCCAAACTTTCTCTTGTACCCCATCTAGGGTACACTTAGAAATCATTTTGGACGCATCGACGTGGTAACAAGCGTGTCTCCCTACATCAGTTACGACTAAGAACTGAGTTTGATAATAATTGAGTACTCCGCACTTTAAACATTGTGCCACATCTAGGGCAGATTGTCTTACTACATCAATTACGACTAAGTACTAAGTTTTATATTAATTGAGTGCTCCACACTTTCAACCTTGTGCCACATCTAGGGTACGCTTAGAAAATCATTTTGGTCACATCAACATGGTAAGCAGATTGTCTTGCTACATCAATTACTGTGACACCATTTAGGGGCGCAAAAAGAAGGAAAAAGAAGGAAAGGAAAAAGAGAAGGAAAAGAGAGATGAAGAAAGGCGAGACTTAACTTATATGATAACAGGTGGCCACCGACGAGAAATACCATTTGAAAATGTTATTTTGATAATGGAAGACACTGGTGAGGGTTCTGTCGGCCATTGTCTTGGGGCTGGCAGGGTCCTGGTTAATACATTGTTTTGTTTAGATAGATAAAAAATTAACTGTGTCTTTGTGACAGGTGGATTGTCGGGGGGTGGGTACCCGCGAGGAAAATTTTAAAGATAAAGTCACCTACGAGAAGAGACATTTGAAAATGTTGTTTTGATAAATGAAGAATGGTGAAAATTCTTATGGCCATTGTCATAAAGCTAATTGACAAACACCGGGTGATACAGAGTTTTAAATAGATAAAGGTTTACTTGTGTCATGATGCTGTCTGAAAACAATTTAATAGATCATCTGTTGACCACACACAAAGAGAGTCATCTCTAGGTTGGGTCTTTGTCGATGGGAGGTGTCATTGGGAGAAAACACATCTGGGCTGTGTTGGAGTTTGAATATGACAGCGAAACAATATTTCGTTGGCGACGAAGAATTAGTGTGTCTGGTTGACTAGCCTCTTGGTGCTGGCGAAAATCTGATTGAAGAATTCCATATGCCGTGACGTTAGGATAAGAATTGAGATTGTCACTCTACGGGTCGTATTGTCTTCTTGGCGGCCAGAGAAGAAGAGAGAAACAAAAGAAAGAAAAGGAAAAGAAAAAGATAATTTTTTTTCTTTGAACAAAATATATATTTTTTTAAGAACAAGGCTAGTCTAGTCACGCCCACACTGTTGATCGACCATTGGTTGAACGCTAACCAGCCAGGCGGAGGTGATCATGTGACACAAGGAGGCAGCCGCAGTGAGTAAAAGTATGAGGGATTACTACGAAGAAGTGGGAAGATGTCCATATGAAAATAAGAGAAGGTGGGAGTAAGAGAAGACTTCCAAAAATGGAAATAATGAATTTTTCCTGACCGAAGACAAAAAAGGGGTTTATGGATTTAGACTTATCAAGGAACCTCAAACCCCGACGAGCCCACCCCTGGTTTTGAATCGGCGTCCATATAAGCAAATTCGCAGCGAGCAAAAATCAGTTTCAGTTAGCGTTTCAGTTGGAGTTTAGTTAGTTTTGAGTTCGAGAGAGAGTTCCAGTTGAGAGCTCTGAAGACCCACCACGAAGAGCTGACCAAGATTCGCGCAACTTCCGAACCCATCTTCAAACCAAGAACAATATATTTTTTGAAGAACGACTTAGACTCACACCACCAAAATAAGCTTTGTGAATTTCGCCTAAAAACCACGTGTCACAATCCATATAGCGGGTCGGGAGATAGACGCAGTCCTATGTATCCAGCAACCAGATATAAAGTATTGTTATCCTTTTTTGGATACCATTTTCGACTTATTATTTTATTTTATTTTGCCCGTACTTGTGCGATACCGCCCTCATTCGAACTCAAGCTTGCAGTACGGCCCTAACGCTGATTGATTTCGTCTGCCTAAGATCAATTCACAACGTGGGTAGGCAGACTGGAGGTCAAAGTAGTTACTTCGGTAACCAGACGTTGGAAGCGAGTTGGGAACGACGAGGCTGATATCGAATCTAACCAGATTCCCATCCGAATCACTTAAAGGTTAGATCATCACAATTGGCGCCGCAACCGGGATAAGACTCTGGATCGGTTTTGGATGCCACTATTGGCGTCGCGACGAGGATAAGACCCGGGATCGGCTGGCGTCACAATTGGACGTAACGGTTGGATGCCACAACTGGCGCCGTGACCAGGACAAGACCCGGGATCGGCTGACGTCACAATTTGACGTAGAGGTTGGGTGTCACATACGACTAAGTACTAAGTTTGATAATAATTGAATACTCCACACTTTCAACATTGTGCCACATCTAGGGTACGCTTAGAAAATCATTTTGGTCACATCAATGTGGTAACAAGCTTGTCTCGCTACATCAGTTAAGACTAAGTACTAAGTTTGATAATGCTCCACACTCTCAACCTTGTGCCACATCTAGGGTACGCTTAGAAAATTATTTTGTGGGTACTCGACGTGTTGTAATGGTTTAAAGGTTTGTCTCGCTAGAACTTTTACAACTCAGTAGTAAGTTCGTTCCACACTTGGTACTCCACACTTTCGGTCTTGGGCAACGTGTTAGGCTACGCTTAGTAAATCGCTCTATGCTTTTTGTCACAATAATAGTTATGGCTTTAAAAGTAAAGCAAATAAATTATTATCAGTAATTTCTTCTGGAAATTTCTTTCAGCATTTTCAGAACGCCAAAATAAATCTCCCATTGTAAATGTAGGCTCTTTGTAAATGAAAAGTGGCGGAAAGCGATATTTGAAAACCAGGGGATATCCATATCAATGAACCTACCGCGGACTGTAATCAACCACTAAAAATATGCTACGGACAAGTAATCAGATATCAAAACATCTGTCTCGATTACTGCTGGGCGCCAGTGGCTGAACATCCGTCTTTTGTCAGTGTCGTCAAATTATCAATTTAAAGTGTCGCTCCGTCGAACGCTGGTTAAAATAAAGTATATAAATGCAACTTCATTCTTGTGGCGCGTCCCTTCAGATCGTGGACATTCATGGCTCTCCACAACTTCCTGTCTTTTTGTTGTTCAAATATCTGTTGACGCATACTTCTTTGTCCTTGTTCTGCCATCCATTCAAACTCGTTACGTGACCATGGCTCTCCACAATATCCCGTCTTTTTGTTGTTCAAATAACTGCTCACGCATTACCATATTTCTTTGTCCTTGTTCTGCCATCTATTAAAATAAACTCGTTAATTAAGTGATCATGGCTCTCCACAACTTCCTACCTTTATTTGCTCTAAGTAACTGTTGACACTTTAACATCCTTCTTTGTCCTTGTTCTGCCGTCATTAAAAAGATGATCATGACTCTCCACAACTTCCTGCTTTTGTTGTTGTAAGTAACTGTTGACCCATTACCATTCTACTTTGTCCTTGTTCTGTCATCCATTCAAACTTATTAAGTGATCATGGCTCTCCACAACTTCTTACCTTTATTTCCTCTAAGTAACTGTTGGCGCTTTAACATCCTTTTTTGTTCTTATTCTGCCATCCATTCAAACTTGTTAAGTAATCATGACTCTCCACAACTTCCTGTCATTTTGCTGTTCAAATAACTGTCGACGAATTACCATACTTCTTTGTCCTTGTTCTGCAATCCTATAAAATAAACTCGTTAATTAGATGATCATGACTCTCCACAACTTCTAACCTTTTGTTGCTCTAAGTAACTGTTGACACTTGATATCCTTATTTGTCCTTGTTCTGCCGTCTATTCAGGGAAACTCATTAAGATAGTAATCATGACTCTCCACAACTTCCCGTCTTTTGATGCTCTAAGTTTAGCCCTTTTATTATCCTTCTTTGCTCTTGTTTTGCTATTCATTCAAACAAATACGTTAATTAGGTGATCACGGCTCTCCACAACTTCCTATTTTTTGTTGTTGTAAGTAACTGTTGACCCATTAACATCCTACTTTGTCTTTGTTCTCTCATCCATTCAAACTCACTAGGTGATCATAGCTCTCCATATCTTCCTGTCTTTTTGTTGTTCTTTTGCTATCCATTCAAACAAATACTTTAAGTAGGTGATCACGGGTCTCCACAACTTCCTATCTTTTGTTGTTCTAAGTAACTGTTGACCCATTACGATGATTCCTCTGTCATCTGTTCAGACAAACGCGCTGCAGCCCCTTTTATTCCCAGAAGTTCAATACGTCATGTCAGTTTTAAATTCTCTAGACCCTCTTTCCTCGTCTGGTATCCAAGAACTTTCATTTGTTTTTTCTGATTGTGAGTATAAATTTTCTTGGAATTCCTATTGTAACTTTTTCGTTACTCATGATTTCTGTCCATATATTTCTGGGCATTTTAGTTTTTTCGCTCAGAAAGTGGTAATTATTTTATTTAAGTTTATATATATATATATATATATATATATATATATATATATATAGTAATCGACTCTCCCGTCGAATTCGACGTATGAGGGTCAAGCAGATCAGTCTCCAGGAAACCGACAGCCCGACAACAGCACATGAGATTTAATTATAGTGGTGAAGGTTTCGTGCAGGACTAGCCACACTTTTTAAAGGGCCGAATACAGAGACCTAGTGGTGTACATACATATATATATATATATATATATATATATATATATATATATATATATATATATATATAGAGAGAGAGAGAGAGAGAGAGAGAGATAGATAGATAGATATATTTATATAGAAACATATATATAAAATATTTATATATATTTATATATAAATATATATGTATATATATATATATTTATATATATATTCATACATAAATATATATATAAAAATATGATTATATATATGAATATATGTATTTATACATATATATATATAAATATATATATATAAATATTTAAATTATTATTATTTATATAAATATATAAATATAAATATTTTTATATAAATATTTTATATATATATATATATAATATATATAAAATAAAATAATTTATATATATATATATATATATATATATATATATATATATATATATATATATATTATATATAACAAAATACAATAATTGATATTATATATAATATAATAATTTATATATATATATATATATATATAATAACATACGGAAAATTTATTCATTTAAAAATTGAATCTCTTAAATGCCTGAAGAAGGTCACCAAGCCAGAAATGTATGTAGTAGAAATATGGATAATAAAAGAAAATATTAGGTTGGTGCAAAAATAATGACGTAATAATGTCGTTTTTGACGTATTTTTAACGTCAAAAAACGACATTATTACGTCATTATTTTTGCACCAACCTAATATATATACTAAAACAAATTCACATTATTGCCAAAAACGTTTGCGGTTTCTCCAATTATATATATATATATATATATATATATATATATATATATATATAAATTCATGAATCATTCATACAAAAAAATATATATATGTATGAATGATTCATGAATTTATAAATTATAATTGCACCTTTTAATTGAAATTATATATATATATATATATATATATATATAAGATACCAACGATGTTAATGCTTAAATAGTAAATACTTATACGTACGCATGCCCACACTTACATACATATGTATGCACACACACGTATATACATATAGACAGATGCATACATACATATATTTATATATATTCACTGGGTTATTATTCCGTTTTTTTAATTGTGTCTGGTGATAACTTAAATATTAATTGTAGGAGGTTAGTTTTATAATTAAATTTATTATTGTTAGAATTTATATGCATTTTTTTGTAATTATACACTTCTGTATACGCACACATACACATATATCCACGCTTATATAAGCATACGTATAAGTACATGCGTACACAGAGACACGTGTACACGGATACGTGTACACTTAACTCTGTGCTTCGTTAGTAATCAACTTGTGCATACATGGTGAAATTATTTAATTTTATAGATATCCTTTTCTTACACACACTTTTATATATATATATATATATATATATATATATATATATATATATATATATATATATATATATATATATATAGTTAAACCTAGAGAGCCACACAAACCAGGGTTTCACCGAAGCGGATCGTCAGGGAAGGCCGGCTTCCCTGACGATCCTCTTAGGTGAAACCTTGGTAGGTTTGTCTGGCTCTCTAGGTTTAACTAGGTTTGCTCTACTCATTGTATTGAGCACTTTATTTACTTGTTTTGGGTACTGGCATCGGGTTTTTTTTTCTTTGGGCCTTGAACTCGTATGCTGGACTATTATTTTCGGCTAACGTACATGTTCTTGGTACTTTCTTTTTTTATACCCTTTTTTTTTCCCTTCAGGGTTGGCTTGTTTATTTGCAAATCAATACAGCGAAGGTTTTTCGAGCGAGTATAGTTTCTTATACTTATAAGATTTCTATTAATAATACATATATATATATATATATATATATATATATATATATATATATATATATATATATATATATATATATATATAAATAGCCAAGCTAATTCACCCCAAGTAAGGTGGGAGTACCACTAGCATGCAAGGTGTTACAGAGGATTGAGAACAAGAGTAAAGAGGGGTGTTTGAGGAAATGATACAAAGAAGGACGGGGAACAAGTTTAGGGTGACAGATGTCGATTGACGTTACACTTGAATATTTGTACATTATAGTCATCGGGGAAGCGAGTAAGGGGAAGGGAGTTTCACAGATGGGAAGTGCATCTGAATTGAAGAGACGGTTATATTTAACCGTTTTGACAATGAAATGGTGGGACCGAGATGCCAGCCTGGTAGCACGTTTAAATTCATGTAGTCCGAGTATAGCGGAAGTAGCTCGTCGGAACAGTTGCCGTGAAAATATTTGTAGAAGAGACAGAGGGAGGCCACAGCATGTCTGTGGGATAACGATTGGAGACTAGATGCCAGATCAGGACCTATCATCTTGCATATTTGTCGAGGACAGGTAGACGTACAGCGGGAGCACCAGACCATATATGACAGTAATATTCCATGCAAGGACGGATGGTTGATTTATAGATTTAAAGGATGGACTCAGACGAGAAAAAACTTTCTGGCACGACACGGAAAACCAACTTTCCTAGCGGTAGATGATGCTATTGATTCAATCTCTTTTTACATCCTCATGTCAGTGGACAGCGTGAGACCAAGCAGGCGTAACGAGGCGCTCTCAAGGAGTTGGGAATCAATCATTCTGTTGGAAGACAGGAAAGTTTCTCTGAGCTGAGTAAAGGAGTACAGTTTCGTTTTGGAAGCATTAAAGATTACAAGCCATTTCTTAACACAGACAACCACAGATTGGAGGACCTTTTCGAGATCAACGGTCAGGTTAGTTTTGACAACGATACCAGATTTACTATTGAGGCAGGAGTAAATAGTAGTGCCGCCCGCGTAGATGCCTACTTGGGAACTGATGACATCGGGAAAGTCATTGATGAAGATCAGGAAGGGCCCAAGATCGAGCCTTAGGGGACACCAGCGTTCGTGATAAAGGAGCCGTAAGAGAACCCGTTTAGGACGACCTTCATTTCACGGTTTGACAGGAATTATTGTATCAAGTCAAATAATCGTCCTGTAATACCGTATTCTAAAAGCTTACGAAGAAGTCCAACATGCCAAACCCTATCAAGCGCTTTAGAGATATCTAGAGTCACGGCTCGAGCTTTTCCATTATTGTTGAGTGTATGGTATACAAATTCGGTTATGGCCGAGAGCACATCAATGGTATATCGGGCAAAGCGGAAACCATATTGCTTGTCGGGAAGCAGATTATGTGAATTAAGGTGCTTAAGCACTTCGGCGTTGATTAAAGCCTCGAAGACTTTACCGAAGAGTGTTAGGAGACTGATAGGACGGTAGTTACACGGGTCAGAAGGGTTAGCAGAGGTTTTAAAGACAGACACAACAGATGAGGACTTCCAACAGGCTGGAAAGCAAGATTCAGTGAGGCAGAAGTTGTAAAGTTTAGAGAGGACAGGAGTCAATTCAAGTGCATATTTCTTCATTATGAATTTTGGCAGTAATCCTTCTTTCATGCACATTTCATTGAATATGACAGACAAGGTGCTTTGATTTAGTTTTTTATAAAATTTCTCATGTGTTCTAATAATTATATTTCTTTTCAGATGATAAATTATATTTTATCTGAGGGGCTTCGGCTATATATTTAGCCATATTCAAGGATGGAATATTTTAACTGTTAAATAAGAAATAGTTTTTTGCATGTATATATTTATATGATGTTTTCATTATTTTTTTTTCAAAACACGGTCAAGATATGGTGTCCATGTTCATAGCTGGTATTGTTGAGTGTTGTTTTTTATTTTTGTTTTTATTAATAAGGCTTCTATATATTTATACCAACTATGTACATAGACATAATATCTTGACCGTGTTTTGAAAAAAATGAAAACATTATATAAATACATACATGCAATAAACTATTTCTTGTTTTTTTTTGTTTTTATTAATAAGGCTTACATACACACAGGCACATATATATATATATATATATATATATCGAAGCCTTATTAATAAAAACAAAAAAAACACTCAACAATACCAACTATGAACATGGAAACAATATCTTGACCGTGTTTTGAAAAAATGAAAACATTATGCATATATATATATATATATATATATATATATATATATATATATATATATTAGGTTGGTGCAAAAATAATGACGTAATAATGTCGTTTTTTGATGTTAAAAAATACATCAAAAAACGACATTATTACGTCATTATTTTTGCACCAACCTAATATATATATATATATATATATATAGGCAGTAGATTTGGAAAAATGTTAAGAACACCCCTATCCGCTGCTTGTTCAAAGGAACATCGCTACACATAAAAAACTAAGGTCCAGACACCGAAATAGAATTGCAACTGCGTATGTATGTATGTATGTATGCCCGAACGCACGAATATGTATCTGCGCCTGGCATCAGATTGTTCATATGGGTGTGTTTGTGTGAACTAAATTGCGTACACATGTATGTGTGTATGTCTATGTGTATATATATATATATATATATATATATATATATATAGATAGATAGATAGATAGATAGATAGATATATAGTGCACACTTACGCACGTACTGCACACACGCTGCACACGAGCATGTGTATGTAATTAAAATATATCTATGCTTATATCATATGTTATCATATATTTAATATTTCATTTTTATTTTTATGGTTAGTAGTTAATTTGTCTTTGTCGGTCGACACTATTTCCGTTGCTTCTAACGAATTTTTCCTATCTCTTCATTCTATGCTTAGTTTCTGGTAAACATCTTCTACTATTCCGATGCGACTACGTGTTTCGGTGTCACACTTTCTTCTTCCTCTAATATGACACGAGTCAATTTAATTTTTGTACCTACTTGACTTTTTCGTCTCAGATACATAGCCGACACTGAACAGTCTGTTTTTCTAACGAACATACATTGTTTTTGTGTTTTCGTTTTGTTTTTTTGTTTGTTTTGTTTGTTTGTTTTTTTTACAGTCGCTGAGTAGCGGTCAATGCAAAGCATTAAGATGATGCCCCTATCTAAACATCTGACACTGCATTAAAGTACATTATTGTTGAATAATATACAACCTTGTGCAAATTAATTAAAACAACTGCTTTAGTTGCCTTTCTTTCACCATACGGTCAGTTTATGACCCACTGGAGTGACAGGGTGTAATAGATTTCTATTTTTTCCTCAGATTAGGTCATTTGCAGTAGGTGTAGTAATATGAATCTATTATCGGGTGTATGAGGAAAATTGTTTGGCCTTGAAAAATATTGCGTCATCCGTGATTACATTAGATTATTATTTTATCACTCCCAGACACTATTGTCTCGACTGTCAATATGTTGTCTTACGGCTATAGTCTTTGATGGACCTTACTCCTAGGAAGCGTATGAAAATTGTAACGCTACACGAACACACTATCAAGCCTTACCAGTGAGCAAATCAAAGTACAATAGACTGGCCCGGAAACTCTCCTGATTTAAATCCAATCGATAATCTGTGGTCAATCTGTAGTGAACGGTTTCGTGGAATAGACATACGAAGTACTAACATGTGTTTTAACATCATTTTATTTCAATTAATTTCCACAAGTGTGTAATATACGCAATCCGTCTGAAGTTATTATGCAAATCACATAAACCTCAAGAACCGGAAGTAGCTTTGAAAAATTATTATCAAATTTTAAACGATTAATTTAGACATCAAAACAAAGCTTGAGTTAAATTTTTAGGTAGTTTCAGCTTGTTTTGTTAAAGTTATTGGATTTACCATAAAACTCTCGTCTGAAGTCATACAGAATGAACTAATATTATTTTAAGGCCACTGAAATATAATAAAAAATATTTTTTTCTTTCCATTACATATGTTGCAAACATACGCAATGGAATGAGGAGGTGGGGTAGTTCCTATGCGGAGAAAATCATATTTATTGTACTTTTCTTCTGAAATGAAATTTGGACAATTTCTGATGGAATTCCCTCCTCGTCGAAGAAAGGATTGTTCGTAATTTTGAGAAGTTGATCATTAAAATTAATCGACCAAAGCTTGATTTAAATTTTTAGGTCGTTTCAACTTGTTTTAATAAAGTTTATTGGATTTATTATAAAACTTCCGTCAGAAGTCATGCAGATTAAACTGCATAAAATTATTTTAAGGTCACTGAAATATAATAAAAATATTTTTTTTCTTTCTTTCCATAATGTTGAAACATGCTTAATGGAAAGGATCTAAGAAATGCTGATAAACAGAAAATAACAAAGTTATCGAGTGAGAGAATTTCTACATTGGAAATATCAAAGCAGGGATGCTGAAAATATAACTAAATTGAGAATTTTAGAAGCAAAGGAAAATTGTTTTGTTTCAATTAATTTGCAACAAGCGTGTCAAGTTAAGGCCATTAATAAAAGACTTAGAAAAAACAGTGAAAATTTGACTTGTTTCCCGATGGTTTTAAATTTCTGAGGAAACCTAGCATTTCTTTAATGAATAAAGAATCAGCTCGCACGATACCCGACTATAAAATACTGGTTATGACCAAGTCTTGTGATAATGAATTCTGTTGAGACTTCTAGTACTTTTGAACTGGCAGTGGAAATTTAATAAATCCGGTGTATTCATCGAACTTATACATTGTCCGTGTTGCCTTCATATTATAGAATCAGTATTAAGTAACTAAAATCTGAGAAAGGCTCGTAGTAGAAATATTGTCTTAGTAACCCCGAATAACAATGGTGGGTTTTATTATCGGTCAGACCATCTGGATGTTCATTTGTCAGTGGACATGAACAGTAATGTTTTCTCACTGGATTGTCAGTGAATCGTCTTTTTTTTTTTTTAATCCGATGACAAAGTGCCGATTCCTTTCCTTGAGGCTAGCGTCCTGGAAGAGAGGTGTAGTGGTGTATGACTGGCGTGGGAGGAGCAACGCGTACTTCGCCTACTCCCTTTTACTTTACTCCGACCCTAAAAACAAACGCCATTCCTTTCCGCTCGGATAAGTCGTCTTTGTCAGCGGTCTTTGAGAAGGGGAGATTTTCTCGAAGAATCGTCACGACTTACAAGACGGTTCTGCACACCAGTCAAGACTGACACACGTCGCTGCAGGCTTCGCGACAGATCCTTGATATCAAGAATCGCAGAACACAGTCTGCGGTGCCGCAAGGAAAATAGTTTGATTGATGGCCGAAATTTCAGAGGAAGGACAGAATAAAGATGAAGATATTAGTGTGTCCGAATAGTGTGTCCGAACATGGTGAAGGATGTTGTATTTGCATTTGAATAAATTGTTTTATTCCAGACAACAATGTCTGAATAACAAATCTAGAGATGTGTGCAAATGTTTTTATTTACGTATCTATATATGGGAAGTAGAAAATACCGGTATCTATCTATCTATCTATCTATCTATCTATCTATCTATCTATCTATCGTAGGCTGCTATCTATCTATCTATCTATCTATCTATCGTAGGCTGCTATCTATCTATCTATCTATCTATCTATCTATCTATCGAAGGCTGTTATCTATCTATCTATCTATCTATCTATCTATCTATCTATCTATCTATCTATCTATCTACCGTAGGCTGCTATCTATCTATCTATCTATCTATCTATCTATCTATCTATCTATCTATCTATCTATCTATCTTAGGCTGCTATCTATCTATCTATCTAGCTAGCTAGCTAGCTAGCTAGCTATTGTACGCTGTTATCTATCTATCTACCTAGCTAGCTAGCTAGCTAGCTATCGTAGGCTGCCATCTATCTATCTATGAACTATTTGTCTATCTATCGTAGGCTGCTATCTATCTATCTATCTATCTATCTATCTATCTATCTATCTATCTATCGACGGCTGTTTATCTATCTATCTATCTATCTATCTATCTATCTATCGTAGGCTGCTATCTATCTATCTAGCTAGCTAGCTAGCTATCGCACGCTGTTATCTATCTATCTATCTATCTATCTATCTATCTATCGTAGGCTGTTATTAATCTATCTATCTCTATATCTCTCTCCATATATATATATATATATATATATATATATATATATATATATATGCATATACAGGGGGATGCAAAAGTAGGTATACGGTAAATTCATACATAGTACCTTACGCCGCCATTACGATTCGGAGTTTCATGCTAATATAATGTTCACCTACTCTTCTTTGTTTTATTAATATATAATTAATAACTCTCGTATTTAGAACTGAACACTATTTTTCTTACACCGAAGGATATATGTATTTGCATGTGAACACTTATTCGTACATTTACTTATATTTATTCATTTGACATATATATATATATATATATATATATATATATATATATATATATACAGGGTGACCCAAAAAATTCGGGAACATTTAACAATCCAATAAAACCAAGAGTGATGGAAGAAAAATATTTTATTCATAATAATTGAAACCTTAAAATATGCCATTTAAAAAGCAATAATGGAATTTTCATTTTTTTTTTAAATGACGTCCTGTAGATGGCGTCCTCCTGTACAAATGCAGTCTGGGAATCTGCTGTTGAGATTCCTCATTGACTGCTGCAACATCTCTGCAGCGATACTGTGAATTTTATCTTGAATTCTAAATGGCGAAATCTTTACTTGCTCAAAGTCACTGTCTCGCAGTGTTGACACTTGCTCATGTCTGGCAATACGCACTTCAAAAATTCACGGTTTTTGGGTCTCCATATATATATATATATATATATATATATATATATATATATATATATATATATATATATATTGTGTATATTTAGGCAGCATATTTTCATTCAAACAGGTTGTTAAATAATTTAAGCATATCATGACGATTAGTTTTCATGGATTAATTTTTGGTAGACTTATAAGATTGATTAAGAAATTCTACCAAACTTTTTTCGAATAGTTTTATTTTCCCAAGTACTTTCAATCTCATCTCAGGCCATCTTCAGGCGGTTAAGTTGTCTGTGAGTATGTATATGTGTTTCTGTGTATTCAAAGCATTCCAACTTTTCGTTTTAATCAAGCCTATTTGAATATATATATATATATATATATATATATATATATATATATATATATATATATATATATATATATTCAAACTTGTTTGGTTAAATAATTTAAGCATATCATGTCGATTAGTTTTCGTAGGGATCCTTTCAAGGTCGCGGAATAAATTTTTAGTAGATTTTAGAAAATTGATTAAGAAAAATACCAAAATTTTCTTTCGAAAATTTGAGATTGAAAAAATGAGATTAAAAGTACTTAGGAAAATAAAAAGTATTCGAAAGAAAATTTTTGTATTTTTCCTAATCAATTTTGTAAATCTATTTAAAGATATCGAGGCAAATGTAAGGATTTTATTTTGCAACGAGTATTTATAAACAAAAATATAACTGTTGTTATTTCTTCAAAATTTTTAAACTTAAGAATACACATAAATATTCACCAGGTAACCTGAAAAGTCAGTGAAGTTATGGAGGAAGACAAGGTACACAATTCAGTGTCTAGAAAACCAAAGAATTTATATAAACCCGTTTTCTCAAATCAATGATGAAAAATGGCTTCAGAATAATAAATGAACCATGTAGGTCTTAAAGAGGACTTTCCTTCGTTGGATTTATTGAACTGGTACTGCAGAATTGCAAATATCGACCTGTACCAAATAATAGACTCCATATTTCAAGGTTTCCATCACCAGCAAGAACAAAAATTGATGATACGTGTAACTTTTATAGAAAATAATGTTACACTGAATGTGTTAAAGTTTCAGACTACTCCAAAGAAAATGTTAGGAAGGAAACGCCGTCAAAATTGAAAAAGGGCGAAAACGGTGAACTTGAGAAGGTTAACTGCCATCAAATCACAGCGATGGACGTTCACCGCCATCAAATAACCGCCATCAAATAACCTCCATAAAATCACCGCGAGGGAGGTTCACCGCTATCGAATCACCACAAGAGAGGTTCACTGACATCTTTCACAGCAGGGGAGGTTAACCGCCATCAAATCACCGTGAGGGAAGGTCACAGGTATGAAATCAGTGAGATTGAGGTTCACCCCCATCAAATCACTGTGATAGAGTTTCAGCACCATCAAATCACATCAGTGGAAGTTCACCAGCATCAGTCAATGCGAGAGAGGTTCACTGAAATCAAATCACCGCTATGAAATCAGTGCGATGGAGGTCCGTCACCATCAAATCATCGGGTGGAAGATTCACTACTATGAAATCAGTACAATGGTTGTTCACCGCCATCAAGTCACAGCCATGAAATCACCACGAGGTAGTTTCACTGCCACCAAGCCTGCGAGGGAGGGTCGCCGCCATCAAATCACCATGATGGAGTTCCATCACCATCAAATCACCGTGTGGGAGGTTCACCACTATGAAATCGATACAATGGAGGTTCACTGCCATCAAATCACCATGATGGAGGTTCACCGCCATCAATCATAACGATGGAGGTTCACCGTCATCAACTCACTGTGTTGGAGGTTCACCGCCTTCAAATGACTGTAAGGGAGGTCCACCGACATCAAATAACTGCAGGAAAGGTTCACTGCCACCAATCCCCACGAGGGAGGTTCACCGCCATCAAATCAGCATGATGGAGGTTTACCGCCATCAAATCACCATGATAGAGGTTCACCGCCATCAAATCACCATGATGGAGGTTTACCGCCATCATATCACCGAAGTGAGATTGAGCAACATCAAATCACCTCTATGAAATCTGTGCGATGAAAGTTCATCGCCATGATCACTGTGAGGTAACTTCACAACTATGAAATCAGTGCAATGGTGGTTCCCCGCCATCAAATCACAGCCAACAAATTGCCGCAATGCACGTTCACCGCCACAAAATTCTCGTGGTGGAGGTCATCAAATCGTCGCAATGGAGGTTCACCGTCATTAAATCACCGCCACCAAATCACAGCCATCAGTGGAGGTTCATCACCATCAAATCACCACTACGAAATCAGTGCGATAGATGTTCTTTGACATCAAATCACCGCGAGCATCTTTTACTGCTATGAAATCAGTTTGGCAGAGATTCATCGCCATGAAACCAACACGAGGGTGGTTTATCCGCAGAAAATCCCTGTCATCAAATCACTGCCATCAAATCACCGTCATGGAAGTTCACTGCCATCAAATCACAGCGAGGGAAGTTCACCACCAACAAGTCACTGTGAGGGATGTTCAGCCCTATCATATCACTGTGATGGAGGTTCACCGCTAAGAAACCAGTGTGATGGAGGTTCGCTGCCATTAAATTGCAGCTATGAAATCACCGCAATGAAGATTTACCACCATCAAAACACTTAGAGGGAGGTACACGACCATCAAATCAGCAGCAAGTGAGGTTCACCGCTACGAAATCTCTGGAATGGAGTTTCATCGCCATCAAATCACCACGATGGAGGTTCACCACCCTCAAATGTTCGCCATCAAATAACCGCGAGGGATGTTCTCTGTCATTAAATCATAGCGAGGGATGTTCACCCAGAACATGTCACTGTGAGGGTGGTTCACCACCACCTAATCACAGTGATGTAGGTTCACCGTCAAATAACCGCCATCAAATGACCAGCAACAAATAACCACTATCGGTCAGGTTCGGTCATCAAATAACCGCCATCAAAATAACAGCTTTCAAATGACCGCCATCAGATAACTACGAGGGATGTTCCCTGCCATCAAATCACGGGCATCAAAAAACCGTCATCAAACAACCGCCATCAAATAGCCGCCATCAAATGACCGGCATCAAATAACCACGAGGGATTTTCCCTCCCATCCAATCATGGACATCAATTAACCGTCATCAAATAAAGGCCTTCAAATAACCGCCATCAAATAACCACGATGGATGTTCCCTCTCATCAAATCACGGTCATCAAATAAGCGCCATCAAATGACCGCCATCAAATAACCACGAGGGATTTTCCCTGCCATCAAATCATGTACATCAATTAACCGTCATCAAATAACCGCCTTCAAATAACAGCTTTCAAATGACCGCCATCAAATAACGACGTGGGATGATCCCTGTCATCAAATCACGGTCATCAAATAACCCGAATCGAATAACCGCCATCAAATAACCGTCATCAAATGACCGCCATCAAATAACGACGAGGGATGATCCCTGTCATCAAATCACGGTCATCAAATAACCGTAATGAATAACCGTCATCAAATAACCGCCATCAAATCACCGTGAGGGAGGTTCACCGATAAGAAATCAGTGAGATGTAGATTCACCGCCATCAAGTCACTGCCATCATATCACCCCGATGGAGGTTCACCGCCATCAAATATCAGCTATTGCATAACCACGAAGGAGGTTCACCACCATCAAGTCACCGCGAGGGAGGTTCTCAGCTATGAAATCAATGTGATGGACGTTCGCTGCCATCAAGTCACCTCAATGCAGTTTGACCGCCATCAAATCACCCGGTGGTAGATTCACCGCCATCAAATCTTCGCGAGGGATGTTAACCTCCATCAATTCACCTTGAGGGAGGTTCACCGCCATCAAATCACCACGACGAAGGTTCACTCCCATCAAATCAGCGCATATATTGTTCTCTCCGAGGAAAGCTCACTGTGAGAAAAGTTTACCGCACGAAAATTTCAGCATATATTTCGAAGACTAGTTCTTAATTACAACGAAGCTAAGTGTGTCCTTGACTCCTTGGGAGGGCAACACAGAATATCAGTTATGTTCTACTTTTATATTATTCAAAAAAACGTTTTACATACATTAAAACCATGTAATGTCTCCTAGGGTACTTTGATAAGTATACTTCATTATGATCAAAGAGGTCCCCTGGAAGCACCCCTACCACTGAAATATGTTTTCCCTTGATTTAAATTAAATTACAATTTGATCAAGGCAATGTCTCCTATCTAAAATATGGAAGAAGAAAGCCAGAAGATGGAGGTCACACTGGCAAGAGTAATATTGAAATGCATCATTTTTCTCTACAAATTATAGCAATGATTTAAAATTAATCATTTTCTTTAAAAAAAAAATATCTGTGACATGCAGCAAGACGGGTGTAATTTGGCTAGTTGTAAGATCAAGAACAAATAGAAAACGTTTATCAGTCTGACATGTTTCGCTTTTATTGGGGTGGTGCAAAAATAATGACGTAATAATGTCGTTTTTTACGTTAAATAATACGTCAAAAAACGACATTATTACGTCATTATTTTTGCACCAACCTAATATTAAAGCTTCATCTGAGAATTTCATAGGAGAAAAAAGATGAGATTAATTCTGGCATTCTTACTTGTGTTGTTTGTTTTTGATTTGTTAATCAGGTTTCACGTGCATTCGACTTTTTAAGTCAACGTTAGTGTAATTTGTAGCGTCGCGAATTCAAGGAGCAAAGCGTCCATTGGAACTTTCAAGAAATTAGCGAATTCCAAGCGAACTTGAAAAACTGCAAATATTGCTTTATATATGTAAGTGTATAATAAATCTAGTTTGACTATATGGGGTTCAGATGATCGAATCAACATGAGGAATGTTCACCGCCCTCAAATCGCGCTCATCAAGTGATGTTCAGCCCTAACATATCACTCTGAAGGAGGTTCACCGCCATCAAATCACCGCGAGTGATGTTCAGCCCTAACATATCACCCTGAACGAGGTTCCCCACTATCAAATCACCGAGAGGGAGATTCACCGCTAATAAATCAGTGTGATGGACGTTCACCTCCATCAAATGACTGCCATCAAATCACCGCGATGGAGGCTCATTGCCATCAAATAACAGCCCTCACTTAACCTTGATGGCTGTTCGCTACCATCAAGTCACCGTAAGGGAGGTTCACGCGTCCATTGGAAGTTTTAAGAAATTAGCGAATTCCAAACGTACCTGAAAAACTGCAAATATTGCTTTATATAAGTTTATAATAAATCTAGTTTGACTACATGGGGTTCAGATGATAATACATATGCGTAAGTAAGTGTGTGCCTAGAAGATATACTTGTTAGTTTTTCGCATGTTAATTTAGGAATGTTTTACGTACATACCGCTTTAGATAAACATACGTTAGATTCTTTATGAATTGATTCAATAAAGCTTGATCGTGTAATATAATATTTTTGACGTATGTTTATAGTTGGGAATATTGTTATTAATAGTTATTCTCCGTCAAGAATTGTTCTTTTATATTAAAAGTGTGACACCAGTAAAATCGAAAGTTATTGCCAGGTTTCTATTACGAGAGAGTTTAAATGTTTGTCTAAACATAAATCTCTTTTATGTTCGTAGATACAGGCTTATGATCACGTCATATCTCCCCGACATAAATTATTTTACATTATAAACGATTTATTTGTTAAGTATAGGCATCTGAATTGGTGTTGTTTTTATTCGTTTTTTTTTTTTTTTTTTCCTAATTATATCTCCGATTGTCTTAAACATGTTGGTAAAGTCTTAGTATTAGAGAAAATTAATTTCTTTACAAATTTAGCAGAAGATTTAGAGGGTAGGGTTATTTTGTTGTTTTTAGAAGTGTTATTGGCGGTGTCTGCCTTAATCTATAAAATTAGAACCTGTTAAAAACTTGTTTAATCTTTATCCTCATACGAGGAAAGTTCACCATATAAGGACAAAACTTAAATACCTCGGTGAAAATTTTCTCACGATTAACTTTCTTCTCGGTTTGACTTCCCAAGCGGTGAATTGATGGCAGTGAATAAATAGGCATTCCACAATTCTTCAAACAAAAGTTTAGGAAGGAAACCTCCATCAAACTGGCAAGAGGTATAACAGTTACTGGACTTAAAACTAAATTCCTTACAAATTGCTAGAAGAGAAATATTTTATGAATTTCAACCGACAGTGGTAATGGCTGCTAAGTCAATGAATGCCAAATGTTTCCTTATAAGAAAACCCCTAATAGTACTATTAGCAACCTTAACTTAAGGTATTAGATATCGGTTAACGGAAGACATTTGGCCTTATTTCTGCTGCATCAGTGTGTGAAAGCGGAAATCGGAGCTGGTGATAGCATAAACAGGAATTGCATTCGATGGCTAAAATAAACAGAACGAACAGGTGTTCTGAGCCTTGAATAAACAGTACCACAGGTGTCCTGAACTGATGGAAATGCATGTTGGAAGAGGCATGGCGACACGAAGTTGCGTAGGCGACATACCGGAAGAAGGTGTAGTCACGTGAAGTAGCGTAGGTGTCCAAATGTTATATAACTGGTCCGATTCTTGATCTGGACAGATAGGCTGACCTCTGTGATTCTCCCTCTCTCTACATATTCGCCGCAACTTGAACAATAAAGATATATATATATATATATATATATATATATATATATATATATATATATATATATATATATCAGCGCTTCGAGAAAGACGAATTCTAGCGTATTGTTTTTACAAATGTAAACAAACGCCACAGCCAGAGTACTCTAGTTATTAATGAAGAGCGATGCGTTATATATATATATATAAGTATGATCGACATAAAAGTATAAAACTTAATATTACGAGACATATTAAAAACGGGCGAAGCAGCCGGTTCGCTCCCGCTCTTCAGGCTTCAACGGGAGGTTTAAAATCAACACAGAAAAATGTACAATAAAAAGAAGTGAAAAAAAAAACCCCAAAAAAAACCAAACAAACAAAAAAAACAATAGCAAAAGGAACTAGAGACAAATGACAGCGAGTCCCAACAAACACTCATGTTGTTTACAAAAAGAAGGCTTACGTGACCCGATGTAAATTGCCTCCAAAACCTTTAGATGAAATAAGGAGTGAGACCAGGACAACACGGTGAACCAGTCAGCACTAGTATTTAGTCATCCCTCCAATTTCTTTTGAATGTAGCCCTGACTGGTAAAGTCAGGGCTACTTTCAAAAGAAATTACCAACGAAATCCGTCCTTCCGGTTCGATTCGTCCCCGTTTATATGGTCTCCCGAAAATCCATAAAGAAGGTGTACCTTTACGACCGATTTTATCTATGATCGGTTCAGCCCAACACAAGGTAGCCCAGTGGCTCTCCACACTTTTGGATCCTGTGCTTGGATGGATTTTGTATAATGGATTCCTTTTCCTTCGTCGACCACGTTCAAAATTTGTCTTCTTCTGGTAAGTTCATGTGCTCTTTCGATGTCTGCTCCCTGTATACTTGTGTCTCTTTAATGGAAACCATTGATATTTGCTGTGATTTTCTCTATCGCAGTTCATTGACTCAACCTAGTTTTCCTGAGTCAATATTTCGTGAATTTATGAAATTTGCCACGTCCTTCGTCGAATTTAGTTTCAACAACACCATGTACCGACAGATCGACGGAGTTGCTATGGGCTCGCCTTTGGGTCTGGCACTTGCCAACATATTTGTTGGCTTTCAGGAAGAAAAGATACGAAATAGTCCACTTTGTCCTCAAATGTACTGTCGGTACGTTGATGATACTTTTGTTTATTTATCGGTGAAGTTGAGGCCGACCAGTTTCTTTCGTTTTTAAATGGTATCCAACCTGCACTGAAATTTACTATTGAAAAAGAGTCCAATAATCATTTGGCCTTTTTGGATGTATTAATACATCGCACATTAACAGGTTTTCTCACTTCCGTTTATAGAAAACCTACTTTTGTGGGGTTGTACACGCGTTGGGACTCTTTTTGTCCCACTAAGCGCAAGATTAGCATTATTAAAACCCTCCTACATAGAGCATTAAAGATCTGCTCTGAGCCTTTCTTGAACGACGAAACCGACTTTATTAAGGATACCCTATGTAATTTGGGTTATCCTCTTGATACTATTAATTCAGTTATCCGTAGTAAAGTTGAAGAGTTCAGAAGTGCCGAGGTCTACACTGTCAAAAAATGCACAGTTTACCTCAGATTAGCCTGGATTGGTACCAAATGTGAAAAAATAGCTAAACAAATTTCATCCAATGTTCGTTGTTGTTTTTTTCTCTGCCGAAGTTCGGATTATTTTTCAAACTCGGCCCATGTTTCGATCTGCGTGTAAAGATGTTCTCTCTCCCCATCAAATTAATTCAATTATTTATAAATAGGTATGTAGTTGCGGAGCCGACTACATAGGGAGAACAACTCAACGCTTAGACATGAGAATAAAACAACACGTTCCTACAAAAATTAGAAATCACACCTTGCCTTTGAATAGACTCGTCCCGAACACCTATAGTTCCGCCATATGCGAACACCTATTAAAGAACAGAGATTGTGCAACCAAATTTAATGTTGACTGGTTCACCGTGTTGTCCCGGTCTCACTCCTTATTTCATCTAAAGGTTCTGGAGGCACTTTACATCGGGTCCAGTAAGCCTTCTTTGTGCAAACAACGTGAGTGTTTGTTGGGACTCGCTGTCATTTGTCTCTAGTTCCTTTTGCTATTGTTCTTTGTTTGTTTGTTTGTTTGTTTTGTTTTGTTTTTTTCACAACTTCTTTTTATTGTACATTTTTCTGTGTTGATTTTAAATCTCCCGTTGAAGCCTGAAGAGCGGGAGCGAAACCGGTTGCTTCGACCGTTTTTAATATGTCTCGTAATAATGTTTCTTACTTTTATGTCGATCATTAAATTTTGTACCTACAAAAATATTTTAATATATATATATATATATATATATATATATATATATATATATATATATGTGTGTGTGTGTGTGTGTGTGTGTGTGTGTGTGTGTGCGTGTGTGTGTGTGTGTGTGTGTTCGTCGCCTTAACTGACACTAGACATAACGAGTTATTTGCTTGCAACCATTTCCGCAATGGTGGCGAGATGTGGCACAAGGCTAGTTTAAAAGCACGTCTCTTCTTCAAAGCGCATGTCTTCTTCTTTTATGTGCCGTGTCCCTTCAGGACGTAGGCGATCATTACTCTCCACCTCTTCCTGTCCCTGGTAGTTGTCAATGTTTTGTCTTTTTGTTATTTCTCCCAGACCCTGTTCTGCCATCTACTTGTTTAAGCCTATTAATTATTCCACGCGTTGTTTTCCCTTGTCCCTCTTTCCTTCTATTCGTATTGTCCTGTGAGTATCAGATTTTCCAAGCCATCCTTTCTCATTACGTGTCCCAGAAATTTCAGCTGCCTCTTCCTGATGTTTAGTATGTTTCCTCTTTGTTTGCATCCTCTCGAAATCTTCATCGTTGCTCACATGTTCGGTCCATGGTATCCTTAGCATCCTTCTGTAGAACTAGAGTCTAGTTGCCTCGAGTCTCTTCTTCATCTTTGAGGAGATTGTCCAAAATTCGCTGCCGTAAAGGAGGACAGATATCACGTAGCAGTTCAATACTCTTAAGGATCAAAATTGCCCGCTCCCCTCACCCAATATCGCACAGGCGTCGATATTCCCAGCTGACTCTTCCCTCTTTAGCGCAATGAGAGGGGTGCTGCCGCAGGGTTATACTAACTATGACTGCTCAGTCGACGAATGCTAAATGCTTCCCTTTTAAAGGGACGGCGTAAATCACCGTTAACATTATCATTATCCAGCCTAGAACATACTCTCTCGTCTGTTCCTCGTTCGTCGAAGACTGATGAATTCTCTGTCACCGTGTACAACTGACCAAATACGAATTGGCACACTCCTCTGACACGAAAATGGCTGCCGGCTCATTCATTACGAAAATGAAAGCACCAATGCGCATGTGCACAATTCTTAAACGCGATGATGCTATGGAGTTGAAAGAACGAACAATAACATTTCTCAGCTCGCCCATATCTGTATGTCTTATGGACATTAATGCTCCGAATATTCGTCTATATTTCTAAGATGAGGTATTATGTACACTATTTACATTATTCGGACTATTGTCCTCATCTTTGTCGCCATATTTAATACAACGTTTCGGCCTTTTAGTATCTGTCTATATTTCTGAGATGAGGTATTATGTACACTATTTACATTATTTGGACTATTGTCCTCATCTTTGTCGCCATATTTATTACAACGTTTCGGCCTTTCAGTATCTGTCTATATTTCTGAGATGAGGTATTATGTACACTATTTACATTATGCGGACTATTGTCCTCATCTTTGTCGCCATATTTATTACAACGTTTCGGCCTTTCAGTATCTGTCTATATTTCTGAGATGAGGTATTATGTACACTATTTACATTATGCGGACTATTGTCCTCATCTTTGTCGCCATATTTATTACAATTTTTCGGCCTTTCAGTAGCTGTCTATATTTCTGAGATGAGGTATTATGTACACTATTTACATTATTCGGACTATTGTCCTCTTTTTTGTCTCCATATTTATTACAACGTTTCGGCCTTTCAGTATCTGTCTATATTTCTGAGATGAGGTATTATGTACACTATTTACATTATTCAGTCTTTGTCGCCATATTTATCACAACGTTTCGGCCGCTGTACGATCCGGCCTTCTCCAGGTGCTTTGAATGTCGAACTGAACCCTTTATTTCGCTCACTGGGGTAGACAGTTCTAGTTCCACGTGCCATGTCTAATGGATGTCGCCTTAACCATGGCATCACACTGTACCATGTGTCCTCGAGGATACAGCATAGTGTATAAAGGCGCTGGTTAGATCCAGTGACAGGACCCAAAGTGTGTGAGTTAAGGCAGTGGAGAACTTGGAGAGGGGAATTAAGCAGGAGAACTGGTAACTGACATGCATTAGACATGGCACGTGGAACTAGAACAGTCTACCCCAGTGAGCGAAATAAAGGGTTCAGTTCCTGAATAAATGTTTGTTTTTTTGTTGTTTTTTTTTTATCCCTGTGCACTATCAAATTTGACGTCTGAAAATCCATCTGCTGGTTTAACCCTATTCCGTTTGTTTCAGCTGCCATTTTGCTAAATGTAATATAGTGGAAGATGGTGATAAAAGATTGTCTTAGCAAAGGGATTCTGTTGCACAATGCTTGAAGGAAGCTGTAAATGTAGTCTCTCTTGGAGATTTGCTGAGCTGCATTTGCCTCAGAGAAATAAACACTTTGTCCATTTTCTAAATCAACATCTAGTGGCTGAACTGTTGGATATCGCTCATAAGTGTCTTCCAAATTGCTGGTAATGTATCGAAATTGCTGCTACAGGCCTATTTTCACTCGCATTGTTTGTTTCTTGTAAAAGAAAAATTGCTGCATTTGACCCTTTGTTAAAATATTTCCAAAATATATTTAATTGATTTTACCGAGTTACAGAATTCAACATTGATGTAAGCATCAAAGTTTTTCAAGAGAAGGAGAATGTGTGGTGTTGTGAATAAGTAAATGGTTTAAGAATTAACAAGTGTTACACATATATCATATATTAAACAGTAAATACAACAGAAGAGTATTAAACGACTTGTGAGTGTGTGTCGGTTGACCAGCGTTCAATCTATTCGGCTGTTAATATTTAACAGCACCCCCAATGAGCAATTTATGTGGCACAAGGCCACGTTTACCGTGGGTTCTCCGAGCACGTAGGCTCGGCCAAAAATATTCCTTTCAAACCCGTATAAACGGGTTCAGGGCCTGACTACCTCCCCGGACGAAAGTTTGCCCTTCAGCAAAGCCTCGTCCAGTTTCCTCTCAGCTCAAGAGAGAGAGTTCGACAGCACAGTGTGAACAGATCTATTCCACTGTTAATATTTAACAGCCCCACCACGAGGGATGTATGTGGCACAAGGCCGAGTTTACCGTGGGTTCTATGATCCCGTAGGCTTGGCTAAAAATATTCCCTTAGAACCCGTATAAACGGATTCAGGGTCTGTCTACTTCCCAGGACGAAAGCCTCGTACGGGTTCCTCTCTGCCAAAGACAGAGAATTCGACAGAACAATGCGAACAAATCTATTCGATTGTTTGCTCAAGACCTACTCTCCTACTAATATTATAGTAGGTGGAAGAGTCCAACATAGACTCTTTAGAGGGAGGACACTACAACATGGGAATTATACATCTGTTGTCAGTTACAAATGGATTTTGTTCTGATCTAATTACTGTGTCAAATCCGACATTATCCGGCCTTCTTCTATAAAAAAGGATGACCATCTTCTCCTATTTGTGTTTCCTTTAAGAAACTTTTTGGATAATGCTTGGTGCACTTGTTATCAACAATACAGGAACGATTTCTGTTCCAGTCACCAAATGGACCATAGATCATTTGAGTTTTCACAGTATCATCAAGCTTTTCGTCTTTTGTAAGACCTGGTAGTTCTACAGATATTATGCAATCCGCCTGATTTGTTTAAAGGTTCATCATTAACCATTTCAAGATGTTGTCATGAAGAAGACCTCAATATTGCCACTGAAAGGTATACATGTAGCATTAGACTTCACCGAAAACTTACCTTGCTGTTTGGTTTGGTTTATTTTACAGCATATCAACTTCAATGGCTTATTTAATGCCAACAGCGAATTGTTCTGAAAGTTGAGCTTGTGCTATAGGGTTCACCTCTTTTTCATACAAGTAGACTCGACCAGAGTGTACTTGGACTGCTGCCATTAAATACACAGAGTCAGTCAGAGTTAGAGAGGACAGAAATTGAGTGCTGGAGATGTCACAGTTACAAGCACGTAGACTCTAAGGAAGACCTACTTCGAGACTGTATATATATATATATATATATATATATATATATATATATATATATATATATTTATATATATTACTAGCAGTAGAACCCGGCGTTGCTCGGGGATGTAACAGTAAGAGATAGATCAAGTATAGACTATCATAAAGACTGAAAAATAAAATTGACAAAGATTATTATTTAAGGTTGACGGACACGCATGTCTTAATTAGTTTTTTTTTTACGAATTTGTCGAACCCAAACTCAAATAAAAACATTGTTTTCAATCGTTATGAGTCTACCGATTGAATAGAATTTTATTATAAACAATTGTCTTGTAAATGGAATTTTTAAAGCATTCTGAATGTAAAAATAAAGAAAAAAGTGTGCAAGACAATAAGAAACACTACCTGCCAAAAAAAGTGAGGTTTTGTTGAAATCAGTTGAAAAATGTAGGAAATCCGATCCCATATATAAACTAACACACGCACACAAACAACCTGGGTTTTATAATAAGTATAACTGGATATGAGTTGTCCCCCTTTCATTCTCGCGATGCCACTTAAGCGTCATTTCAAATTGATTTCGTGTAAAAACAATTGTGTTTTTCCAGTTTTTGGCGCTGTCAGAACCACTGCAAGGTAATTTTACGTAGTCCTGTGAAGTTTTGTTGAAATCGGTTGAAAAATGTAGGAAATCCGATCCAATATATAAACGTACAGACACACACGCACACACACACACACACACAAACAACCTGGGTTTTATAAGTATAACTCGATATGAGTTGTCCCCCTTTCATTCTAGCGATGCCTCTTAATCGTGTTTTCAAACTGGTTTCGTACAAAAACAATTGTGTAGTCCTGTGAAGTTTTGTTGAGACCGTGAATCCTGTTTTCCAGTTGATTTTGTGCAAAAACAATTGTGTTTTTCCAATTTTTGGTGCTGTCAGAACCACCGCAAGGTAATTTTACGTAGTCCTGTGAAGTTTTGTTGAAATCGGTTGAAAAATGTAGGAAATCCGATCCAATATATAAACGAACACACACACACACACACAACCTCAGTTTTATAATAAATATGATTATTGCTAGTAACCGCGTTTCTGGATCTACTAACCGTATTACCAATTGTATTATTGTGTAAATAGATTTATTTGTTATATTTCATTCTTGCATTTTGTCATTCATTTCATGTCGGAATACACAACAGTTTTATTCCTGTTTTTGTGTTTATTAACATATAAAAAAAATCTGGGCATGATTTTTAGAGAAATGGATAAAATTTTGATGGGTGTACGAATAATTTCGTCGTTGACTGTATATATGTATATATTTAAAATCACACATTGAGGGATTAAACCGGAATTTATGTTTACTCTGAGAATATAATTTCCACAAGAGGCCCTCTAACCAACAGCAAACTTCCTCGAATGAGTGAGCCTCTCCGTTTATTCATCATCTCGTTGAAAAAGGACGCAGGCGTGTCGGAAAATTCCGACATTAAAACCTTTTTCATTCTTTAATTTAGTCAAAAGGGTAATTAATATATAATAAATATCATGAAAATTACTGCCAACATTGTTATAATTTTGTTGGCCATTTATTTCTCAAATTTTATTAACTGGCCTATTAAATACAAACACACACAAATACAAGCCAAAAAAGGCCTTTTGAATAAGAGATCGGAAGTTATGATCCGTTGCATGTATACATACTAAAAAGTTTCTTTTGTGTTCAGTGGGAGGAAAAGAAATTATGTATATTTGATTTAATCACCCACCGATACATTTCCAATACACTTGCTTTACCCCTCCTCCTCTTCCTCGTTCCTACCTCCTACCACACATCAATTTAATTGCTTATTCATTTATTTATTTATTAAAAATATAGTGTTCATAATTTTTTTTTAAATAAGCCTGAGGAAGTCAACCTAAATCGCCTGAAGATATCGAAAGGTTGAAACTAATGTAGTGTGATCGGCGATGATCTCTTTTTTTTTTACAATTAAAAGCTGCATATGTTAAATTTTAATCTTTTTATATGTGTATTGACATGTTTTTAATACTACTGCTTCCTGGTCTAATTCAGCTCTGACTTTTAACTTTATTACAAATATATATATATATATATATATATATATATATATATATATATATATATATATATATATATAACATATTTATGTTATAATTTTTTTTTTTTTAAATAAATAATTATATCTGCTCTACTTTGTATTGAGCACTCTTTTAAGAATAGTAATTGTTGGTTATTGGAATTCATTCCATATACACCAATCATATACTTGGGTATATATATATATATATATATATATATATATATATATATATATATATATGTGTGTGTGTGTGTGTGTTGCCGGTTGCATCTAGCTAGGATCGAAATCCGACTGAATTGCCGTCAGTCGGAGATTCTACCACTAAGCCGTCGGCAGGGATAAAGGTGGATTTTAGCGTATTTATTTTTAGATCAACACAGTGACCTACAGGACTCGATTCGCTTTACCGAAGAGCCTTTCACACACACAGATATATATATATATATATATATATATATATATATATATATATATATATAGAGAGAGAGAGAGAGAGAGAGAGAGAGATGATGATGCGATGGATAAATTGTCGACTAAATTACGTAAATTTACGTAAAATTAATATTTATGTTAACAGATATATTTACCAAAATTAGACAAGAATACTAAAGAGTGAATTTATTCAATAAAATCACGATTGGCTTCAACCACAGCCGCCAGACGACTTCGGAATCTCCTGCAATTCTTCTCAACGGTCTCCTTGTTTAATTTGATGAATGCTGCCATAATACTTGCCTTGGTGTAACAGGGATTTTTGTTGGCCTCTCGTTCAATTGCGCCCCACACATAATAATCAAGGAGTTTGCAGTCTGGAGAGTTAGGTGGCTAGATGTAAGCGGGGATGTGGTCGCTGAAATTGTATGACAGCCATGACTGGGTTCACTTGCTTGTGTGATTTGGTGCGGAGGTCTGTTGCCAGACGTAGGGTCTTCCAGATGCCATCTTCTTGACCCAGGGTATCACTACCCGCCACAAGGCAGTTGATGTAGGCCTCCATCTTGAGTATGAGGGAAAGATGAATGGCTGCATAGCATCCCTATTACTAGTGATCACTCCAAACTCCATGATGTTGACTGGATATATATCTGTCCTCGAACCCTCTGCACTGTCCTCAGATTGACACCTAAACACCCTGAAATGTTCGTATTGAAAGTTCCAGTGAAAATGTCTATCAGTGTGGCATGCCGTATCCAAATTACAGGCGGAGAGAATTCCTACATGATGCTCTTTTTCTCACAGACAATGCCTAACTTATCCTACCATTCAGTGTTGTCGGCAAAATCAAAAACAACCAATGCGCATGCACGAAATTAAAAATATAAATTAGCGACAATTTATCCATCGCACCATCTATATATGTATGTGTGTGTGTGTGTGTGTAATTTAAAGAAAGACAAACCACTTTAAGGTTGCATTAGTTATAATTTATTTCACCAGAGAATTTTATTTTTCTCTGGACCTTCAGACTTCACTTTCAAAAGGTGAAACGAAAAATGAATTTAAAATTTACGCTTTTGACGGGCAGTATTAAGCTTATATAAGTTGACATAGGAGGTGGTGAGGAATAGTGTGAGAGACATGGTCGAGCGTTATGGGAGAGTTTTAAAATTTATTTTTATTTTTATTACAATACTTAATATTGAGGAGGAGGGGGTAAGAATCAGACACTGGCTCTATTTGATCGGTCAACTCAACGGAAATGATATGGGAAAAGGGAAAAAAGAGAGAAATGGAAAAAGTGGGGAAGTAAAGAGAGAAGAGATATACGTAGGGTTTTTTGAAGGAAGTGGAGGGGTGGTATAGCTTTAGCAATTTAGATAAACACAGATTTTAACGTTTGATAGTAATTTAAATGTTTAAAAACTCCACAAAGAAATTAAATTTAATGCTTGTTAGCAACTTGGATACGTAACTTCCCCACAAATAAATGAGGGATTTAATATAAGCCGAATATTATATTAATAAACAAATATAAAAAATTACTAATAGTAATATTTTAATATTGTCAATAACTGTTAAGGTAAAATCTTTATTAGTTAGAGTGTAATTCATGAATTTAATTTGTAGCTATTGTCAGATGGGTAATCTATATCTATCTATCTATCTATATCTCTCTATCTCTCTCTCTCTCTCTCTCTCTCTCTCTATATATATATATATATATATATATATATATATATATATATATATATATTGAACACGGAGGAGTAATGGATATCGGCTTGGATTGAGGAATCGGAGCCGAGTTCGAATTCCAGTCGAATCCATTACGTTCTAATACCCTTGGGAAAGGTATGAATCCTCTTCTTCTCCCTTCAGCTATGGGTAAAATAGCAGGACAGACTGGGTTCTATAGCCCTGGATGGCAACTGGTCTAGGAGAAGGACAACTCTGAATTCAAAACCTGCGGAGGGTCGTTTGGGAACCTCGTGGCATTCGGTGCACCATGTCTCTGTATTCGTCCCTCTAAAAAGTGTGGATGGTCCTGAACGAGGCCTTCACCACTATAATCAAATCTCACGTGCCGGTGTCGGGCTGTCGGTTTCCTGGAAACTGATCTGCTTGACCCTCGTACGTCGAATCTCGATGGGAGAGTCGATCATATTGAACAATAAAAAATATTAAAAAATTAAAATCTTCACACAGACTGGGTTGTATATTAATATTCCTTCATTTTCATTATTATTTCATTTAGATTCCTCGACTAGTTTCGGCCAACATGGCCATCATCAGGAGAAAAATAATATTCATGTGGGTGTGTGTATAAGTGTGAGGCCTCACCATCTCCGTAAGCGTGTCTGTCTTGTTTCGGTGAGAAATGTGGGTAAGTTTTGATTTGTAGGTTTATATATTAATACTATCAATATTGTTAAATTTATGATTTAGCCGGAATGCATAGTTCATTTTTGAAGGTTGTATCCACTTATTTTCCTGGAACTCTAAAATCTTTCCAATGTTTTCTGCTCTGGACTTTTCTATTCTTTCAATTATAGATGAATTTGACATGGGTTTTAAAATCGTGTTTTTCTAGGCGGAAATGTTCTACAAGTAATAATGATAATAATAATAACAATATATATATATATATATATATATATATATATATATATATATATATATGTATACACACACACACACACACACACATATATATATATATATATATATATATATATATATACTTGTTGCAATGTAGATATTAAATTTATTGATACTTGCTAGCAATTTAAATATTTAACTCTTTTACAAATAAAATTATATATATATTAGATTAAGCTTTGAACTTTTGTATCTTAGAAATGATTAAAGATATCTTAATTCCCCCTGTTTTTATAAGACTATTCGACTCTACTTTAGACAATACACACACACTCACACACACACACACACACACACACACACACATACATATATATATATACATATATATATATATATATATATATATATATATATATATATATTTCAAATTACTTAATAAACACTTCGCCCCAAAAAATCCGAATTACATAAAATATTTAATAAAAACATAGTTAAATTAAGCTATAGCTGTACTAGTAATTTAGAAACCATAATAAAGAGAGAAAACGACAGAAATGTCAAAACTAACGTGCAGCAAAACATCGTTCACAGAGATATATGTAATTGTAGAAATAAAACTATATGTCCATTAGATGGAATTTGCAAAAATGAAACAGTAATTACAAAGTAGTAGTAATAAAACCAAAATGCCCAGAAAAAATATACATAGGGTGTACTGAGGGTAACTTTAAGAAGAGGTGGTACAATCACAAGTCATCTTATAAGCTAGAAAGTCAACTAGACTAGCCAACCATGTGTGAAACTTAAAGGAAAAAATAGAAAAGATTCTATTGTTGAATTAAATTGAATTGAGGTGTTTACTCCCGTTTCATATTCAAGCGAAATTTTAGGAATCTACGAATTTAGATTCCTAAAATTTCGCTTGAAGGTGAAACGGGTCTAAACATCTCAATTCAACTTAATTTTAATAATTATTTGGATAATTTCGGCTCTCGTTTTTGAAATATGAGAACTCTTATGTAGCGAAGGAATCATATTTTTAAACAAAAAAATATTATAATATATATATATATATATATATATATATATATATATATATAGAGAGAGAGAGAGAGAGAGAGAGATTCAAGTTGCTTTTGAAGTGCCCTCCATGCAGTACTACGTGATGTACGACATGCTCGGGCCATTTGGCGTTTGCTGATACGTGGATCATCTCCGACAGTCTGTAGAATGTGTTCTTCGTGGTCAGACGTACGAGCGATTCTTCTTCAATCCGTAGTTTGCGGGTTCCACGGATCATGTCTCAGCAACACCACGATAAACAGCAGCAAAGGTTGGATCATTCAACTGCCTTCGTTCTGGAAATCCAATCTGATACAGCCATGCAGCCTCGCGTCCATTACCTTTCGCGCGTAAAATATCTGCCTGCACAGATACGAATATCCTGCCATTTTTAAACGAAACACTTCTCAGTTAAATCATTACTACACACGTTAAACGTTGAAGACTAGTCACAAATGTACACGAATGGCAAATGTAAGCTAGTCTAAATGAAAACAGAACGCCCAGTACCTTAAATTTTCTTTAAATTTTATAATTCTCAAACGAAGGATTTCGTTCATATGCTTATTTGAACTTTTGTCCGTGTTTTAGTGAGAGAATTCTATCAAAATTTTATCTTAATATTCGACTGAGAGACTTTCTCAGTAGAATTCTAAACTATAATATGTCTGTGTTTGCTATAGAATTCGAACGACAATGTATGTCTGTATATATATTTTTTAAATTTTAGCATTTTCTATTATATATTTGTCGTTTTGTTTTGCAATACTGTCTTATTTAATCGGAGTGAAATGGGGTATTAAGATGGAGGAAGCTGGACCTAAATTTATTGTAGAGGCTTCCGATTTTTATTTGTATTTTGTTTGTTTTTTTTCATACGTTCAATATATTTTCGTTTTAATAAATTTCATTCAATTCTAATCAGGAGCGAATTCTTTCAGTCAGAATTCTGGTCAGTACAATTCTGATTAAGAAAGGAAGACATTTATTAAGGAGAATATCTATTGAAAGTTACAAGCCGTTCAACACAAGGTGTCATTTGAATTCGATATACGGACATTTAAATTAAAATTTCAGCAATTCAAAAAAAAAAAAAAAAAAAACTCCAGGAAATTAATCAATTTTTTTTAATTTATTTTAACTGAGAAAATTAAAGTCCCCTGGTGATTAAAATTGATGCTCAAGGGGTACTTGAACAAACGCATTATAGACTTTAAATTGTTTTTTCATAAATTTGAGGCGGATGGATATGCCAAAGGAAAATATTTCTCCAAAAATTGAAATGATCTTGTCGATTTCAGCAAAACATATTCGAAGAAATTTTTACAATATACTTTATATATATATATATATATATATATATATATATATATATATATAATTATTTATTTAAAAATATGATTCCAACTCGCTACATAAGAGGTCTCATGTTTCAAAACAAGAGCCGAAAACTTCAAAATAATATTTGAATTAACTTGAGTTAAAGTAGGCTCTGTTCCATCTTCAAGCGAAATTTTTTGGGGGAATGACTTATTTCTGAAATTTACGAGTTTTAATA
>OZ010587.1:29372013-29382013 GCA_963932145.1 Acanthosepion lycidas | reverse complement strand
GCAAGATGAACTCTGACGAGAAAAAAAAACCTTCTGGCCCGACACAGTGAGCTAACTTTCCTTGCATTAGATGCAACTATTGATTCAATGTAGTTTTTACACTTCAGTTCAAGGGAAAAATGGAAAAGAAAGGTTCAATAAATATCAAAACGTTACCAGAACACAAAGAATACATCAGAATATGAACGTGGTCAAAAATCATTTGAATACTTTTTCCTTTCATTCGATTTCACGTGCGTTTTATGAAAATTCAGAGATCGTTATTCTACACCAGCAGCATGCCCCGGCGTTGCCCGTGCTTGATTCAAAAATCGTACGTACGACTCATACAGCCACTCGGCTTAAAATATTTTTGCCCTTCCTTGCCTTTTAAAGGAGTGCTCTTTCCCGTGCTGATGTTGCTACATGCCTTACTTCTTGGCTATCTCACACTGCAACTTTTTCTAAGCTCTATACTAAACATTAAATCTGTTACGAAAAAAGAACTAAACAAAATGAACACAAAACGATCAACTTAAAAAAAAAAGGACTCGTTACTGGAATAACCGAATGAAAAAAAGAATGTTAACAACAAATGCTTTTTCACAGCCAACCCAGTTCTGCGGATTCAGAATCAACGTCAAGCGAATGAGCCAATTGGAGTAAAGTGACATGCAGATTTAAATTTTTCCCACTTGTGACGAAGGCAGCTATCGATATTTTTGGCATGCTATAATGCTAGTTAATATTCGTGTCAGTCAGCTGTTGGCTCTCACGCTGGCCTGTAGAATCTTCCTGCCTATTTGTGGCAGCCAGCTATAGGTTCTCACTCTGGCAAGTAGAAAATGACCGCAAACTACATGAAAACTGCCGTAGAAGCATGAAAAAATCGATTATTTCCACTATCGATGTGACTTTGGACATTCAAAGTCGGTCTTAGCCTTCCCGCTAACTTGGAGCATGTGCATGTAAATTTTGGTGCAAATCGGTCGAAAATTGCGGCCCTTCATTCGTTACACGCACACACATCCTGCCTTTTATAGACAGAGATTCGTTAAACAGTCAGTCGGGATAACAATACGAAAATCTGCGATTTGTGTAATTTTAAAAAAAATTGCATAGAACGGAGATTAAAAAAGAAGATCTGTTTATTTCCTTTTTAATTTCCTCTACGTGCTGCTAATTTAATGGTTGTAGAATGACGATCTGAGAATTGAGATAAAAAGTCAGAGAAATAGAAGGAAAGAAAGACGAATCAAAAGTTTATGATTGACATCATTTAAGAAATTTAGACAATTTATCAGTCGCTTAAGTGTCATACGTGATCGCGCTTGGGTGATCATGTCTCTTTCGATGCAAGACTGACTTGGCAGAAGATATTCCCGCAGTAAGCTATTGTTTCTTTCTGTGGTTGCTAACCAAAACTATAAGAACCAGTATGTCCATCTACTCAACTCATAGCTGGAGGAGAATAGTCTCCAGGCTGGTTTGAATTTCGAGTTTACCTTCTCAAAGATCGAGGCTCTAAGCCAAATCTTTTCTGCTGTTTAACCATAGTTCAGGGAAGAGATGAATACATACATTTCCACCGGAAGTGAATGCAATGTACTTGACTTGAAATCAGAGTATTTAGTATTTATCGTTAACATTTTTTGTCGAGATTTACAAACTCTACGTTTTGTTCAATTTCTCAAACCAATCGATGAAATTTGAATAAGCTGATTTGTTTGGGAAAATAATTTTGATAAAACCCCTACTTTGCAGTTTAATAATTTATTTCAGTTAATTGAATTTTATAAGGCTTTTTTCTTTTTTTCCTTTTCAACTGCAAAGAATAAATTATTAGGATTTCTTACTCTTGAGCATGCGACATACAACTGGCCATGTATAAATATTTCTTTCTGGGGCCAATTAGACTTAGGCCTTGTGGTTTCTTTATAGTTCTCACAAACGCAGGGCGAACTGGAAACTGAAATCTTGTATATACAAAAAGTTAAAGCTTTGTTCCAAGCTTATTCATCACTAGAATCTTTTTTGCAACAAGCTGACAAGTGTTAAAATCCTCACAGTATTTAGTATTGCTGAAGTTTTCGCTAACGTTTTTTGTCGAGATTTACAAACTCTACGTTTCGTTCAAACCAATCGATAAAATTTGAATAAACTGATTTGTTTTGAAAAAATAATTTTGACAAAAACCCTCCTTCGCGGGTTTTACATACCCTAGTAAAACTAATTGTAATTATTACCCTTATTACCATTACCCGTTAGCACTTCTCCCCAAAATTTGGTTTCGATTGGTCAATTTATGGCTATTTTAGAGGGTGTGACGGGCGGAGGACGGACTAAAGGAAGTCACAGAATTATATATATATATATATAGAGAGAGAGAGAGAGACAGAGAGAGAGAGAGAGAGAGAGAGGGGGGAGAGGGAGGGGGAGAGAGAGAGGAATATACAGACTAGTCTTGAAATGGTCTGCCCATTTGAAACTTTCCCTACTTTTTTGTCGAGACTTACAAACGCTAACGTTTCGGTCAATTTCGCAAACCAATCGATGAAACTTTAATAAGTTGATTTGTTTGGAAAAATACTTTGACAAAAGTCCTACTTCGCAGCTCAATAATTTCTTTAATTTAATTTAATTTTATAAGACTTCATAGTAAACAATATTTTTTAAGAAAATTTATTTTTTCTTCCTTTTCAACAGCAAAGAATAAATTCTTAGAATTTCTTACTCTTGAGCATGCAATATACAACTGGCCGTATATATATATTTCTTTCTGGAACCAATTTTCAACTTTTTAAAGAGCTTGGCCTTGTGGTTTCTTTATAGTACTCACAAACGCAGGGCGAACTGGAAACTGAATTTTTTTATATATAAAAACTTAAAGCTTTGTTCAAAGCTTATTAATCACTAGAATTTTTTTCTGAGATAGCCATTTTGCGTCGAGATTTTACCGAAATAACTCATGTAAGGTTACAGTGTCCAGATCGCCAATGAGGATCGATATCAATACACAGTAATAACAGATTGATTGATTCGCTTTCTACTGTTTATCAACCGTCCGCAGGTTATTTAAAGCCAGAAAATATTTTTAGATAGAAGTTTTTTTTATTTTATTTTATCTTAATAATGGTTGAATGATACATGAGTTAATATTTAACCCATAGCTGAAGGGGGAAAGAAGTGGATCTATGCCTTTGCTAAATGTGTCTACGCTCAAGAAAATATAACGAACACAATGGGAATTCGAACTCGCCTCTCTGATTGACAATTCGGAACCATTATCATTTACACCACCCGCACACCCAATCTTACAACACCTGGTATTCTCAAGCGGTTGCCCATTTAGGTACTGACCAGGCTCGCCGTTGCTTAACTTTGGTAATCGTAGGAAAACTCGACATTCTGATTAACAATTCCGTGGTATTATTCGTTACACCACCTGCACATCCAAGCTAAGAGCACCTGGTATTCCCAAGAGGTTACCCATCTAGTTACTGACCAGTTTCGATGTTGCTTAATATTCTGCGCAACTAGGTGTTATCTACTGCTTCATAATGAAGCGTTCCCTTCTCTTGTGCTGTGAATGTATTTAAGTTAATAAGAATATTTCTTCGCAAAAAAAAAAGTAATCTCTAAAATTCCGATGTAATTTTTGGAATGGCTCAGGGGTACTTTGTCTCGTTTCGGTATATGACACGCACATACCAATATGACTCCTCCTTCCGCTAACACAACACGACAAAATGGCTAACCCCCATGTGTAAGAAATTCTTTGCATATATTTCGTAAGCGGAGTGATAATTAATTTTTTTTTTTTTTCTTAAAATGACGGGCTTTCTGTCAGAAATTTCTTCGCCAGGAAATCAAGGCAAGAACATACGCCTAACTTAGGAACAGTGTAATTTACGATAAAAAGAAAAGTAAATAGATTTAATTATCATTTCTTTCATCCACTGATCTTCGACAAAAAAGATTCTGTCAAAAGATCGGGAAAACAGTTTCACAGAGACGAAATGTTGCAGACATCTCGCCACTCTATCGCTATTTCCATGGAAAATGTCTAGACGAACTATTTTCTTTAGTTCCACCAGTTCTAAAACTCACAGCTACGACCCACCAGGTCTCGAAACACTGAAAAAAACATACCACATTCCGTTCGTATTACATTCAGGGAGGTCCCGTGTCTTGAGCGCCTCTGGAGACTTAAACTCAACCCAGACCCTAAGTGGAACCTGTACATACGAGGTTTGAAAACTGAGCGTCCTGGGTATGACGATAAACTACATCCGGCAGCAAGACCTTTAATCAGTAGATTTTGTTGTTTTTCCCAGGTCCACCTTGATCCGGGATGATAGCACCTGTTACGGATCCCACCTATGGGCAAATAGTTAACCCCCTAAGCTAACATGAAAACACTATGAAAGTGTAAATATAGAATCGGAGCCCTCTGACTGATTGGCGTTTGTTTACATTCGTAAAAACAATGCGCTAGATTTAGCAGTTTCTTTCTGCCGAGTGATGATAGCTCCACTGTAGAACCTCTGATTGACACCAACTCGATCAAGTTTCAATCCCGGCTTGATGCATTCGGATGTCTACTTGCACTGAGGAGCTGCGATATGGCGAAACAGTACTGTCTGCAAATGACACACACACACACACACACACACACACATATATATATATATATATATATATGGAGGCACGGTGGAGTAATGGATAGCGGCTTGGCAACTGGTCTAGGAAAATTGATCTGAATTCAAAACCTGCATAGGATCGTTTGGGGAATTTGTGGCACTTAGTGCACCAGGCCCTTCCAAAAGTGTGGATGGTCTTGCACGAAGCCTTCGCCACTATAATCAAATCTCATGTGCTGCTGTCGGTTTTCTGGAAACTGATTTGTTTGACCCTCATACGTCGAATTCGACGGATGGGGGAGAGTCGACTACGACTATATATATATATATATATATATATATATATATATATATATATATATATATATATTTATTCTCGATTGAATATAATCCAGGGGAGATTCTGGGCCAGTCTATAATACTTTTGATTTGCTCACTGGTAAGGCTTGCCAATGTGTTACAATTTTCGTACGCTTCCTTGGATTAACGTTCGTTGCAGAGAATAGCCCTAGGACAACTAATCGAAAGTCGAGACAACAGTGTTTGGGCGTGATAAAAATATGATGCAATCACGTATGACACAATATTTTTTCAAAACCATACAAATTTCATCATACACCACGAAAATAGATATATATTACTGCACACCACTGCAAATGACAATCTGAGATATAAATAGAAATCGATTACATCCTATCACGCCAGTGGGTCTAAAACTGACCGTATGTTGAAAGAAAGAAAATCAAAGCAGTTGTTTCAATTAATTTGGACAAGGGTGTGGTGTACACGTTTGATGTTCAAGATAAACCGGAACTTTTTCTGATAAAATCGCTCTAAATTTTGGATGTCACGACGATATAAAGTTCAAGTTTCGGAGATATAGAGCAAAGTTGAAATGACGAAATTGCAGACGATAATGTCTGTTGCTAAGTTCACATCTTTGTTGTTGAAAACGCGTTTTGAAAACACTCTAATTCCCTGTTCCACATAATTTTTTTCTGAGGTGTACTTTTTTGATAAATGGCTGCCTAGATACGGAAAATACTCCAATTTAGAGGAATAAATAAATAAATAAAAAACAACATACATTTTTTTTGTTTAATTTTAACCAACGAGAAGTATTGGTAGTGAAAGAAAATACTCAGTGTTTGAGCCACTAAAAGGTCACTCTTGTTTTTACCGGGAATTTTCTTACCTTATCGATTGTTCACTTGTAAAACTAGGCTAATGAATTTCTAATGGGGTTTTTATTTTCCCTGAAAAAGCTTCCTCTATTTTAAATACCTTTTTTTTTTTTTTTTTTTTTTTTTAATGTGTTCATATCGTTAAGCTTTGACGTCACTTACCGCGGTTTGACGTCACGGCTTAGAAACCTAATCTTTTAAACTCGTCAAACACCCTGTTCCCTATGTGCTAATTTCTATGGATTTATTTTCTAATTTAAATTTTCAAGAAACAGTAGATTAGTGAGAAAAATAAAATAAAAAAGAAGAGAGAAACAGAAAACAGAAAAGAAAATATATTGCAAACTTGTTTCGCCATATTTACTTTCTAAAGATAAATAAACATCTATTTTCTGTTTTGTGTTTCTTTTTTGTTCTTTTTTATCGCATTGTTTAATTATTTTCCGAGAATTTATCGAAGACATTCATGTGTATTCGTTTCGCGTATATTTTACTTGAGTATAATCTATTTTTTTCTTATTTGTGGAAAGTTATTATTATTATTATTATTATTATTATTATTACTGTGCGAGGGCACATCATGAGAAAAGAGGGCTTAGAAAATTTGACATTCACAAGACATATTGAAAGGAAGGTATATAATTTAGCTAACGAGCATCTGTAGATGGTTGACAGAACAGGGTTTAAGAGAGTTAGCAACAAACAAAATTTACTAAGAGCTACAAATGACAGGAAATTTTGGAGAGTTTTTGATCGCCGACGTAATAATAATAAGAGGAGGAGGACAAGAAGAAGAAGAAGAAGAAGAAGAAGAAGAAGAAGAAGGAAATGGTGTAACTGTTTGGCAGGACAGGGTTGAGGAGAGTTAGCAACAAACCAAACTTACTAAGAGCTACAAAGGAAATTGTGAAGAACCATATATTGCGCATGTCTTAAAGAGACACGACAGTAACAAAATGACGTTTTGGTACAAATATAAAACGTCCAAATGCCAAAAATGACCTACTATGTGGTTTACCGGTAAAATTACATCCATAATCAGTTATGGCTTCTTTGAATTTTAAATACACTAGCTAAGCTGGCAAGCATATTGAAAGGGTCCTAAATTTATATATATATATATATATATATATATATATATATATATTGTGTGTGTGTACAAAGAGAGAGAGAAAGACCGTATCAGAAAGATAGATAGATAGATAGATAGATAGATAGATAGATAGATAGATAGATAGATGGATGGATTTAGTCAGATAGATAGATAGATAAACAGCCTCTGACTGATATATATAAACAGTCTCAGATAGATAGATAGATAGATAGATAGATAGATAGATAGATAGATAGATAAAGTCTATGACTGATATATATATATATACATATATATATATATATATATATATATATAGAGAGAGAGAGAGAGAGAGATGAAAGACTGAGATAGATAGATAGATAGATAGATAGATAGATAGATAGATAGATAGATAGATAGATGTATTTCGTCAGATTGATAGCTAATATATTGATACAACCAGCCTCAGACTGATAGATTTAAACAGTGTAAGATAGATAGATAGAAGCAACCTCAGACTGATAGAGACATATAGTATCAGATAATCAGATAGATAGAGAGAGAGATAGAATAGATAGATAGAGTCTCAGACGGATATATATATATATATATATATATATATATATATATATATATATATATATATATATATATATATATATATATATATCCTTGTGCAGGTATATATATATATATATATATAGATAGATAGATAGATAGATAGATAGATAGATATAGAGAGAGAGCGAGAGAGCGAGTGAAAGAGATGAACGACTGAGATAGATAGATAGATAATGATTAAGCAGAGATAGATAGATAGATAGATAGATAGATAGATAGATAGATAGCAGAATGACTTAGATAGATGCTTAATGCCACCTACACAATTGGTTTTATTTATCCGTTTTTCTTCAACAACCCAAACCTACGGCTGCACACCTGCAAATGCAATTTAAAAGTGCATTTTGAATATGAATAAGAAAACTTCTGTGCATACAATTTCTTCCTACAACTTAAAAGCTTATCTCCTTAAACATCATTATTGATGCCAATAGCAGCCATACACCGTTTGTCCAACTGCTGCGATCAAAAAAGAAGCGAATAATATTTCACATTTCCAAAAACTCTCAAAGGACGAACGCTACACTCCATTTTTTTTTCTTTTCCGTCTCGTATCTTTTGTATTTTTCAACAAGATCATTCCTAAAGATAACAGCAACAACAAAAACAACAACAATATTAATAATAATACAAAAGGATTAGGAGTTAAAAAGCCTACCGTTCGAAGTTTGTGGAGATACGGGTGGATCTTAAAGATTAGATGATCCGTTTTGAATTAGTTTTATTCAAATACTAAATGTTCTTTTCAAGCTGTTAAAAGTATTTTTTTATTTTTTTTTTTTATTTTATTTTTTTATTTTTTTTTTGTCGAAGAATGTGGTCTTTTTCACCCCGGTAAAGTATTCATTATTCGAGGGTTTGCTATAAACCTTCTCATAAAACCTGACCAAACTGACCAACCAATTGGAATCTGCAGAGAACACCTTAACGGTAATAGCAAAAATAACCGTTTCCTTGTAGGGAAATATTCGTTATTTGTTGACCGAATAGACAATCGTCCTGGGTTTGATGATACAATACTTCCGGCAGCAAGACCTCCGATTGGGAGGTTCTGAGGAGCGTGGAATCACGTCAAAATTGCTGTGGTTCCCAGTTTGATCCAAACATGGGGTAATAGCAAATGTTAGAGTCCCAGCTATGGGCAAACAGTGACTCCCAAACTGACATCAAAACATGAATTTATAAAAATACGTTTTTGTAGTAAGAATAACAGTAATATACTTTCATAGTAATAAAAAAAAACAAAAAAAAAACAACAAAAAAAAAATAACAAACAGCAATACATTATTTGAAAATGCAGTGAAAAATTAACAGCAATGCAATTGCTAAAGCTCCCGAGAATATTACAGTTCAGAATTAAATGACCCATGGGAGTTGATATACCGTTAAATAAACCAAACTTAATGAAACCGAATCGGTAGTGATATTTCTATTATTAGGTGGGTGCAAAAAATAATGACGCAATAATGTCGTTTTTTGACGTATTTTTTAACGTCAAAAAACGACATTATTACGTCATTATTTTTGTACCAACCTAATCAAACAATTTTTGAGTAGAATGAGTTTTCAATTCCAATAACTGTGATCGATTTTTCTAGTACTGATGGCGGTTACCTTCCTAAACTTTTGTTTGAATTAGTGTGGAAGATCAAGATCTTTATTATGCTATTATTTTCTCTTCCAAGTAACATATTAATTGTTGCTGCTGTTGCAAATCCTCAAGTAGGTTCTGTGGTATCGTTCTTTGTGATGCTGTAGCGCCAATCCATGTTGTTAGAAGAAGGTTGGTCCTCCCTAATTACACACACACAAACAAACATTTATACATATATATATATATATACAAGTATATGATTGGTGTATATGGAATGAATTCCAATAACCAACAATTACTATTCTTAAAAGAGTGCTCAATACAAAGTAGAGCAGATATAATTATTTATTTTTAAAGAAAAAAAAAAAAAATTTATAACATAAATATGTTATAAAATCACTACAAAAATAGCCATTTTGTTTCAACACCTTCGGTGTCTTATCAAGTGATGACGTTGAATGTAAAATAAATGGTTTTAAAAGTTTCAAATTAATTAATATTCTACGTAAGGGGAAAACGTTGTTACAAAGACTAGGTAGACCAATCAGAACACAATTACAGGAAAATTCAAAAAGCTCGATAACGAAGTCATGTTATAATATCTACTCAGATGTTTAGTATTAAAAAATAATTTATTCCAACGAATAATTACTAAATTATATGATAAAATTTAATATTAAAATTTAAAACTGCTAATTACAAAACCAAAATTTAACATTTATTCGCTATCAATTTTACAACTATAAAATTACTGAGGAGAAAAGAAGAAATATATATGTTATTCAATTTATTTTTTCATTGAAGTTACTTTAGCTATATTTAATATCCGGTCTTTTTACAATGTATACATTTTAATCCTCATGATGTGTAAATGGGGTCCCAAACTCACGCGTAAAACAAACGC
>OZ010587.1:29364513-29367013 GCA_963932145.1 Acanthosepion lycidas | reverse complement strand
CTCATTGTTTTGATAATTTTTTTATTTTTTTACATAAGACTTATGAACGAAAAAGCATAGCCTGGTCGATAAATGGACCAATTTCTTGATGGGTGTGGTATATATGTGTCGGTCTTATCAAATATAACCCTGATAAGGGACTCAGCTATATTATCTTTCTTTGATCCGCGAAAATATCTGCTTCGTCTGAAAACACGACTTGAGCTCTCTGCCGTGGCTTGTGCTAACAAAGGTAGCGTTAATACTAAGACAATATAAACTTTTAAATCGAGCAGTTGGTAGAGTTTCTGTTATCGTTGTCGGGATAATCTTGTAAAAACTAAATTGGATATCATGAAGACTTAAAATGAAGGACAAAGTGATTTTCAAAATCAATGAAAGAAAAGCAAATATTGCAACTGGCTGGATATATTGAAAACCAGATGGTGTATGACGTATAGATATTAAAAAAAAACTTTTTTCTTTTTTTTTTTTTTTTTAATAATGTTCAGCCTATAAAAGACCCACTTAAAACATACAGGCTTACGGCCACATCACGTTGAAATACCGATTCCCCTACAATCACCGAAGTTAAGCAATATCGCCTTGTCCAGTATCTAGATAGATGACTGCTTAGGAATACCAACTGATGTAAGCTTGGATGAGCAGATGATAGAACAGATAATAGCTCGGAATTATTAATTGAAGAGCCGAGTTCCAATCAAAGTTGGGTTCGGTATATTTATTTACGCACAAAGACCTTTGGGAAAAGTATGAATACACCATATCTCCCCCAGCTAAGGGTTAAATAAATAATTATTATCATTATTATCTTTAAAATTCCATAATCTAAAAAAAAAATATTTTCTGGCTTTAAATAACCTGAAAACGGTTGATAATCCGGGACTTAAAAATTTAATGTTTCAGTAAGTTTTTAAACTAGAGCTCATATTTCAACCTGTTATTGTCATTTTTCTTTAGCTCTCCGTATTACTGGTTTCCATATTTTATCTATGCTTGGCCGCCTGAAGAGATTTTTCGAGGCTTGTATATGCGCGGATGGATATTCCGTAATCTAATAAACGAATATTGTTTAATATTTTTGTTGTAAATTCTCAAGAACAAATCACATTAAAAATAGTGACGAGACAAAAATTTTATTTCAGTTCCACAGTCAATAACTGGAAAACAAGATTTTACCACCATAAAATGATTCTTAACAATAAGCAATATGCAAAAGGCAGGTCACGCTCAAAATTTTACTGATATTAAAAAAAGATACACTGGAAGTAAGTTGGAATTTCGTCGCCGAAACTAAACCCTTTTCCGGTCGCTGGGACCGATGAAGTCTGTGTTTTCTGGGAAAAAAGATTCATCCTCCAGAATATTAATGACCGAACTCTACTTAATAAATGAAATGAATGCTAGACATTTTCATGACGGTCGTCTTCGAGGTTGGCAGTGAATATTTCGGAGACAGTAGGAAAGCGTAGTTCAGGTTCGCAGTGGATATCGTAGCAAAGTAGCAGAGCGTAGTTCTTCCTTCTGTCATCTTCGCCTGGTCAAGTTGGCACTAATCCTTCTGTAGGGTAAACAAAGATGGCCGCCTTTATACACGACAGATACAGTGTTCTGCGGCTTCTGATTGGTTAAACCTCTATTGGTAGACTATAAAGGAAGTTAAGTCTTTTTGGATTGTCTCACTAGTCATATATACATATACATATGTTATGTTTAGTTTGTATTTTGTGTTAATTTTCAGTTATTATAGGGTTCATCTCCCCTCCCCTCTCATTCTATCATTGTTAGAATTTTAATGTATAGCATTTATATCATCATCAAATGTTTATGGTGTGGGGCGCGTTTTTGTAGGTTCCCCTTGAGAGGATGTGGTATTATGGTGGTTGGAAGTTTGTTTGGTGATGGCCGAGTTCTTGTGGTGAATGGGTAAATTGTAAGGTATGAATGGGTCGTGAATCTGATTAGCTAGGTATAGGATAGTTAGTTTGGACCAGCCTCTACCCCTCCCCTTTTTTGGCCTAGTGCCGCAATTCTGTACATAGTACTGAATAAATCTCCTAGTCATATATACATATATTTTATGTATTTTATGTATTATCATCAAATTTTTATGGTGTGAGGCGCGTTTTTTGTAGGACCCCCTGGTAAGAATGTGGTATTATGGTGCATGAGAGAACGATTGGTGATGGATGAGTTCTTGTGGTGAATGGGTAAATTGTAACGTATGAATGGGTCGTGAATCTGATTAGCTAGGTATAGGATAGTTTGTTTGGACCAGCCTTTAGCCCTCCCCTTCATCGGTTTTGTGCCACAATTATGTATGAAATCATAATAAATCTCCTAGTCATATATACATAAATATACCCCAAAAACCGTAACAATGAACTCATGTTACCTTGTAATTACAGAAAGAAAACTGTCTTAAAATATTTTAATTCTGGATAGATATATTATCCAAATATCACATGCCCTTCCGACATTTTAGCTTACATATTGATAA
>OZ010587.1:29319513-29359513 GCA_963932145.1 Acanthosepion lycidas | reverse complement strand
TATATATATATATATATTTATTAAAGACATTTTTTATGTTTAACGTTCTTTTTATAGATACAAGTATTTAAGTAAATGCTCTGTTTATAATAAACAGTATTAAATAACATTTACCGGCCTGAATGTCCGAGAGATTTTCATACAAAATATTCGCCCTTTGACAGGATTCGAACCTGCATCCTATACGGAACTGCCATTTAGTCGGGCGTGCCTAACCGATTCGGCCACAAGGATCGTTCGGTTGGCAAGGTCGAATTTACTGCTTATAAACTTTTTCATGAATCTCGTACATTCATAACTGCTCATGGCGTATCAAATGTAAACAAATGACGTCATACATTAAGAAATGGACAAAGTCCGACAATTTATTTATTAAAGACATTTTTATGTTTAACGTTCTTTTTATAGATACAAGTATTTAAGTAAATGCTCTGTTTATAATAAAATATTAGAAATATATATATATATATATATATATATATATATATATATATATATATATATATATATAAAAGTGAACATAGAACATTACTTATTTTCTATGAAAATTTCTCGGGCATTCAGGCCGGTAAATGTTATTTAATACTGTTTATTATAAACAGAGCATTTACTTAAATACTTGTATCTATAAAAATAACGCTAAACATAAAAAAATGTCTTTAATAAATAAATTGTCGGACTTTGTCCATTTCTTAATGTATATATATATATATATATATATATATATATATATATATATATATATATATATATATATATATATATATGTAAGCAAATATATGGATATAGAATCCGACAGTATGAAGAAAAATATACGGGAAAAAAAATAAACAAAAATCCTTATATACAATAATGCTGTTTTAATGTTAATATGTCGACGTCGGACGTTTCGGTCAATAAACCATCTTCAGGACATATTCAATATAAAATATAAATAACATTATCAAACTTAACATGACAAAAACGATGGACACAAGAACAAGACAATATCCAAATAGTTAACTAAAAGTTTATGCGATCAGCGTTTAGTTTTAAACATGGTCACGTTGTCACCACGTTTGCGACGCTGTGAAAACGTATTCCTAAATTTGAATATTATGAAAGAAAAATGAAAGAAATTCTATTTGATCTAAAATTTATATGTACGCTTGTCGAGCACACATATTTTAAGTCACAGTTTTTGTATGAGATTTGGTAGATGCAAGCATCGGATGTAATATGTTGTTTGCTGGTGCTATTAAATCCAAGTAGAGTTTGATGTAGTCAGGGAAATAAATTCTATTTGATCTAAAATTTATATGTACGCTTGTCGTGCCCACATTTTAAGTCACAGTTTTTGCATGAGACTTGGTAGATGCAAGCATCGGATGTAATATGTTGTTTGCTGGTGCTATTAAATCCAAGTAGAGTTTGAAATATATGAAGATTATTGCATATAAGGATTTTTGTTTGTTTTTTCCCGTATATTTTTCTTCATACTGTCGGATTCTATATCCATATATTTGCTTACATACTGTCTACTGGAAATACAAACCTGAATTCATTTTATAACATGGAATACTTCAAGCTTATCCGAAAATACATTAAAAAATACGTTAAAAAATACGTCTTTTTCTCTTTCTTTGACCAAATTTAATTATCTTATTGCCCCTCAACCAGAAGAACAGGTTTAACATGGGAAGAAAACATTCATTGCTTTAAAAGTTATGTTTAACTTACTATACTTCACCTGAAGTGGGTCACTGGACCCGAAACCCGTGTAGAGAAATATACAAAATTATGTATGTAAATTCAACATAAAAATCTCCACTTTTCTCTCGTTGGAACAACAATTATTTCTCACTTATACATATACATATATATATATATATATATATATATATATAGATAACTATACTCGTTTCGAAAAACCCACGAATTTTTGATTTGCCAATAATCAAATCAATCTCGAGGGAAAAAAAGGTTTTAAAAAAAGAAAGAGTTACAAACATGAACTACTGCCGAAAAAAATCGCACAGATGCAGGTCTGAAGCCCAAAGAAAAAACCCCGATACGAGTAAACAACTAACGAAAGAGCTCAATACAACCGTAGAGCAAACCTAGATACAGGTTTGTCTGGCTCACTAGGGGTATCTATCTATCTATCTATATATATATATATATGTATATATATGTGTGTGTGTGTGTGTGTGTGTGTGTGTGTGTGTGTGTGTGTGTATACTATTTAAATACATTTATAAAATGCAACGGTAGAGGTTATCAGTGATGTTACCCTGGCTTCATAACGGATTTCGGGTATTACAACATCAGATCCATTCTGCCATATACCCCCCAACCTGCTAACAGGCCGCCTCTCCGCTTAATTATTTCCACGGTGTGATGTTAAGAACAGAAAATGTGTTAATAATCAGATCTTTCTTTTATAATGGCAACGGGACTTACATTAGCCAATGATAATTTGCTTGTCCGCTGTCTGGAGATATAAATACAAAGGTGTGACTTGCGCGCGCTTTCTAGTTTTGCCTCCCCTGCGCATGCAGCAGTGTTATAGTAATCTTTTTCTTTTACATTTATTTGAGGAGAAAAAAGACAAAAAATATGTAATATTAATGTTCCTAGTTTTATGTTCTCACCTTTCCGTCCTTGCATTCAATTAATAACGCAAGAAAAAAAATATTCAAACAAACCCTACAATAAATTGAACACGTTCGTGAATGTCATGCCGTGGGCCTTTATGGTTACAAAGAGGCAAAATCAGAGAAGGTGATATTCCGCCGTGAGGAGATTGTATTGCACTCGTTTAGCATTAAATCCGATGGATTCGTGGGTTCGGAATTTATTTGATGCTAACTTTTCTTGGTAGAGAAAACAATGTAAAAAAAGATGAAGCTATTTGATGCTAACGTTTCTTGGTAGAGAAAACAATGTAAAAAAAGAGGAAGCCATTTGATGCTAACTTTTCTTGGTAAAGAAAAGAATGTAAAAAAAGAGGAAGCTATTTGATGCTAACTTTTCTTGGTAGAGAAAACAATGTGAAACAAGAGAAAGCTATTTGATGCTAACTTTTCTTAGTAGAGAAAACAATGTAAAAAATGAGAAAGCGATTTGATGCTAACTTTTCTTGGTAAAGAAAAGAATGTAAAAAAAGAGGAAGCTATTTGATGCTAACTTTTCTTGGTAGAGAAAACAATGTAAAAAAAGAGAAAGCTATTTGATGCTAACGTTTCTTGGTGGAGAAAACAATGTAAAAAAAGAGGAAGCTATTTGATGCTAACTTTTCTTGGTAGAGAAAAGAATGTAAGAAAAAGAGAAAGCTATTCGATGATAACTTTTCTTGGTAGAGAAAACAATGTAAAAAAAGAGAATGCTATTTGATGATAACTTTTCTTGGTAGAGAAAACAATGTAAAAAAGAGAAAGCGATTTGATGCTAATTTTTCTTGGTAGAGAAAACAATGTAAAAAAAGAGAAAGCTATTTGATGCTAACTTTTCTTGGTAGAGAAAACAATGTAAAAAAAGAGAAAGCTATTTATTGCTAACTCTTTCTTCTTCTTCTTCATTCTCTTCTTGTTATTTCTCCTCTTTTTTTCGTCCCTGTTCTTCCTATTTCCCCTCCCCTTTCTTCTTCTTCTTCTTCTTCTTCTTCTTCTTGTTATTTCTCCTCTTTTTCTTCGTTCTTCTTCTTCCTATTTCCCCTCCCCTTTCTTCTTCTTCTTCTTCTTCTTCTTCTTCTTCTTCTTCTTGTTATTTCTCCTCTTTTTCTTCGTTCTTCTTCTTCCTATTTTCCCCTCCTCTTTCTTCTTCTTTTCTTCATTCTCTTCTTGTTATTTCTCCTCTTTTTCTTCCTCTTTTCCCCTCCCCTTTCTTCTTCTTCTTCTTCTTCTTCTTCTGCTTCATTCTCTTCTTGTTATTTCTCCTCTTTTTCTTCGTCCTTCTTCTTCCTATTGTTACATCGTCCCCTGGTCGCAGCGCCAACCGTGACGTTCTATCCTAGTCTACCACGGCACCAACTGTGACGTCCCTAAACAGCACCAATTGTGACGTCATCGCCGCGGCGCCAGCCGTTCGCTCCTCGCTGCTCCGTTCGGGTGTCGCTGCTCCAAATGTGACGTTCTAACCTTTTGGTGATTCGGGTGGGAATCTGGTTAGATTTGATATCAGCCTCGTCGTTCCCAACTCGCTTCCAGCGCCTGGTTACCAAGGTAACTGCACTGATCCCCCAGTCCGCCTACCCACGTTGTGAATTGATCTTAGGCAGACGAGATCAAACAGTGGTTGGGGCCGTACTGCAAACCGAGTTCAACGGGTGTGATACCACACAAATATGCATAAAAGACAATAAAATGAAAACTCAAAAGTTCAAAGTATCAAAGAAAAAGGTAACAAACTTTATGTCTAGTTGTTCGATACATAGGACTGCATCTATCTCCCGACCCGTTCTATGGATTGTGACACGTCGTTTTCCGCTAGGCAAGTTTTAACACTTCAAGTTGTCTGCTCTCTGAGAAATTGGTGTTTCGGTGGGTCTTTGGACGAAAGTCAAAAAAAAAACTTATTTCGGTGATCTGGATCTAAGTCGCTCTTCAAAATAATTGTTCTTGGGTTGAAGAGGGGTTCGGAATGTGTGTGAATCTTGGTCAGCCATCTGCGAGGCTTGCTTCAACTGGAGACTGACTCTGGGAACTGCTGGGACTCAACTCTGCTCGTTGTGGCTTCGTTTATATGGGCGCTGAGCAAAACCGGGGTGAGTTTGTCGGCGCCGGGGGGTTCCTCAATAATTCTAAATACATATCCACCTCTCTGGTTAGGAATTTCCAGCTTTTTCCATTTTGGGGAACCTTTCCTCACTCCCACCTTCTCATCATACTTCAGCTGGGCGTGAACTGCCCTCCCCACATCTTCGTAGCAACCTCTCTTACTCATCCTCCAGATGGGCTGCAACAGCCTCCCTCGTGCATCACGTGATCACCACGCGACCAATGATGTCTTAGTCGGGCGTGTACGAATCCGCAGCTTTGTTTCAGGAAGAAAAAAATATCTTGCTTAACTAAAAAAAAATTCTCTTCTCTTTCCCTTTTCTTCCTCTTAATCGCCGTTATCATTTCTCTGGCCGCGAACGGGACAATATGACAATGGCGGTCATAACTCTTGTTCTACACGTGGTTTACGTCAGGTATTTTATCGCTAATTATCAGAATGGGTGGTCTTCCTAACACGGTCTCAAAGAGAAACATCTCCAAAGTTTCAGTCAGTCTGTCGCCTCGAAGAAAGAAAAAAAAAACACTTCTAGGTTCCCATTCATTTTCCTTCGGTACATATTTCTGATAACATAATTTTATTATCGCAGGCCAAGGATGTTCCGTCGAAGGAAAATCGGTCAACGGACACTCGTAGGTGGTCCTTAATTTTTCATATCTGTCCAAAGTCCCTTTAGTTGCCTGTTTTTCGTCACTTATCGAAATAACATTTTCATTTGAATTTTTTTTTTTTTTGGCCAGCCGGTCTGTAGTTGATAATAAGATGTCTTCCCGTGCCAATAGTTTGTTTTCATATCCTTAGATAACACAGCCGATGCCAAAACATATCTGATTCTTTCTTTCTTTCCCTTTCTTTTTACTCAGAATTTCCCTGTCATTGTAATGACACTCTTTCGCCATTTGTTAATTATCAAAATATCCTTTTATCCATTGTCTCTTAGCCGTGTGTGTGTTCTTGCTTATCACCCACGATTCGGTCCTTAGCCTCCCCTTTGCCTCTTTTCTTTCTTTTCCCTTTCTGCCTCGTTAAATGGTGTCACACTATTTCCCCTCCTCTTTCTTCTACTTCTTCTTCTTCTTCATTCACTTCTTGTTATTTCTCATCTTTTTCATCGTCCTTCTTCTTCCTATTTTCCCCTCCTCTTTCTTCTTCTTCTTTTTCTTCTTCTTCATTCTCTTCTTGTTATTTCTCCTCTTTTTCTTCCTCTTTCTATTTCCCCTCCTCTTTCTTCTTCTTCTTCTTCTTCTTCTTATTATTATTATTATTATTATTTCTCCTCTTTCTTCTTCTTCCTATTTTCCCCTCCTCTTTCTTCTTCTTCTTCTTCATTCACTTCTTGTTATTTTTCCTATTTTTTTCGTCCCTGTTCTTCCTATTTTCCCCTCGTCTTTCCTCTTCTTCTTCTTCTTCATTTTCTTTTTGTTATTTCTCATCTTTTTCATCGTCCTTCTTCTTCCTATGTTCCCCTCCTCTTTCTTCTTCTTCTTTTTCTTCATTCTCTTCTTGTTATTTCTCCTCTTTTCTTCGTCCTTCTTCTTCCTATTTCCCCTCCTCTTTCTTCTTCTTCTTCTTCATTCTCTTTTTGTTATTTCTCCTCATTTTTTTCGTACTTCTTCTTTCTATTTTCCCCTCTTTCTTCTTCTTCTTCTTCTTCTTCTTCTTCTTATTATTATTATTATTATTATTATTATTATTGTTGCTGCTTGAAGGCACAGTGTAGTAATGGATAGCGACTCGGATTTAAGAATCGGAGAGCCGTGTTCAAATTCCAGTCGAGTTCATTACATGCTGATACCCTTGGGAAATGTATGAATCCACTTCTTCTCCCCCCAGCCCCAGCTACGGATAAATAGCATAGCAGACTGGGTTCTATAGCCTTCAGTGGCATTCAGTTCAACGGAAGGAAAACTCTGAATACAAAGCAGCCTTCTCTGACAGGGATATACATGCGGGGCTTGCGAATTTCAAATTACATTGTCCCTCTGAAAAATGAATTTGCCGAATGGCTTGCCGTCATGCTGGTCGCGGTGAATTCCCCGGAAAGAGCCAACGTGGGAGAATGCTGTCACAGGATAGTCATTATTATTTTATTTCCTTTGATTTCTGGTGTATACTTATTTTTTCCGGGTCCCAACCAGAGACCTAATGTCAGAAATGGCATCATGACATTTTCCACTGTTCAGTTTTGTAAAAAAAAAAAAGATCAAAGAAATTTTATATTGAAAATTCCTCCGTAAGGTGTTAGTTGTACTTATGAGAACAGTTTTTTCATTTCTTTAAGGCGTGGACTACCGGGAATCACATCAATGAGTCTATTGGAACCTTTTTCAATCAATCTGATGTCTTCATGTACCACATTTTTTAACTTTCGATTTTGTTATGGCGTCCACCCCTTTTTCATACAAGTGTGTACTTGTACTGCTGCCGGTGAATGCCCGAGAGTGAGTAACAGAGTTAGATGAGAGATACACTGATACAGTGAGAGAGTGAGGTACCCGCTTTGTAGGAGTCACAGTTGCGAGCACGTAGACTCAGAAGGAAGTCCTACTTCGATACTGAATTTCCCAGACTGTATATATATATATTATTATTGCTACTAACCGCATTTCTGGATCTACTAACCGTATTACCAATTGTATTATTACGTCAATACATTTATTTACTAGATTTCATTCCTGCGTTTGTCATTCATTTGAGACCGGATTTCAACCCGGAATCTACGACAGATTCAAGGTCCTTGTATTTTGATAGTCTTTTTGATGAAGAAGAAGAAGAAGAAGAAGAAGAAGAAGAAGAAGAAGAAGAAGAAGAAGGGAAAATAGGAAGAAGAAAAAAAAAGAGGGGTAAAACAAGAAGAAGAAGAAGAAGAAGAAGAAGAAGAAGAAGAAGAAGAAGAAGAAGAAAGAGGAGGGGAAAATAGGAAGAAAAAGGGCAAAGAAAAAGAGGAGAAATAGCAAGAAGTGAATGAAGAAGAAGAAGACAAAGAAGAAGACGAAGAAAGAGGAGGGGAACATATAAAGGAGAAGGACGAAGAAAAAGGAGAAATAACAAAAAGAAAATGAAGAAGAAGAAGAAGAAGAAGAAGAAGAAGAAGAAGAAGAAGAAGAAGAAGATATATTGCAGTCTGCAGGGACTGGCATGTCAATAAGGAGGCACATTTTCCTTTATGGTCTCTAGTCAAGATATCTGAACGATTCGCTTTGATTGTTGTCTGTGTGTATTGTAAAGCCTCATATCGTTACAGTTCCTATATCTCTACAAGCGGGTCTAGGTGGAGTTCATACTAATTTCTTTCAATTTCCTTTCCGTAAAAGTTGCAGATATCCCAATACAGATATTGGCGTAACCTGTCACACTAGGATTTATATTCACTGGTTGCCAATACCATGCAACCTGATACAAGATGGTTAATTCTTTCTGGCTATTTATCATAGAATCTGTATTTTGGGCTAACATAGTTTTTCAGTATATGTGACTGGTAATTTCTAGATAACAAGCTTTGGTCCTGTGTAGTAAGAATAAAACCGGATGCAGCTTTTAACCCTGCACTACGTGGCACATAATGAGTACGGGATTTGTCTACATCAGCTTGTTTAGTACGGGCAGAGTATTGATCGTGAAGCGGTTTATCTTGGCATCGTTTCTGTATCTTAGTCAGTTGCATTTGCCTTTGCAAAAAGTGTGGTTGCTTCTGCACAAACCTTCACCTTTATACAATATGTGTCGGTAGCCCGACTGTTGCTTCTAAGAACTGAAGTGCTTGACCCTAGGAAATTGAAAATCCGAAAACTACAGTGCTGTAAATAAGTATAAGACACCCCATGAAATTGTTAATAATTGTTTCTTATTACTGCACAAATTCCTCTGAAAATTTGTGTGTGGTACCTAGATCAGATGGGTATTAGTATACATATTCGATTTTATAACTTTCTACCAAAAAAAAAAAGTTATTAACAAAGGTTTTCAAGGGTGGAAATAATTATAAGATAGTTTTGAAAATTTGCATATCTGGTTTACTTCAGAATGTCAAAGGAAGAATAAGTGCATGCGCAGATTGTAAAAATACTGTTATGATTTTAAGCCACGTGAGTCTTATTTAAACATTTCATAATTGTATACAGTTATTGCAAAATGCCTAGGAACTCCACCCCCCCCACTTAATAAAAATGAAAAACGGCAAATTTCTGCCTCTAAACTGGAAGGAAAATCTATGAGCTTCATTGCAAGAGAATTGTCAAGGTTCTGAACAGTTGGAAGAAATTATGTAAAGGATCCTGAATTGTATGGCACCAGAAAATGTCCAAGTCGTCCACCTAAAATTACAAATGCAGCCAAACGTTTACTTTTTCGAGAAGATTCTAAAGGACAATCAAGCTCAAGAGATCTGAAAAAATCTCAGAATTTACCCATCACTCCAAGAAGAGTTCGTCAACTTTTCCATGAATCGCCAAATCTCGTTTATCAAAACAGGAAGACAGCCCCTCTTTTAACTGTAAAAACACAAGATGCGTGTAGATTAGGCAAAAAACGGTACAGACGAGAAATGGGAAACCGTGGTGTTTTCTGACGAGAAAAAGGTTAATTTGGATGGGCCCAATGGCTACCAGTGTTATGGCATGATTTAAGAAAGGAGAATCCAGTTTTTTTCCAAAAGACCATTTGGAGGAGGATCTGTTATGGTTTGGGTAGCTTTTTTTGCGTCTTGAAAGTCTGATTTAGTAGTGATGGAAGGGAAACAAATCTCTGCTCGATATATCAATGTGTTGGAAAAAGTCTTCATCCATTTATGAATCGTCTGGACACTAATAATGCCATTTTTCAACAGGACAATGCAGCCATACATACTTCTAAGGTCATGAAAGACTTGTTTAAAACAAAAAAAAAATTGGGGACTGGCCCACTAAGTCTCCAGATTTAAACCCAATAGAAAATGTGTGGGGAATTTTGCCAAGAAGAGTATACAAAAATAAACGTCAATTTGAAGATGGAGATACTTTAAAATCTTGCATTAAACAGTATTGGAATGAAATTCCATCTGAAACTCTCAGAAAACTTATTGATTCAATACAAAACAGATGCGTTGAAGTATTACAATTGAAAGGGAATAAATGTAAATATTGAATTTTGTACAATTTTATTGTTAAATAAAATTTTCAAAACTGTATTATAATTATTTCCATTTTTCTTAATAACTTTATCAATAACTTTTTGGGGTCGAAAGTTTTTTGTGTTCATGTCACTATACTGTGTCTTCTACTGTTAAATCTCTTGTAATGAAAGAACATCAGAAACTACTTTTAATACAACGATTGAGGAGGAGCAGACAAGATATGGAATCGCCAGTCATTTGTGTTAATTTTGATATGAGATTTGTCCTTACTACCATTAAATATGTAGCCATTGTAATTAAAGAAAGACGGGCATTACTTTTTGACAGACTCTCGTAGTACGAGTGAGAAGGAACAAGAGTTAGAATGCCGAGTCTTTAGTGTTCACTCTCTTACGCTTTGAGCATTTCTCAGTCTTTTGTAATTAAAATACAGCAGATGTTACTTTTCGATAAAAGCTCGTAAATAAAAAGCCGAAATCAAGTCAGCAACAGTTGGGTTGTTGATTAAGGAAACAAGACGTCATTAGAAAATCTTTAAATAAACAAGACGACACATTCCCTGGCTCCAAGGCAAAAAAAAATAAATAATAATAATAATTCCTAACATTTTGATTATCTGCCCCTGACTAATTACTTCCCCTTTTCTCTTCATTTTTTTTTTTTTTTTTTTTTTTGACTCATTTGCTGGTTCTGAATGAAACAAAAAAGAATAAAAAATAAAGCTTTGATCTTTCGGTTTTTAATTCTGATTTTGGTCACAGATTAATTGTATCTTCTTTTTTTTTTATCCTTTTACCTCCTCTGTTCGCATGGCGTATTTCAAACATTTTTTTTCCTCGTTTAATAATTAATCTCTTAATAATTCTAATTTTAGGTTTTGTGATTCCGTTTCATCAGAGAATTTCAGCTTCATGAAAAAAAAAATCCTACCAACGTTTCTGTTTTTAAGTGTATATAAAGTATACGAGTTACATTGCAAAAGGAAGACAAAATTTTTAGAAATAGAAATAGTCCTGAAAATGACCTTTACCAATCGTAATACCTCAACTTTGAATGAGGGCATGAACAGATAGATAAATATATAGATAGATAATGAACTGGGATAGATGGATAGATAATGAAGTTGCATATATATATATATATATATATATATATATATATATATATATATATATATATATATAGATAGATAGATAGATAGATAGATAATATTAGTGGTAAATATACATATATATGCAAAATCCACAGGTGCATATACACACGTATATTTTTTGAATAAAAAATTCCGAGAGGATAGAATCCAGGTAGAATTCAATGTCCAGGACAGAGTAAGGATATAATAAAAAGGCTTAAACACTAATATCCCATGGTCATAATTTATTCCATTGGAATCGTAAATACGATCCAATTCATCAGACCTACAAATTCAAAAAGAAAACAGAAAAAAACCTACTCCAGAAATAAAAATAGAATTTAGAGAGAGTGTAAGTATGAGAGTGTGGGACGAATGTTAGTTCATAAGAGAGGGGTAATATAGGAGTGAAAGGTCTGATGAATTGGATCGTATTTACGATTCCAATGGAATAAATTATGACCATGGAATATTAGTGTTTAAGCCTTTTTATTATATATATATATATATATATATATATATATATATATATATATATATATATATATAATGTTTTGTTTTATTTTATTTCGAGAATAACAGTTTCCTACGGATACAATTGCAACTATTTAACCGATAGCTTGGGTATGAGATGGATATTATATTATGTCCCACGGCTATTTGTCTATAAGTGAAGGAGACTAAAGTGGAATTCAAACTTGGCTCTTGTATTTCTCATGAGCGTAGAAAATCTAGAATCTAGAAAATGGAGAATTAAATGTCTTATAATGAAAGTGTCAACCAGGGACAATTTATTATCTGGAATTTGAAATATGACTGAAGAAAATGCACTCCCAATCATCAAAAAGAGCAGTAAAGTTTGACATAAAACAATAAATAATAAAATGAGAACGTATATATATATATATATATATATATATATATATATATATATATATATATATATATATATATATATATATATGTATGATTCAGAGAGGCAATAATGATTATCTTGAACTCTGGGCAAAGGAAAGAAAAGGCTTTGGGGACATAAATATACCTGAAAGAGTTTCGTGAATTCAAGGAGATACAAGAGGGAAAGAGTTGACGCTTTTAGTAGCGGCTGTCGATTCAGTGTGTTCGAGGTAAGCTGGTGCACCTTTCGCGGAAACCTTATCACACGCTACCAATTAGAGCCGTGTCACACATGAAATGGCTCTTGAAAAATCGTTATCAGCCATGAATGTCGCCTGTCGGGAAGGTAATATCAGCGTGACCAGGTTATAATAGTGTCATCCTTACAAGAAATAATTTTCATGTTGATATATATATATATATATATATATATATATATATATATATATATATATATGTGTGTGTGTGTGTGTATATATATATGTGTGTGTGTGTGTGTGTCTCGTTATTTTCTGTATATTTATCTAGGAAAATATTTTCATTTTTTGTCTCCCAATCTATCTATGAAAGTCTTTTCATTATCTATCTATCCATCTATATATATATATATATATATATATATATATATATATATATATATATATATATATATTTTCGTTATTTATCTATCCGTCTATTTGTGCTTATCTATCTATGTATTTATCTATCTTTCTATCCATATATCTATCTAGAAATGTCTTTTCATTATCTATCTCAGTTTGTTCATATCTATCATTCTATCTATCTATCTATCTCAGTTCATTATCTATCTATCTATCTATCTATCTATCTATCTCAGTTCATTATCTATCTATCTATCTATCTATCTATCTATCTATCACATTCTATAATTATTATTATTATATATATATGTGTGTAAACCTAAAGAATGTAATATTTAGTTATCCATTTACAGCTTGTTTCATGCAGAACATTTTTTTGTGTGTGTGTGGGGGGGGTAGAAATGAATTCTTCTTCATCTTCTACGTCTCCGAGATCTTTGTTTTTTTTGGGTTTTTTTGGGGGGTGGGGTTAAGGAACGCAACAACGTCATCGAATGTTCGAAATAATATTTATGAATGATTTTATTCATGAAACCATTCAGGTTCTTAAATTTGTTCATCTTTAGTTTCTCCTCTTTTAAAACTATTTCAAACTATTTTAGTTAATACTACTTACAGCTTACTACTACTACTACTACTACTACTACTACTACTACTACTACTGACAATAGTATTTAAAAATGATAAATACCTGAAAATCTACTCCCTTTGAAAATGGCTAACGTGGGCTTGGGACAGTAATCAGTTTCTACCCTACTCAATGAAAACTGTGAGACAAGTAGATGAAATGAATATAACAAAATTTCAATGAAACATACGCGCACACACACATACACTCACATACACACACACACACATACACACATTGAGACAAGCGCACAAACACTCATACAGCCGCATATGCACACACGCATACACACAGGAACATACACACAAATGCGCACACTCACACACACGCCCACGTACACGCACAAACGTGCACACTCACACACACGCATATGCACACACGCATGCACACACGCATGCACACACAGGAACACACGCACATACACACAAATGCACACACTCACACACACGCCCACGCACACACACAAACGCACACACACACTCACACACACGCATATGCACACACGCATGCACACACAGGAACACACGCACATGCACACAAATGTGTTTGGTTGATTCAGATGTAATTTTAGTTATTTCGAAACAAATTTTAATGACGAATGTATAATCCTAATCTTTCCTTAAATATATTATAACAGGTGATGAAAAATAGGTTGCATACAACAATGTTCTACACAGAAGGCAGGGGATTAACCAGGATAAATCTCCACAACTGACTGAAAAATCTGATAGAAAGCTAATGTTGTCCGCGTGGTGACACTGAACTAATAAAACGGTAAATGCACATGTATTCATCCAGCAGCTGCAATGTGTCCGGTAAAGAAGCGCCTTGTGATCAAAAATAGGGGAAAATGCTGCTCTGATCCATCAAAAAACAAGGTCGCATACATCAAGAATAACCGAGGAAAAATATTCTGAACTCGTTCGGTCTGTTCTGCCGCATCTATCAGATTCACCTTTACCAACCGATTATTAATCTTTATTTTTTTTTAAGCATTCCACCTCAAGCAAGGCGGGAAGCCACTATCACGCAAGGGGTTACAGAGAGTTGGAGCGAGAGCAAATAGGAGTGATAGAGAAAAGGATGAAGAGAAGGAAAGGGATATGATCAGGGCATCTGGAGACGTCGATTGACATTACATTTAAATAGTTGGAGATTATAGCTATCAGGGAAACAGAAAAAGAAGAGGGAGTTTCACAGGCGATAAGTGCGAGACATGAAGCTATTGGAGTAGAAGAGACGGCTACATTTAACAGTTTCGACAGTGAAAGGGTGAGAGCAAGATGCCAGCCTAGTAGAACGCTTAAATTCATGAAGTCTGGGAACCAGCGAAAGCAGCTCATCGGAGCAGTTACCATGAGAATATTTGTAAAAGGCGACGGCACGTCTGTGAGAAAGCGACTGTATCCGAGATGCCAGATCAGGGTCAATTATTATGGATTTTATGAAGGACCTTGAGACAAACAGAAGGGACTCCAGACAATATATAGCAGCAATACTCCTTGCAAGGGCGAATGGTTGATTTGTAGATTTGAAGGATCGTGATCACCGAAAAATGATTTGATGGTGGGAATAGCTTTCATTAATTAAAACCAGATCGAAGAGTTAAAACCTGCAGAACTATATTCAAAAGTCATCGAAGAGTTGTCTGATAAGAGGGTTCATTGATGGCTAATAATGGCGAATGTGTAACTGAATAAAATACAATAGGATTTTTTTTTTTTAAATAAAGTTGATAAACAAAAAACGGAAATTATTTATAACTCAGCCTACGTTTCGATCCGCTGAGTATAGACCTATGAATATATAGTCTCTTTTACGGTAAACTGAACAAGTTTAAACGAAAGTTTTATGTTAGCAGTTTCTTCTATCGATTTTTTTCGCGCCTCCTGGGTACGACGATAACCTACATCCGACAGCAAAGCACCTAATCGGGAGGCTTTGACGAGCATGGCACCACCTGATAAATGCTGTTCCTCGCACGTCCACCCCGACCTGGGATGGTAGCACTTGTTAGGGTCCCAGCTAAAGGTAAATAGAGAACTCCCAAACAAAAATCAGTACATTTTTATAATATTTTATAGGAAAACGATAAAGCTAAAAATATAAACAGACATTTATAGTAAAATTATAAAAATACATTTCCTGAACTACAAACTATATATCTGGGGAAAAAAAATACATGCTCGTGCAAATTAATTGAAACAACCACTTTATTTTCATTTCATTCACCATACGGTCAGTTTTACACCCGCTGGAGTAACAAGGTGTAATAGATTTCTATTTTTTACTCAGATTAGGTTATTTGCAGTGGTGTGCATCAATATGAATCTATTTTCGAGGTGTATAATGAAATTTGTTTTGCATTGAAAAATATTGTGTTATCTGTGATTGCATCAGGTTTTCATCACGCCCTGACATTATTGTCTCAACTGTCGATTAGTTTTCCTACAGCCATTGTCTGCGATGGACGTTAATCCAAGGAAGCATACGAAATTTTGTAACGCTGCACTGGCAAGCCGTACCAATGAGCAAATCAAATTACTAGACTGGCTCGGAAATTCTCCTGATTTAAATCAAACCGAGAATCAGCGGTCAGTCAGCAATGAACGACTTCGTGGAATGGACATACGAAGTACCAACATGTGCACTGTGTCATGTTTTATGAATTATTCGTTTTGTTTCAATTTGCACAAGGGCATACATACCTTTTGTCAAAGTATAAAATTATGTACAAAATATATTCAGTTGAAGCCATAAAATTACATTCAAAACAATTAGGTTTCGGCATTAAATAAAGTATAAAGGTTCTAATATGCCGCGAGAAACAACAAACGCACTTCTTGTTTGTCGAACTCTCTTCTGGCTTCTGGCTTCTCATTTAATCTTCAAACATTTAAATGCAATGTCAATCGTTATCTTCTGTCTTCTTGATTACTCTTCTATTGTTCTTGCTCCTTAAAAGTGTTTCTCTTTTTTCTTAACTTTCCCTCTGTGGCACCTAGACTTGTTGTACCTGAATTTAAGAATAGTCCTAAATTGGCGGCAAGGTCTCATCATCTTAGAGTCGAAATGGTTAGATGTAACCGTAATTTATTTTTCTTCTCCGAAAATTAGAAAGATACAATAAAGGAATCATGGCGACTTCTTGGGCTAATAGTCTCGACTGACAAGAAGTGGAAAGATCATATTAAATCCATTGCTAGATCTGCTGCTCAGGAAGATTGTTCCGTGTCGTACTACACAATGTTTTTCTCTCCTGAATTTATCTTTCATATTTATAAGTCTACCATTAGTCCATGCCTTGCATGTTCAGTCAGTTATGTGACATGCGGGATACACGCTTAGGCGATCATGTATCATTCAATACATGACTGACGAGGCAGATTCTTTTTTCCCGCAGTAGATTGCCATTTCTTTCTGCGGTAGACCAGTTGCCATCCAAGGCTATAGAACCCGGTTCGTCCTGCTATTTACCCATAGCTGAGAGGAGAAGAAGAGGATTCATACCTTTCCTAAGGGTATTAGCATGTAAGTAAATGTAATGTATTTCACTGGAATTCGAACTCGGCTCTCCAATTCCTCAATCCTATCCGCTATTCCTTACTCCTTTTTCCTGCAGTAGGTTGCCATTTCTTCCTGCGGTAGACCAGTTGCCATCCAAGGTTATAGATCCCGGTCTGTCCAGCTATTTACCCATAGCTGGGAGGAGAAGAAGAGGATTCATACCTTTCCCAAGGGTATTAGCACGTAAGTAAATGTAATGGATTCGACTGGAATTCGAACTCGGCTCTTTGATTCCTCAATCCGAGCCGCTATTTCTGCCTCATATGCTGCGGCGTTCCTGCTGTATATCTAAAGATTCTTTATAAAATCCCCAAAACAATCAGCAATATTATTGCTCCTGGTCTGGCGTCTTGGTTTCTCTCACTTTATCATCGTCGTAATGTAGACTTCCTGTGCCTTTTCTTTCATGGTAATCGGATGTCCTTTCTTCTATGGCAGGGGTCAGCAACCTTTTAGTGACTTCGGGTTTTAAAATCATTCAGTGTGCCAACAGTGTACATATTTTTATACAAGTCAAGGTCAATATACCTGTTCTACAATGTATGTTATATAGTAATATATATTATATATACTTTAGTATATATTAAAATTAAAACAGCTAAATATCTTCTTTGCGTTGTAGTAGTTATTGGTTCGGACTTTGTGACGTCATTTGTGGCTGCATGGCATTGGAAATTGCTTGGTTGTGACGTGTAACATGCGTACCATAGGATACCGACCCCTGCTCTATGGTACCTAGACTTTAAGAATTTAACTGTAGTGTTCGATTGGCGGCAAAGTCTCATAATTCTACACTTGAAATGGCTAGATGGAACCGTAAGTTCTATGCTAATAGCTTCTTCACTCAAACTTCTCGCTTATGGAACTTTTTTCCGGCTTTTTGCCTTCCAGCCAACTTTGGTCTTCAAAAATTTCATATGCGATGTCAATCGTTATCTTCTGTCTTCTTGATTACTCTTATGTTTTTCTCGCTCAATAATAGTGTTTCTCTATTTTCTTATCAGTTTGCATCTTAGTGGCTTGATCGCCTTGAATCGCGTGATATGACTTCAAATATTAGGAACATGGCGGAACAGTAAGTAATCTACATAAGAAGTTTGTGTAGATGGATGCAGAACTGGAACGTGGAACTTTAGTAGGATGTCAAACATTGCTTAGAGCTGCAAAGAATAGGAAGTCATGACCCTCTCTAAGTTCTGAGGGGAAATCGCTTATAAACGAAGAAAAAAATCCTAAATAAAATGAGGGTCTTTCGTTTTAAAAATACAATTGAATCCCTGACAACCGGACTAAGAAGGCCAACCGGATACGAGGAATTGGTTCCAAAGTCCGGATATGAGGGATTCCGGATACGAGGAATTGGTTCCAAAGTCCGGATATGAGGGATTCCGGATACGAGGAATTGGTTACAAAGTCCGGATATGAGGGATTCCGGATACGAGGAATCGGTTCCAAAGTCCGGATATGAGGGATTCCGGATAGGAGGAATTGGTTCCAAAGTCCGGATATGAGGGATTCCGGAGACGAGGAATTGGTTACAAAGTCCGGATATGGGGATTCCGGATACGAGGTATTGGTTACAAAGTCCGAATATGAGGGATTCCGGATAAGAGGCATTGATTACAAAGTCCGGATATGAGGGATTCCGAATACGAGGAATTGGTTACAAAGTCCGGATATGAGGAGTTATATTTAGATTAAAATAAAATAACTGAAATCAGGTTTAACATTTTCAATGTTTGATAGAAAACAAAATTAACTAATGGTGAGTGAAATATGATTGAATTGATTTTAAGGAAAAAAAAATAATTATGTAATGTTAATGAAAATTCATTAAATTAAGTCTGCCACGTATACAAAACAAATAATGCAACGAGGATTTTTTAATCGCTGTTGCATGATGATTCTTTCTCTTCTAATGTCATTCTCAACTTTTTCCTCATTTCGTTTTGCTTTTGTTCTTGAAATTTTTTAAACGAAAAACACTTTTTAATTCTGCTCGCGTTATTGCAATAGTCATAGAAGAATGTTGGCTTTCTTTCCATAAAACTAACAACATTTTCGATAGCTTTTTCAATTTCAGTCCAGATTTCATCCCAATCATGCATCTCGTCGCTATCTTGTTGCAGATGTGTCTCGTTATCATCCTTTCCTCTTATTTCCATCATCGTTTGCACCAATACAAGCCATTAGGGTAAAATAAGCAATTATCCAAATTAAATTTCCTGAAAAACTGAAATTTCAAATAAGTTACATATCACCCAAAATAGTTCAAATATGCCCATCGAAGCCATGTCCGGATATGAGGGATTCTGGATATGAGGGATTCCGGATATGAGGCATTCCGGATATGAGGGATTCTACTGTATTTAGATTTCAGGATTAAATAAACCATAAAAATTAATATTCTGCTAAGCAAAGACAACTGAGAACAAGATAAGACAGACCACATCACTTGAAGACTTCCAACAACAGTAACAGCTAAAATGAATAGCACATGCAAAACGACGAGAAAATATTGATACTATCACGATGTTGATGTCTAAAATTAGCGTTTAGAATTTCCACTTTTTGTGATAAGTCGAAAGTTGTTCTTTTCCTCTTATTCCCATCATCTTTTGCACCAATGCAAGCCATGAGGCACTCCGGATATGTGGGATTCCGGATATTAGGGATTCCGGATATGAGGCACTCCGGATATGTGGGATTCCGGAATTGAAGGTCGTTCTCAACAGATTCTCCTCCAGTTCCTATCCCACGAGCCCTACTGAGCCCTACTCTATTCCTTATTTTCATCAACGACCTTCCTGACGGTTGGCATCTACGCGGATGACAACACAATTTATTCCTGCCTCAAAAACAAATCTAGTGTCGGCGACAAAACTAATCTGACCGTGCGTCTTGAAATGGACCTCCAATCGGTTGTTAACTGGGGCAACAATTGGATGGTCAAATTTAACGCCTCAAAAACTAAACTACTCTCCATTAACCACCATAGAGATCATTCTCTGCCCTCCATTAGAATGTTTGATAGTCAACTTCTTGAGAGCAACTTCCTGCGTCTGCTCGGTCTCACGTTGATTGCTGACCTGAGATGGAACAACTACATTGAGTCAATTGCTTCTTCCACTGCGAGGAAAGTTGGCTCTCTGTGCTGCGCCAGGAAAATTTTCTCCCCTGAATCAATACTTCAAATATACAAATCAACCATTCGCCCTTGCATGGAGTATTGCTGCCATATATGGTCTGGTGCACCTTCTATTTACCTCGGAGTTCTTGACAAGATCCAGAGACGGATATGTAATGTAATTGACCCTGATCTGGCGTCTCGTCAGCAGTCATTATCTCACAGACGCGCCGTCGCCTCTCTCTGTCTCTTCTACAAATACTTTCATGGTAATTGCTCCGATGAGCTGCTTTCACTGGTTCCCAGTCTCCATGAATTCAAGCGCCCTACGAGGCTGGCATCCCGCTCTCACCCTTACACTGTAGAAACTTTTAAATTTAGCTGTCTCTTCTACTCCAATAGCTTCATACCTCGGACATCTCGCCTGTGGAACACCCTTCCCAATTACTGTTTCCCTGATAGCTATGATCTCCAACTATTCAAATGTAATGTCAATCGACATTTCCAGTTACCTTGATCTAGCTAATATTCTTCCCCTCATCCTTTCTTCTATCACTCCTATCTGCTCTTGCTCAAAATCTTCTGCACCCCCCCCCCTGCATCCTAGTGGCTTCAAAAAAAACACCTGTTGCCCTCATGGGACCATCTATTCCAATGTTGATCCAAAGAATAAACATCAAGATTGCGAGAAATATAAGACATGATAAAAGAGGAAAGAAAGATTTAAAAGAAACTATAAGACGCCATGACAATGTGTTCATTAAAAGACGCGAGGTCAGAGAGAAGCGGGAAACCAGCTGAGGCGGGAATGGGGAGAGAAATCTTGGCGGGAAAATGTGGAAGAAACTGCCACGTGCCGGGAACTATAATCAGCGTCGGGACAGTGATAAGACCCTGGAAAAAGAGAGAGAGAGAAGGAGAGAGAGGGGGAGGAGAGGGGGAGGTAGGAGAGAGAGAGGAGAGAGAGAGGGGGAGGGGGAAAACAAAAAACGCGAAATATAGAAAAGAAAAGATAATGTAGTCGGTAAACGAAGAGAGGAGAGTGTTACAGACAGAAGCTCTAGGGTCATTTGGCATGGCACCGATTCAAATCTAATTTTGGGGGATGGCCATCAATGTGAAACTAGCGTTGAAACTTTTCACTTAGAACTGATCTAGACGCTTTCTATTTGCAGAACACGAAGTGAAAACCCCCGTCAGGGGAAATGATTTGTTAAGCAGTAAGATTTACTTGGTAGAAAGGGTGAAGAATCGACGATTCAAACAGTTGCCGGGCTGGATGCAACTTGCTGCAATTGACTGTTTTCTAAGTAAAAAGTATTTGGATCGCAAGTATTGAATGACTGCATTTTTTTAAAGCCTTATCAACCATTTTTTTTTAATTATTTAAAGCTAAAATATATTTTTAGATTATAAGAAGGTTTTGTAGATAATTATATACTGATAAAAGATTGGTGCTAGATTGGTGGGAAGGTCTCATCATTTTACAGCTGAAATGATTAGATGCAACAGTAAGTTCTATGCTAAAAGTTTCTTTTCTTGCACATCCCGCTTGTGGAACTCTCTTACGGCTTGTTCTTCAAAAAATTAAATGCAATGTCAATCTTTATTTTCTGTCTTCGTAATTCTTGTTCTTTTATTGTTCTCATTCCTTAATAATGTTTTTTTTTTCATTTTCTCATATTCTTTCACACACTCCGTAAACTTGCCCCTGCGTCTTAGTGGCTTTATTGCCTTGCTTGGAGGGAAATAAGCAAAAAAAAAGTTACTACTCGGGTTTTTGAGGTATTGAAGGTTGCTAACAAGATTTTTTGCAATGGATGCTACAGCTACTTCAGAGAAGTGGTCAGAGGAGAGGTCTGAGGAACAGTCAGAGAAGTGGTCGGAGGAGTGGCAAGAGGAGAGGTCTGAGGAACGGTCAGAGTAATAGTCAGAGGAGTAGTCAGAGGAGAGGTATGAGGAACGGTCAGAGTAATAGTCAGAGGAGTGGTCAGAGGAGAGGTCTGGGAAACGGTCAGAGTAATAGTCAGGGGAGAGGTCGGAGAAACGGTCAGAGTAATAGTCAGGGGAGTGGTAAGAGGAGAGGTCGGAGAAACGGTCAGAGTAATAGTCAGGGGAGTGGTCAGAGGAGAGGTCTGAGGAACGGTTAGAGTAGTAGTCAGAAGAGTGGTCAGATGATTGGTCAGAGGAAAGATCAGAGGAATGTTCAGAGAAGGGGTTATTGCCCGGCGCATAAGCGTCCCCAAATGATAATGTACTGGGGTGGGGGGCTTGAGAATTTTTGCACGGTGCGGCCGATAGACCCACTTTAAACCTCGACCATGTATCACATCTGGTTACGACGTGGGTAAAGTGGTAGATACAACTAGTTCTGACCTAAAGTCTAAACTACAAGAAAATAGTAGTAAATAAAATATAACTAATTATAGTTTACGACATTCTATTAACTACAAATTATTTGACTTTAGATATCAACATGGAGCGGGTACAAAAACCCCAAATTCTGGATCTAGATAATAAGACCCCCGGGGCAGAGAAAATATGGAAACATAGGTACGGAACATTTTTAAAATTCCTCAAGCATACTGAAGGTATGGATTTGGATATTTTTTATAAATTTCGTGTCGTCTGATTTATAATAACTGTTCAGCGAATGTTCAAAATTTGGAAAAGCTATCAACGTTCTAAAAAGAGCTTTTCGTCCAAGAAAAAGGTAAGATAAACACCAGGAATTTACTTGCAACCAGAACTCAACAAGATGGAAAAAACCTTGAATTGACATCCTCAAGCATTGGACGTTCTGGCGAAGGACTGTAAATTCAAAGATGTTACCGTTCAAGTTTACAAAGAAGAAACCGTTAGAGATTACTATTCGGCAAAGACTTTTTGAAAACAAAACGCACACCCTTCACATAAGCTGGAAAACAAAAGCGATGAGTGGGAAGGGCTTTCCTAAATCCTGAAGCCTATTCTGCTGATATCCGAACAAGTTATGAAGTGGTTTCGGTATCAGAACACCGGACCAACGCCTTAAGTGATCAGCAAAAGGAAGAAATAAAAGGAAGAGGACCCTCGGAGATCCGCTGCTAGCAAATCACTTTTGAATGGGAGGTGTTTGTTTTTTTTTCTGAGGAGGTACTAGGTACCCCAGAATTTTGAAAAGATAATGGCTAAATTTAAAAAGATATTTATCCTTTCATATATATATATATATATATATATATATATATATATATATATATATATATATATATATATATATATAATAAGTATTTATATATATATTTATATATATATATTTATATATATTCATATATATATATGAAAAATTTGTGCCAATTTTTCGATTCCAAAAACGATTCTTTTAAATTTTTAACTTAATTTTCCATTATTGGTACTAATGATAAATATTTATTGTTTTTAAATTATCACTAAAACTAAAATCATAATAACATCAAAATACGATGTAAATTTATTTTACTTGTATAAAGAAAAACAAAAAAAAATAAACTTTGCATAAATTCTCTAGGAAACCTTTAAAAGAATGCAGTTGATTTACAATGTTCCGAAAAATGCTTAAAAATTAAATAGAACATTTTTGTCATGAAAAATACTTTCAAACATCAATGATAATTAAATGGTACCCAGAAAATGATGCAACGGAAAATTGGACACCGGAAAATTAGCAACAAAAAATTGTCAACCATGAGCCAGTCGAGACTGACGGATCTGGCTGTGCTGTCCATTAAAAACGAGCTTACAAGACAAACAGATTTTGACGATGTCATTGACCAATTTGTCACAATGAAAACAAGAAAACATTCATTCTAAGACTATAGTATCGAATGTCATTCTTTTGTGTATTGCCGTGTTTTGTATTTAGTTGTTCTGAAAGTGAACAGTTGCATTTTAAAAATCTTTTGATTTGAACTGATTATTTTGTGGTATTAGATTTTGTCTTGGATCATACATGTAAACAGTAACGTACCGTTCAGTAGAGTAAAGTAGAGGTAGAGCATGTATGAAAATTTAGCTACAGCTGACCATTCAGCATAGGGTGAATCGGGGTCATTGGGGTGACATTTGAGCGGACCGCCCCGGGTGACGTTTACTCTAGCTACGCCACTGGTCCTGGGTAAGCTGATAAACTACGTCCAGCAGAAAGACGTCTGATCAGGAGGTTTTGAGGAACGTGGAACCACCTCTTAATTGCTGGTGTTCCCAGGATCACTTTGACCCGCTGTGATAGCAACTGTTACGGTCCCAGCTATGGGCAAATAGTTAACCCCCAAACTGTGGTCAAAACACTATAAAAGTGTTTAATACTAGCAATACGTTTATTTAAATATATTAGCAGCATTATATTTTTGAAGAAAAATATATAAGAAGTAATGCATTAAAAAAAAAATAATGCTGTTATAATATGCATACGGGCGATAATAAGTGCCCTCGTTCACATAAATAAATAGTAAATACTGTATGTTGGTCTATAGTTGAAGATTTCTCTCCAGCTGGGCTGATCAAGCGTTCTGCCTCTGAGCAGAGAGGATCTGCAGACGAGATTATGTCGGAGGGCAGAGACTCGTCTCGGGAAACAGCTACTCGACCCCGTTTTATACGGGATCTATAGGTGAAATTTTGGCCAAGCGTAGGGGCTCGGATAGGCCACATTAAATTCGGCCTTGTTGGGCGGTTGGTAGATATCCTGCAGTTGGTAGATTCATTGTGGAATTCACTTGACTCACTTCTAACAGTTGACTACTTCTTCTACGCGCCGCTGGGGAATCTTATGTGTATTATTATCGTTCATTCCCAACCTCCATACGAATTATTCTACTCAGTAATCTTCCCTGGGTTGCAACAGTTACAAGCAATACATTTTTAAACGAAAAATATTAGCAGCAGTACATTTTTGAAAAAAAATATTTCCAGCAATAAAAATCTTGTCGACATTAAATAACTCTTTATATATATATATATATATATATATATATATATAAGCAAATATATGAATGTAGATCCGACAGTATGAAGAAAAATATACGGAAAAAACAAACAAAAATCCTTATATGCAATTATGCTGTTTTAATGTTAATATAATGTCAACGTCGGACGTTTCGGTCCAATAAACCATCTTCAGGATATATTCATAAAATATAATTAACATTGTCCTGTTGAATTGATAATGTTAATTAGATTTTATGAATATGTCCTGAAGATGGTTTAGTAGACCAAAACGTCTGATGTTGACAGTATATTAACATTAAAAGAGCATAATTGCATATAAGGATTTTTGTTTGTTTTTTCCGTATATGTTTCTTCATATATATATATATATATATATATATATATATATATATATATTCGAAAATTATAACATAATATGTCAAAAAATCACTAAAAAAATACACATTTTCTTTCAACCTTTCTGGTGTCTTGTCAAGTGACGGTGTTGAATGTAGAATAAAGGTTTTTAAAAGGTTCAAATCAATCAAATACCCCTTGCTAGGAGAAACGCTGTTACATAAGCTACAATGACCAATCAAAATGCAAGTATATGAGAATTCAAAAAACTTGACAACGATCCTTGGTTGTAATAATTAATGCTAGGGTTAGACTAATATAGAAATCATTCTAATAAATATTAAATTATACTAGAAAACGCAAAATTAAAAATTACCAATTTTAAATTTAATCTATATTAAGTTTAAAATTATAAAATTATTTAAAGAAGAAACTGAGGAAAAAATACATATGTATTTTTTTTTTTTTTTAGGTTTTATTGAATTTAAGTTGGAATAAACGTTAAGATTTAATGCTGCTCTGAGCTCCGTTACAACTTAAATATATTTGAAGTAAAGACATGATCAAGGGAGGTTGAAATCTTGCAAAAAACAATGCATACACAATCAGATTATAATACACAAACACACAGACATATTTAGATATATAAAATAGGAAATATGTCCACGACCCTTAAAAAAAATACGACAATATATACATACAATGAAAGACACGTATAAGTGATTATACACACATATATTGATAAAGACACACACATATATCCACCAACGTATATTCAAATTTGAAAGTATTATTAAACGATTTCTAACATACTATTAAAATATAACTTATACGGGCAAATATACATATATATATATATATATATATATATATATATATATATATATATATATATATATATATAATGAAAAACAAACCACTTTAATGTACCATTACGATAATTTATTTCACCTAAATCCTTTTTTAAGGATTCAGGATCATCAGGTAAATCTTCCAACAACGAATTGAGAAAAAAAAAATTTTTTTTTTTTTTCTCAATTCGTTGTTGGAAGATTTACCTGATGATCCTGAATCCTTAAAAAAGGATTTAGGTGAAATAAATTATCGTAATGGTACATTAAAGTGGTTTGTTTTTCATTACATATTAGCTCTGTCCTAACATTGAGCTCTCAGGATTTCATCCTCTTTGGATTTACCAATTCGGTTTACCAAGTTTCTTTATAACTTATATATATATATATATATATATATATATATATATATTTCAATAAATGTGCAATCAATTTACAAATTCATGAATTATTCATACATAAAACAAATACAAAGGTTAATGATTAAATGGCAAGTAATCCATCTTCGCCAACAATTCAATAATATACAAAAACCCCGAATCTGTTTATGAATGAAAAGATCCTGTTTTATAAATTCCCGTCGCATTAGATCTTTTTATTTTACAAGCTTTCGTCTGTTCCTACAGACATCCTCAGGTATGAAATAGATTGTGTTCTTGTTTATACTTTCATTAATAAGTGGACAAACGAAAACAAGGTTGTAATCCGAAAAATGCTATGAGAAATGTGTGTTATAGTTTTGGAACGTGCAGTCGCAACGCTGAGTTTGAATTTAAATTTTATGGTTAAAGTTCTGCGTTTATGTACATATGTAGTGATAAGAGAATTCTTTTTCTGGTAAATTTTCCGTCAAAGTGGCATGAACTATATTGTTCAATAATTACAGTCATGTTTTCATTTAACGGATGTTAGATTTCATTGAAAAATACATCCCTACCCACTACCAAAACGTAACAATAACTGATACATTAAAATATAGACATATTGAACACCCTGACACCCCTAGTCTAGCAAAATAGATTTATCTGTAACCTTGGAAGCATGATTTTTGTTTTAGCTGTGTATTTAAAACCCAGTAATTTTTAAAGTTACTGCAAAATTCGCTTGACGATGAAATGGAACTAATGTATTTAATTTAAGTACAAAATTAAATTCGGGGCTTTTAGCTTCCATTTTTGAAACATGGTTGGAACTGTGTAGCGAAAAACCATATTTTAAGTCTATTAACTTATAATATTAATGCTCTGTAAATTTACATTGAGCACTATTTTGTAAAAATAAAAATATCTATAAGAACACCGGATTATATATCTTACTGTTCTTTCTTTTTATTAATATACATAAATATATATATATATATATATATATATATAGATAGATAGATAGATGGCCTGACGATTGCATATAGCATGAAACAGACTGTCGCATCTAAGTGTGGACTTCTATGTTCACTTTTATCACGCGCTCTATCTCTGATATTGAGCACTTTATCCCATAAATATAGCACATCTTAAGACCTTATTTCTTCATATATATATATATATATATATATATATATATATATATATATATATATATATATAGTTGAATGTGTGTATGTTTATGTGTTTGTATGTATATGTGAATATATCTGTACTTATAGTTATATGTTTGTGTATATATATATATATATATATATATATGTTTGTGTGTGTGTGTATATATATATATATATATATATATTTATATATATATATATATATATATATATGTGTGTTTGTTTTGATGCCTGTTATATTAGGTTGGTGCAAAAATAATGTCGTTTTCTCACATAAAGTTGAACGTCAAAAAACGACATTATTTTTGCACCAACGTAATATATGTGTTTGTGTATATATTTCTGCGTTTGTATATGTATGAGTGTGTAGACGTAGGTACGTATCTGCATGTTCGTATGTGTTTATATAAGGTACGCTTTAAAAATCTCCACCCATTCGCACAGATAGACACAAGAATGTAACTTATGTAATTCTTCATGTACGTTTGATGATTATGATAGGGATATATAAAGAAACAGCTTGTGTTGAAGATATTATTAAAATTTATTGCCCTCCTTTAAATGTTGCCAAGTCCAGATAAAACGTCTAATTCAAGTAAGAGAAAGGGTCATCAAAATGGAGCGTTTGAGGGGAAGTTACTAATATATAGGCAGATAATGCCACGGGGTAAGGGCATAGCAGCAAATATCAGTGTCAGAAAGCTGATCTCACCTCTGACCCCTTACATTTCAGTAGAAGAAAGACTGTTCTATTATTCAATAATCAACTACCTTGAGTGGCTCTTAAGTCTTGTATTAGAAGAACTATAGTAAGATAAAATTTCAGTGCTAGATTAAACTCAACTCGCTATGTATCTACACATATACACTCTAGATCTATCCCTATGGACTTTGAGCTGGTTTATTAAACGAGACCGGGTTATTACTTGAAAAGATGCCAGGGTATTCGCTGTAGGTAACAATTGCTGATGGGTAGGTAAGTGATTGGGTGGATGCAGGACACTTCTGTTCCATTGGATCTCTGTCAAAGACCATTTGCCGAAAAACTTTTAGAGAAAATTAGATGCCACTACCTCCAACCCCGGGAAGCTTTTCTCTCTATAGTCTTGGGAAATTGAAGTAAATACAATTCCAAAACGAATCCTTTTTCTCAGGCCGGGGAGAATACACACGTTTCATTATTTCTATCAGTGCCAGCTCGCTTATATTTCGACTTTTCAGCTCGATATGGAGTATTTCTATTTTGCTTTCTGTCGCCCCGCAAGGGGTTACTCTCATTAATGTATGCGAAAAGAATGGAGTGTTTTAACACTGATGGTCTCACTGACGCATTGTTGCATATAGGAGAGGCTGCTAGCCCAACTTTGTGCATTTGGGGCTTGAAAATAACCCTTTTTCCTTTCTCACCGTCTGTGGACATGAAAGAGGTGGGTCAGGCGCATGCAGTCTTCTTTAATGCGCAGTGATCACAGCTCTCTACAACTTCACTATTCGTCTGTATTTCTCTGATGAGGTATTATGTACACTATTTATATTATTCTGACTATGGTCCTCATTTTTGTCGCCATATTTATTACAACGTTCCGACCTTTCAGTATCTGTCTATATTTCTGAGATGAGGTATTATGTACATTATTTATATTATTCGGACTATGGTCCACATCTTTGTCACCATATTTATTACAAAGTTCCGGCTTTTCAGTATCTGTCTATATTGCTGAGATGAGGTATTATGTACACTATTTACATTATTCAGACTATGGCCCTCATCTTTGACGCCATGTTTATTACAACGATTCGGTCTTTCAGTATCTGTCTATATTTCTGAGATGAGGTATTATGTACACTATTTACATTATTCAGACTATGGCCCTCATCTTTGTCGCCATATTTATTACAACATTTCGGCCTTTCAGTATCTGTCTATATTTCTGAGATGAGGTATTATGTACACTATTTACATTATTCGGACTATTGTCCTCATCTTTCTCGCCATATTTATTACGTTTCGGCCTTTCAGTATCTGTCTATATTTCTGAGATGAGGTATTATGTACACTATTTACATTATTCGAACTATTGTCCTCATCTTTGTCGCCATATTTATTACAACGTTTCGGCCTTTCAGTATCTGTCTATATTTTTGAGATGAGGTTTTATGTACATTATTTATATTATTCGGACTATTGTCCTCATCTTTGTCGCCATATTTATCACAAAGTTTCGGTCGATGTACGCTCCGGCCTTCTTCAGGTGGTTGGAATGTCGAACTGAACCCTTGATTTCGCTCACTGGGGTAGACTGTTCTAGTTCCATGTGCCATGATTTTTAATGGATGTCAGTTATCAGTTATCTGCTGTTAATTCCCCTCTCCAAGTTCTCCACTGCCTTAACCGGGTATTGAACTCACACTCTTTGGGTCTTGTCACTGGATCTAACCAACGCCTTTTTCCCCTGTGCCATGTGTCCTTCAGGACAGTGGATAAAGGCGTTAGCTAGATCCAGTGACAGGACCTAAAGAGTTGTGAGTTCAATACCTGGTTAAGGCAGTGAAGAATTTGGAGAGGGGGAATTAACAGGAGATAACTGATAAGTGACATCCATTAGACATGGCACGTGGAACTAGAACAGTCTACCCCAGTGAACGAAATAAAGGGATCAGTTGGACATTCCAACCACCTGAAGAAGGCCGGAGCGTACAACGGCCGAAACGTTGTGATAAACATGACGACAAAGATGAGGATAATAGTCCGAATAATGTAAATAGTGTTTCTACAAGTTCTTATCCTTTTAGCTCAACGCTAGGTTTGTCACATGAACATACTCCCAGATAATTTTTAATAGATTAACTTTTTTTTTTGATGGATTATGAAAATTTAGCAGGTTATTTAGAGCCAGAAAATATTTTTAAGTTGTAAGAGAAACCGTAAAACTTCGTCAGAATAAAAAAAAAAAAGTACTGAACTTTTATGTAATATCAGTCCTCCTATATGGCAGTGAATGCTGGACAATCTCCCCACAGATGAAGAATAGACTTGAAGCAAGAGAAACAAAGAAAAGAGTACTGAACTGTTATGTAATATCAGTCCTCCTATATGGCTGTGAATGCTGGACAATCTCCTCACAAATGAAGAAGTGACTTGAAGCAAGCGAAATGTGGTTCGACACAAGGATTCTGAGACCATGGACGGAATATGTGAGCAACGACGAAGTTTTAGAGAAAATGAAAACAAAAAGGAAATACTAAATATCAGGAAGAAACAGCTGAAATTTCTAGGGAAAATAATGAGGAAAGAGGGCTTGGAAAATCTGATATTCACAGGGCAGATTGAAGGCAAGAGAGACAGAGAAAAACAACATATATCTTCCTTCGTGAGCTTGAGTAAATGGATAGCAGAACAGGATTAAGGAGAAATAACTAAAATTTATTAAGAATTGCAAAGGACAGGAAATCGTGGAGAGCCATGATTGCCAACGTCCTGAAGAGACACGACACGTAGAAGACGAGGAATGAGCTTGAGCAAATGGATAGCAGAATTAGGTTTAGGAGAAATAAGAAAAAGACAAAATTTATTAAAAGCTACAAAGGAGAGGAACTTGTGGAGAGCCACGATCAGCAACGTCCTGAAGAGACATGACACATAGAAAACGAAGAATGAGCTTGAGTAAATGGATAGCGGAACAGGTTTTAGGAGAAATAAGAAAAAGACAAAATTTATTAAGAGCTACAAAGGACAGGATATTGTGGAGAGCCATGATCGCCAATGTTCTGAAGAGACACGGCACATAGAAGACGAAGAATGAGCTTGAGTAAATGGATAGCAGAACAGGGTTTAGGAGAAATAAGAAAAAGACAAAATTTATTAAGAGCTACAAAGGATAGGAAATTGTGGAGAGCCATGATCGCCAACATCCTGAAGAGACATGGCACATAGAAGACGAAGAATGAGCTTGGGTAAATGGATAACAGAACAGGGTTTAGGAGAAATAGCAAAAAGATAAAATTTATAAAGAGCTACAAAGGAGAGGAAATTGTGGAGAGCCATGATCGCCTACATCTTGAAGGGATACGGCACAAGAAAAACTGTCAGGTAGTTTCCTTTTTTCTTTTCTTTTTTTTTTCTTTAGATATTTTGGCATTAATTCTAGCCCGCTAAAGTTTTCACAATTTGCAATTAGTGTTTTATTTTTAATTAATTCACCCCACTCAAGGTGAAAATGCCACTCAGACGCAAAAGGCTGCTGGCAATGAAACAGAGCAAGAATACCCCCGTAGGAAGCGGAATATCAATCCTAAACTCGGAAACAACAGATCAACCACCATCCCTGTTCAAATAACCGGGGAAGAGGCGGCAGAGATGTTGTTCTACAGAAGGATGCTGAGGATATCAAGCCACGAGCATGTGAGCAACGATGAGATCTTGGAGAGGATGCAAACAAGGAGGAAGTTTATGCTTAACATAAGGAAAAGGCATGTGATGAGAAAGGAGGGCCTGGAGAATCTGATAATCACGGGATGTATAGAGGGAAAAAGAAACAGCGGAAAGCAGCCCATGACATACGAGGCGGGCTTGGGCAGGTGGATGGCGGAGCATAGTCTCGGGGAGTTGGCAGAAACACAAACCTGTTGAGAGCCATAAGAGATAGGGGGAAGTAGAGGGCTATGATCGCCTACGTCCTGAAAGAAAACGGTACATTTAAAGAAACAAAAAGACGTCAAAAGTTATCTTAAAAAGGTAGAAGCAAATTGAAATTGTTTGTCGAAAGAAACAGGTTGAATAATTCCTCTAAAATGGCTACATTTTGTTCAACTCTTATCAAAGGGGATAGTTGATAATGTTTAAGCCATAAAAGGTAATTACTAAAAAAAAGAAAGAAAATACGGTAGAAACAGTTTAAAAAGAGACTTTATCTGTCGCGTGAAGGAAAAAAGATTAAAGAGACAGAGTTCTTTGAAATTCTTAAATATAATTTTTATATATTTTTTTTTCTTTTTTTTTTTTTTTCTTTTTTTCTTTCAGACAGCAGATAAAGCCCTACAAAGAATACAGAACTTTTAAAAGGTTTTACTTCGTTTTTAATAGTAAATTCGATTTAGGGTTTAAGAATTTCAAAATTTATCAGCAATCCACGCGGGTGAAGTAGGATCGAAAAGCTGCTACTTAAGACATATTTCATTCGACAGATAATGTTAACACACGTCTCCGACTTTTCAAAATTTCTTCACGTTCTGGAGCTTAAATTAACAAAAAAGAAATGATTCCCTTCGCACTTCATTAAAAAAAAAAAAATCTCAAGCAGCATTAAAGGCATCTTTTTTTTTAATGTAAAATTAAATTAAAAGCTAACATTCGATTAAACACCTTTACCTGGTCTAAATGACAGAGAATTAAGCAAATATATTTATATTATAGTTGTGAAAGTAAATATAATAAAAATACCAGGAAACATTATCTCTCAATAATGATTAGATATATAACGAGTATGATTTATTAAACAAATACGTCAACACTTTCATTCTCTCTAATTATTACATATATAACGAATAGGATTTCTTAAACAAATAGGTCAACACTATCATTCGCTCTAATGATTACATATATAACGAATATGATTTATTAAACAAATACGTCAACACTCTTATTCTCACTAATGATTACATATATAACGAATAGGATTTATTAAACAAATACGTCAACACTTTCATTCTTTCTAATGATTACATATATAACGAGTAGGATTTATTAAACAAATACGTCAACACTTTGATTCTCTCTAATGATTACATACATAACGAGTAGGATTTATTACACAAATACGTCAACACTTCCATGCTCTATAATCATTACATATATAACGGATATGATTTATTAAAAAAATACGTCAACACGTTCATTGTTTCTAATGATTACATATATAACGAATAGGATTTATTAAACAAATAAGTCAACACTTTCTTTCTCTCTAATGATTACATATATAACGAGTAGGATTTATTAAACAAATACGTCAACAGTTTCATTCTCTCAAATGATTACATATATAAAGAGTAGGATTTATTAAACAAATACGGTAACACTTTCATTCTCTCAAATGATTACATATATAAAGAATAGGCTTTATTAAACAAATACGTCAACACTTTCATTCTCTCTAATGATTACATATGTAAAGAGTAGGATTTATTAAACAAATACGTCAACACTTTCATTCTCTCTAATGATTACATATATAACGAGTAGGATTTATTAAACGAATACGTCAACACTTTCATTCTCTCTAATGATTACATATATAACGAATATGATTTATTAAACAAATACGTCAACACTTTCATTCTTTTTAATGATTACATATATAACTAGTAGGATTTATTAAACAAATACGTCAACACTTTCATTCTCTCTAATGATTACATATATAACGAGTAGGATTTATTAAACAAATACGTCAACACTTTCATTCTCTCTAATGATTACATATAATACGAGTAGGATTTATTAAACAAATACGTCAACACTTTCATTCTCTCGAACGATTACATATATAACTTGTAGGATTTATTAAACAAATACGTCAACACTTTCATTCTCTCGAACGATTACATATATAACTTGTAGGATTTATTAAACAAATACGTCAACACTTTTATTCTCTCTAATGATTACATATATAACGAGTAGGATTTATTAAACAAATACCTCAACACTTTCTTTCTCTCTAATGATTACATATATAACGAATAGGATTTATTAAACAAATACGTCAACACTTTCATTCTCTCTAATGATTAGATTTATAACGAGCAGGATTTATTAAACAAATACGTCAACACTTTCATTCTCTCTAATGATTACATTAATAACGAGTTGGATTTATTAAACAAATAAGTCAACACTTTCATTCTCTCTAATGATTACATATACAACGAGCAGGATTTATGAAACAAATACGTCAACACTTTCATTCTCTCTAATGATTACATATATAACGAGTAGGATTTATTAAACACATACGTCAACACTTTCATTCTCTCTAATGATTACATATATAACGAGTAGGATTTATGAAACAAATACGTCAACACTTTCATTCTCTCTAATGATTACATATATAACGAATATGATTTATTAAACAAATACGTCAACACTTTCATTCTTTTTAATGATTACATATATAACTAGTAGGATTTATTAAACAAATACGTCAACACTTTCATTCTCTCTAATGATTACATATATAACGAGTAGGATTTATTAAACAAATACGTCAACACTTTCATTCTCTCTAATGATTACATATATAACGAACAGGATTTATTAAACAAATACGTCAACACTTTCATTCTCTCTAATGATTAGATTTATAACGAGCAGGATTTATTAAACAAATACGTCAACACTTTCATTCTCTCTAATGATTACTTATATAACGAGTAGGATTTATGAAACACACACGTCAACACTTTCATTCTCTCTAATGATTACATATATAACGAGTAGGATTTATTAAACAAATACGTCAACACTTTCATTCTCTATAATGATTAAATATATAACGAGTAGGATTTATTCAAAAAAATAAGTCAACACTTTCATTCTCTCTAATGATTACATATATAACGAGTAGGATTTATTAAACAAATGCGTCAACACTTACATTCTCTATAACGATTACATATATAACGAGTAGGATTGATTAAACAAATACGTCAACACTTTCATTCTCTCTAATGATTACATATATAACGAGCAGGATTTATGAAACAAATATGTCAACACTTTCATTCTTTTTAATGATTACATATATAACTAGTAGGATTTATTAAAAAATACGTCAACACTTTCTTTCTCTCTAATGATTACATATATAAAGAGTAGGATTTATTAAACAAATACGTCAACACTTTCATTCTCTCTAATGATTACATTTATAACGATTAGGATTTATTAAACAAATAAGTCAACACTTTCATTCTCTCGAATGATTACATATATAACGAGTAGGATTTTTGAAACATATACGTCAACACTTTCATTCTCTCTAATGATTACTTATATAACGAGTAGGATTTATTAAACAAATACGTCAACACTTTCATTCTCTCTAATGATTACATATATAAAGAGTAGGATTTATTAAACAAATACGTCAACACTTTCATTCTCTCTAATGATTACATATAAAACGAGTAGGATTTATTAAACATATACGTAAACACTTTCATTCTCTCTAATGATTACATATATAACGAGTAGGATTTATTAAACAAATACGTGAAATCTTTCATTCTCTGTAATGATTACATATATAACGAGTAGGATTTATTAAACACACACGTCAACACTTTTATTCTCTCTAATGGTTACATATATAACGAGTAGGATTTATTAAACGAATACGTCAACACTTTCATTCTCGCTAATGATTACATATATAGCGAATAGGATTTATTAAACGAATATGACAAAACTTTCATTCTCTCTAATGATTACATATATAACGAATAGGATTTATTAAACAAATACGTCAACACTTTCATTCTCTCTAATGATTACTTATATAACGAATAGGATTCATGAAACAAATACGTCAACACTTTCATTCTCTATAATGAATACATATAAAACGAGTAGGATTTATTAAACAAATACGCCAAACTTTCATTCTCTCTAATGATTACATATATAACGAATAGGATTTATTAAACAAATACGTCAACACTTTCATTCTCTCTCATGATTACATATATAACGAATAGGATTTATTAAACAAATACGTCAACACTTTCATTCTCTCTAATGATTACATATAACGAATAGGAATTATTAAACAAATACGTCAACACTTTCATTCTCTCTAATGATTACATATATAAGGAATAGGATTTATTAAACAAATACGTCAACACTTTCATTCTCTCTAATGATTACATATATAACGAGTAGGATTTATTAAACAAATACGTCAACACTTTCATTCTCTCTAATGATTACATATATAACGAGTAAGATTTATTAAACAAATACGTCAACACTTTTATTCTCTCTAATGATTACATATATAACGAATAGGATTTATTAAACAAATACGTCAACACTTTCATTCTCTCTAATGATTACATATATAACGAATAGGATTTATTAAACAAATACGTCAACACTTTCATTCTCTCTAATTATTACATATATAACGAATAGGATTTATTAAACAAATACGTCAACACTTTCATTCTCTCTAATGATTACATATATAAGGAATAGGATTTATTAAACAAATACGTCAACAATTTCATTCTCTCTAATGATTATATATATAACGAGTAGGATTTATTAAACAAATACGTCAACACTTTCATTCTCTCTAATGATTACATATATAACGAGTAGGATTTATTAAAAAAATACGTCAACACTTTCATTCTCTCTAATGATTACATATATAACGAGTAGGATTTATTAAACAAATACGTCAACACTTTCATTCTCTCTAATGATTACATATATAAGGAATAGGATTTATTAAACAACGTCAACACTTTCATTCTCTCTAATGATTACATATATAACGAATAGGAATTATTAAACAAATACGTCAACACTTTCATTCTCTCTAATGATTACATATATAAGGAATAGGATTTATTAAACAAACACGTCAACACTTTCATTCTCTCTAATGATTACATATATAACGAGTAGGATTTATTAAACAAATACGTCAACACTTTCATTCTCTCTAATGATTACATATATAACGGGTATGATTTATTAAACAAATACGTCAACACTTTCATTCTCTCAAATGATTACATATATAACGAGTAGGATTTATTAAAAAAATACGTCAACACTTTCATTCTCTCTAATGATTACATATATAACGAGTAGGATTTATTAAACAAATACGTCAACACTTTCATTCTCTCTAATGATTACATATATAACGGGAATGGTTTATTAAACAAATACGTCAATACTTTCATTCTCTCAAATGATTACATATATAACGAATAGGATTTATTAAACAAATACGTCAACACTTTCATTCTCTCTAATGATTACATATATAACGAATAGGATTTATTAAACAAATACGTCAACACTTTCATTCTCTCTAATGATTACATATATAACGAATAGGATTTATTAAACAAATACGTCAACACTTTCATTCTCTCTAATGATTACATATATAACGAATAGGATTTATTAAACAAATACGTCAACACTTTCATTCTCTCTAATGATTACATATATAACGAGTAGGATTTATTAAACAAATACGTCAACACTTTCATTCTCTCTAATGATTACATATATAACGAGTAGGATTTATTAAACAAATACGTCAACACTTTCATTCTCTCTAATGATTACATATATAACGAGTAGGATTTATTAAACAAATACGTCAACACTTTCATTCTCTCTATTACAACGTTTCGCTCGTTGTACGCTCCGGCCTTCAGGGGATTTGAATGTCGAACTGAACCCTTTATTTCTCTCAATGGGTTAGACTGTTCTATTTTCACGACCATATTTAATGGATGTCAGTTATTAGTTATCTCCAGTTAATTCCCCTCTGCAAGTTCTCCACTGCATTAACCGGTATTGAACTCACACTCTTTGGGCCCTGTCACTGGATTTAACCACCGCCTTTATCCACTGTGTCATGTGTCCTTGTAAATAGTGTACATAATACCTCATCTCAGAAATATAGACAGATACTTGCAACTTACCTGTCCATACTCGCAATTCAGAAAAATCATTATCGAAAATTCATCCATACTTTTCCCCGAAAAGTTTAACCACAAACTAAAAATTCTCGAATTCATATTAAAAACTTGAACCAAACCTCATTAAAATTAATTATGAATACTACACAATCATTTTAAAATGTGTAAATTCGATCATACTTATTATAAAACCCAGGTTGTGTGTCTGTGTGTGTGTGCTTGTTCGTTATATATTGGATCGGATTTCCTACATGTTTCAACCGATTTCAACAAAACTTCACAGGTCGGCGTAAAATTACCTTGCGGTGCTTCTCACAGCGGCAAAAATTGAAAAAACACAATTTTTTTTGTACGTAATCAATTTGATAACACGATCAAACACGATTCTATCGCCAGTATGAAAGGGGGACAACTCATATCCAGTTATACTTATTATAAAACCCAGATTGGTTGTGTGTGTGTGTGTGTGTGTGTGTGTGTGTGTGTTCTTTTATATATGGGATCGGATTTCGTACATTTTTCAACCGATTTCAACAAAACCTCACTTTTTTTGGCAGGTAGTGTTTCTTATTGTCTTGCACACTTTTTTTCTTTCTTTTTACATTCAGAATGCTTTAAAAATTCCATTTACAAGACAATTGTTTATAATAAAATTCTATTCAATCGGTAGACCTATAAAGATTGCAAACAATGTTTTTGTTTGAGTTTGGGTTTGACCAATTCGTAAAAAAAAAAAAAAACTCAATTAAAACATGCGTGTCCGTCAACCTTAAACAATAATCTTTGTCAATTTATTTTTCAGTCTTTATGATGGTCGATACTTGATCTATCTCTTACTGTTACATCCCCGGGCAACGCCGGGCTCTACTGCTAGTAATCTTTAAATGATAGCGCTTGTCACTAATAATTTTCCATTATCCACTAACTACTCAGGCCTGGAATTTTTCTACGGCATACCTAGTTACTTCTCCTTAAACGCTGCTAATCAACCAGCGATGACAGTTTTCGTGACTCCACATATAAAAATGGTAATCTTTCAGATAACCACAAGTTTTGTCATTCACAAACATAAACACAAATTACTTATTTTATATTTAACAATACCATGACGATGACATCATGCTATGTCGAAAGTACTCGGAAATAAATACAATATGAGCCAACACGATGTTTTCATTTCTTCTTTTAAAACCCCACAAAAAAGGTTATTTGCGAATATGAAAGAATCTTACCGAAATTAAGTATACAGAACGTCTCTAAATTACTTAAAGAAATCTGTCTGAATTGATATATATATACACACACACACACACACATATATATATATATATATGTATATATATATATATATATATATATATATATATATATATATTAGTGGTCAGTATATATATATATATATATATATATATATATATATATATATATATATATATATATATATAATATTAGTGGTCAGTATATATATATATATATATATATATATATAAAAATTTCCAAGAGGATAGAATCCCGGTAGAACTCAATGTCCAAGACAGAGTAAGAATATAATATAAAAGGCTCCAACACTAATATTCCATGGTCATAATTTATTACATTGGAATCATAATCACGATCCAATTCATCAGACCTACAAATTCAAAAAGAAAGAATTTGTAGGTCTGATGAATTGGACCGTGATTACGATTCCAATGTAATAAATTATAACCATGGAATATTAATGTTTGAGTTTTTTCATTATATATATATA
>OZ010587.1:29222013-29314513 GCA_963932145.1 Acanthosepion lycidas | reverse complement strand
TTCTTTTATTCTTTCTTTCGTTCTTTCTTTCTTTCTTTTATTCTTTCTTTCGTTCTCTGTTCTTTCTTTCGTTTTTTTCTTTTATTCTTTCTTTCGTTCTTTCTTTCTTCATTCTTTTTTCTTTCTTTCTTCTGTCTTCTTTCTTTCTTTCTTTCTTCCTCCCTTTCTTCTTCTTTCTTTCTCTCTCTCTTTCATTCGCTCGTTCTTTCTTTCTTTCTTTCTTTCTTTCTTTCTTTCTTTCTTTCTAGGTCGCTTTCACGTTGTCACTTACGTTCTTTGTAGCTCGCTTTCATTCATTCTTTCTCTTTCTCTGTCTCAGTCTTTTTCTGTCGGCACCCCCCACACACCATTTTCCTCTTCGTTTTCCTCCGTTTCTCTCTATCTCTCCCTCCCTTACACTCCTCCTCTGTTAGATTACCTGCCTCATTTTCTCCCGTTTACCCCCCCCCTCTCTCTCTCTCTCATGCTCTCTCTATTTCACTTTCGTTCTCTATTTAGACCGAAAGATTTCTTCTTTTTTTTTTTTTAATTGTGTTAATTATATTTCGTGTTAGTGTTTGCCTATGTATTGTAACAAAACTTACATATACTTGAATCTGTAATTAAATGTAAACATTTGGTCACTTGTTTTCTTTATTCAAAATTCGGACAGAAGTTATGGGATGACCGGATATATATATATATATATATATATATATATATATAGATAGATAGATAGATAGATAGATAGATAGATAGATAGATAGACTCGTTTCGAAAAACCCTCAGATTTTTGATTTGCAAATAATCAAATCAATCTCGAGGGAAAAAAAGGTTTTAAAAAAAGAAAGTGCTACAAACATGAACTACTGTCGAACAAATCGCACAGATGCAGGTCTGAAGCCCAAAGAAAAAACCCCGATACGAGTAGACAACTAACTAACTAACAAAAGAGCTCAATACAACCGTAGAGCAGACCTAGATACACCTAGTGAGCCAGACAAACCTACCTAGGTTTCACCTAAACGGATCGTCAGGGAAAGTATATATATATATATATATATATATATATATATATATATATATATATATATATATATATATATTAACATACAACGTGTGTTAGCACGTGTGATACCCTGTCTTCATCAGCCGCCGACCAGGGGTGATATCACAGTTTCGGTGGCTATGGCGGGACCGCTACCCCTGGCAGATGATTTTATCATTAGACAAAACCATTTTACTCACTACAAAGATGCAACTTGGTTTCAGTGCATTTCAACTGCACTTCGACGGGTGAGAATCGATTCGACTAAAATGGTTTTGTCTATATGATAAAATTATAATAAATAAATAATTAATTATCGCTCTACTATCGGTATCGAGTCCTCTTTTGGATTAATGCTGGGAACGTTGAAATTTATATATTACTTTCATCCTCATCGCATCGGATATATATATATATATATATATATATATATATATATATATATATATATATATATATATATATATAATTCAGCTTTAATGTTTGTTATATTTATGGGTAAAAGTGCTAAATATTAGGGATAGAGAGTATGTAAATATAACAGGTGGCACTGATGTCAACACCTAGCGGCGACAGTCTGTTTCCTACTTGTACTCAATCATCAAGCCAGGCGGAGACATTCACTAGCGTGCTTCAACGGAATTTCCATGACCTCTTCACACACACACACATATATATATATATATTTATTAAAGACATTTTTATGTTTAACGTTCTTTTTATAGATACAAGTATTTAAGTAAATGCTCTGTTTATAATAAACAGTATTACATAACATTTACCGGCCTGAATGTCCGAGAAATTTTCATAGAAAATATTCGTTCTTTGACAGGATTTTTCTATGAAAATTTCTCGGATAATTCAGGCCGGTAAATGTTATTTAATACTGTTTATTATAAACAGAGCATTTACTTAAATACTTGTATCTATAAAAAGACTGTTAAACATAAAAATGTCTTTAATAAATAAATTGTCAGACTTTGTCCATTTCGTAATATATATATATATATATATATATATATATATATATATATATATATATATATGTATGAATATATATATATATATATATATAGATAGATAGATAGATAGATAGAGATAGATAGATAGATAGATAGATAGATAGATAGATAGATCCAAATAAAGAGAAAGAACTGACAGTTGCGATGAAAAATATTTTATTTAAATAAAAATATTATATATATATTATAAATTAATTGATTTAAAATATGGTTTTTCCTCTATTATAAATTAATTGATTTAAAATATGGTTTTTAAAAATATCTATCAGAACATAGTTTGCTGTATTCTAAATTATATATGAAATGTACAAAGTCCGACAATTATTTTAAGACATTTTTTTATGTTTATACGTTCTTTCTATAGACACAAATATGAAAATTACTCGGACATTCAGGCCAGTAAATGTCGTTAATACTGTTTATTATAAACATAGCATTTACTTAATTATTTGTATCCATAAAAAAGAACGTATAAACATAAAAAATATCTTATATATATATATATATATATATATATATATATATATATATATATATATATATATATATATATATATATGCATTCTCTGTCAAGTTTTGAACCTGTATCCTATATGGAAGCGTCATTATGCCTGTCATGCTATGGCCGTTCAGCTACAGATAACTTCCGGTTTAACAAACATTCAGGCTGGCAAATGTGATTCATACTGTTTAATTAAAATAGAGTTTTTACTCGAATAATTGTAGCCATGAAAAAAAAACACCTATAAACAGAAAATATATTAAAATATTTGTCGGATTTCATACAGTATGTTGTCATTATTTATATTAGGCTACAAATTCAGAACAGATATGACAGATCGAGAAAAATCGGCGAAGGTTTGTGTTTAAAAGCAGTAATTCGAACTTTGCTAAACCGGAAGTTCCCTGTGGTTTGAATTTAGTGTTTTCAGTTCGGTTACTATCCAAAGCTATAGGATCCAGTCCATCCTGATATTTACCCATAGTTGGGGAGAAAAGAGACTGATTTATACCTTTCCCGAGTGCATTAACACGTAAGAAAATGTAATGAGCACGACTAGAATTCAAACTCGGCTCTCCGGTTCCTCGATACGAGCCGATATCTATTACTACACCGTGACACTTTGAGTGCGAATACGAAACCTCAAATCTCAGCAACCTAAACAGTAACCTCTCAATCCTTCCTATTTTTAGCGGCTGCAAGGTAAGCTTATTGTAGCTTTCCATGCTACGTATTAAATCTATTGTCTGCTAGCACAACCACATCAACAAGCTATGGATTTGCTTGTATGGTGCGGTCGGTCTGATTTCAGTGCATTTTGAGGTTTTGTTTTCCAAAACTGTCTCAGGTATGTGATTATATATTGCTTGAACCCAAATTGAATAATTCCTAGACTGTCATCTCTGCTTTAGTATTTGCATTTCTGTCAGTTTTTACTTCATGTATTCGCATGGGTATATTTTCCCGATTATTATTAGGTAATGAATGATAGGAAGAATCTGTATATAAATACCCAGCACCTTCCACAGAATCTTTTTCATTTCAGCCCAATCAAGGCGATAATGAAGGGACTTTTGCCAGAACAAATGAAGAAAAGTCAGTAAAGGGATATGCATCAAGAAGATAGAAGATGGCGATTGACGGTGAATTTAGATTTTTGTAAACGTAGGTAGCAGGAAGACAATTAATCGGAAACATGGCGATAATGCCAGTAAGATGCAAGGGGTTACAGGGAGTGAAAGAAAATGAGAAGAATTTATTGAGGTAAAGTGAAGAAAGGACAATAAAGGAAGAAGCTTCAAGTAGACAAAAATGGCGATTTTACGGCGTATTTTAATTTTTGAAAATTGTAGGTAGCTGGAAATGAATCAATTGGAAACATGTCGATACTGCTACAAGACACAGCATTATGCTCCTCACTAGTCGAGTTACAACTAAATGCTCCGAAACGAAGTTGCATCATTGTAGTGAATAAATAGTTTTGTCTACATGAAAAAAATTATAATAGATAGATTCAATATATATATATATATATATATATATATATATATATATATATATGTGTGTGTGTGTGTGTATTGTCATCTACAGACAGACTGTTTCGCTGTATCACAGCTCATCAATATGGCTAGACATCCTGTTGCTTCTAGCTACGATCGAAACCTAGATGAATTCTCGCCAGGCAGAGATTCTACTCCTAAGCCATTGGCACATATTATAGATAATTGAATAGATATATAATGAACAATTTCAGATAAATAGATAGATAGATAGATATTGAACAGCCTTAGATAGATAGATAGATAGATAGATAGATAGATAGATAGATAGATAGATAGATAGATAATGAACAGCCTACGATAGATAGATAGATAGATAGATAGATAGATAGATAGATAGATAGATAGATAGATAGATAGATTCAGGGAGTGAAAGAGAAGGAGAAGACTTTAGTGAGAAGAAGTGAGGAAAGGACAATAAAGAAACAGGTTTCAAGAAGACAAAAGATGGCGATTGACGGTGCATTTAAGTTTTTGAAGATTGTAGGTAGCATGGAAGCAATCAATACGAAACATGGCGATAATGCCACGAAGACGCAAGGGGTTACTGGGAGTGGAAGAAAATGAGAAGAATTTAGTGAGGAGAAGTGAGAAAAGGACAATAAAGGAACAGTTTTCGGGAAGACAAAAGATAGAGATAAATCTTTGAAGTTTGTTTGTAGCAGGACAGCAAGAAATCTGACGTGTGTTCCACAGGTGAAGGACAGCGATTAAAGATGCTCTTTGAATATAACTGACGGTCGCATCAACTAAGATCAGAAGTAAAACTAGTGAGACCTAGCTGCCGATCACGTGGTACTAATAAATTCTTGTATCCTAGGCAGTAGGGAAAAACGAGCATCAGAGCAACTGTCATGAAAATATTTCTGTAAATGAGAGACGGAAGTTACATCAGGTCGGTGAAAAAGTGACTGAAATTCAGATGCAAGGTCAGGATCGATTATATTACAGACATTTATTTTAATTTTTTCTAGAATCTCAAGCTATACAGCAGGTGCATCAGAGATTTCCTTATTTTTTTTTTTTTAAGTTTCTAATAGATAGATGGATAGATAGATATGGGCAAATTCAGACAGATAGATAGATAATGAACAGCCTTAGATAGATAGATAGATAGATAGATAGATAGATAGATAGATAGATAGATAGATAGATAGATATGGACAAATTCAGATAGATAATGAACAGACTTAGATAGATAGATAGATAGATAGATAGATAGATAGATAGATAGATAGATAGATAATGAACAGCTTTAGATATATATATATATATATATATATATATATATATATATATATAGATAGATAGATAGATAGATAGATAGATATGGACAAATTCAGATAGATAGATAATGAACAGACTTAGATAGATAGATAGATAGATAGATAGATAGATAGATAGATAGATAGATAGATATGGACAAATTCAGATAGATAATGAACAGACTTAGATAGATAGATAGATAGATAGATAGATAGATAGATAGATAATGAACAGCTTTAGATATATATATATATATATATATATATATATATATATAGATAGATAGATAGATAGATAGATAGATAGATAGATAGATATGGACAAATTCAGATAGATAGATAATGAACAGACTTAGATAGATAGATAGATAGATAGATAGATAGATAGATAGATAGATAGATAATGGAGTTATAATATTCAAAGAAAAAACAAATCTAAATGTTAAATTCACTTTTGTACTTGGTCGCAGCTCGGACCCATATTTGTTATTGCTTTATGGTCAATCAGTGGTAGCAATGTAGATAGATAGATAGATAGATAGATAGATAGATAGATAGATAGATATACGTTTGTAATGAGAACGAAAATAATATAAAAATACTAACCTTCACAGCATTAATTCAAAGGAGGGCTCCATACACATGACACAGCATTTTGCTTCTCACTAGTCGAGTTACAACTAAATGCTCCGAAACGAAGTTGCATCATTGTAGTGACTAAATAGTTTTGTCTACATGAAAAAAATTATAATAGATAGATTCAATATATATATATGTGTGTGTGTGTGCGTGTATTGTCATCCAAAGACAGACTGTTTCGCTGTATCACAGCTCATCAAAATGGCTAGACATCCTGTTGCTTCTAGCTACGATCGAAACCTAGATGAATTCTCGCCAGGCAGAGATTCTACCCCTAAGCCATAAGCACATATTATAGGTAATGGGATAGATATATAATGAACAGTTTCAGATAGATATATAATGAACAGTTTCAGATAGATAGATAGATAGATAGATAGATAGATAGATAGATAGATAGATAGATAGATATTGAACAGCCTAGGATAGATAGATAGATAGATAGAAAGATAGATAGATAGATAGATAGATAGATAGATAGATAGATAGCATCCGTTCAAAAGATGATGCTCTTGAGTTAATATGCCTGAAACACCGCTTGGCTGCATATTTCTATTTGAAAAAGAAGATAATAACAATGCAATAACTGTGACAAACATGTCGGCATATTAAAATATGAAAAAGAATATTTGCGACGTATACAAAAGCACAGATTCATCGTGTGGGACGAATCGCTTATGAAAGTACAAACAAATAATATAAAAAAAAAGACAAATCCTAAAATTATCAGTAAGTAAAATAAATGACATATCCTTCATATTCGCCATCTTGTTTGCTTCGGTCATATCAAGTAGGCTTACAAAATGAAGTAACTGAGGAAAATATCGATATTTTCATTGACGATATTTTTTCTTTCTTGCTTACTTTCTTTCCTGATGTATTATATATATATATATATATATATATATATATATATATATATATATATATTTTATTTCCGTTCGTACATCTTGCTTTTCTTATTCTCAGTTGGTCTGGTTTGCTAAAATATTGGGTGATATTTAAAAAGCTCAATAGCGTGTATAAATATGGTTTCGATATTGACAAACTGGATCAAATCTGTTTATGCATCTGTATTTTTTCTTTAATGGCCTCTTTATATCTATTTGTCTATCTATCTACACTAGAGTTCAAATGTTTGGGGTACCTGGGTACTTTTTTCTTAAATTCGCCCATAAAGTATTAGGTTGGTGCAAAAATAATGACGTAATAATGTCGTTTTTTGACGTATTTTTAACGTCAAAAAACGGCATTATTACGTCATTATTTTTGCACCAACCTAATAGTTGTTTAAATGAGAAAGAGTTGTGAGACATGATTTGAAAAAATTGAGACGTAATTTTGTTTTTAGAAATTTTATGACAAAACAAAAAAGGCATTCATGATTAATTTTTTTGCTCTCGTCAAAATATCCTCCTTTAGCCATGTATACTGCCGCACATATTTTTGCAATTCGTTACAAAAGTTCTTCAAAGTATTCGTCTGATAATAATGCTTCTATTCTTTTCTCAATGACTCTCTTTTTCATTTTTTTCTTTTTCTTTTTTATTCTTCTTTCAAGTTCATCCTATGCTAATTCTGGGGGTCGCTTCGAACAGTTGAACTGTAGTGCACACACACACACAGACACGCACACACATATATATATATATATATATGGTTGGATAGATGTGAGCTTGTGACCCTGGGTTTCACGCTTTTGCGATCGTCAGACAAACTGATTAATTTTTTTTTAAATTTGGTTTTATGTAGATTGCGCGTATTGGTGTTATTGTGGAAGTGGTGGGAGAAACTTCGTCGTTTTTTCATCGTACTGACGCAAACATCGATGTATGCAGACACATATACATACTTGGTCGTCCGTCGGGACTCATACATATATAAACATATGTTGGCAGTTTCGGATATGACATATGTATGTATACGGGTGGTGTTTTGTCTATACATACGCATTTGTATGTTGAAATTTAAAGATTGGAAGTGTGGCGGAAATATATATGTGTGTGTGTGCGTGTCTGTGTGTCTCTGTGTGAAAATATATAGAAAATAGGAAAGAACTGGTTAGGTAAATAATCCAAAGTTCTTTAGTATTTTTGTTATTATTTTTTTAAAAATAGTGCTCGATACAGAAGTAGAGCATAAATATAATTATTTATTTAAAAATATGATTCCAACGCAACATAAGAGTTCTCATGTTTCAAAACAAGAGCCGAAAACTTCAATATAATTATATATATATATATGTGTGTGTGTGTGTGCGAGTGTGTGTGTGAGCACATTTCATCGGCAGACAAGGTGCTTTGATTTAGTTTTCATTCAATTTTTCACGTGATCTCATTTATTTTTCTTTTCGGATGATAAATTATATAAAAACTGTCCGAATGTTCTTTTTATCCTAGCGCTTTCGGCTATACGTTTAGCCATTTTCAAGGATTAAATAATTTAACTGTCAAATAAGAAATAGTTTGTTGTATTTATGTTTTATAAAATGTTTTCATTTTTCAAAACACGGTCAAGATATTATGTCCATGTTCAAAGTTAATATTATTAAGAGTTGTTTTTTTATTTTTATTAATAAGGCTTCCATTAATTTTAGTCTAAATAAAATCACCTTGTCTGTCGTATTCAATGATATATATATATATATATATATATATATATATATATATATATGTTAAATAAGGTGAGGCTGATAGTCGGAGTGAGATGTTTCCGGTAATGTGATTTATATAGAACTTTTACGTTTACGTCCAGAATTTTCCTTGTGAATTCTTAAAGAAAATATAAATTTTTTATTGAACCCCAGAACTCGATTTATACTTTTCTCAAAGGTTTTTGTGCGTAAGTGAATATAACAAACACAACTGGAATTGGAACTCCGCAATCCGATTAAGAATTCCGAGCCATTATCCATTACAACACCCGCACATTCTTAGACAATGTAGTAAAGGAAGTCAGGATGAAGGACCAATCATCAGTTGTAAGAAGACAGAATAAATGGTTGCCACTAAGAATAAGAGACCATGAAGCGAACTAGAGATAGGACACATATTTCAATATCTGAGGTATTAGATCCAGTGACAGGACCCAAAGTGTTGTGAGTTCAATACCTGGTTAAGGCGGTTGAAAGGGAAATTAACAGGAGATAACCGACATCCATTAGACATGGCACGTGGAACTAGAACAGTCTACCCCAGAGAGCGAAATAAAGGGTTCATTTCGACATTTCAACTACCTGAAGAAGGCCGGGGCGTACAACGGCCGAAACGTTGTGATAAACATGGAGACAAGGATGTGGACAATAGTCCGAATAATGTAAATAGTGTATATAATACTTCATCTCAGAAATATAGATCTGAGAAGTGTTTTCACAGGAGACAGAAAATGTGACTCCGAAGTCTGAAGCTGCATTTTAATAGCGAAAGATGCCTTCCAAAAGCTATCACGTATTGCTCATCATTGTGTTGTTTTTTGTTTGTTTTTATTAATAAGGCTTCGATTATTTTAGCTTTTTTTTTTTTGCATGTAGATGATGATGGTATATTTGTGTTGTCGACAAGTATTTTACGAATAGGGTCCGGTAGATCTTACTCCTCCTCCAATACTAAGTATACTTGAGAGAGATATGAAATTAATCCCTCCCTATACTCTACCATGCCTCTTTAACTACTCCCTTTACACTCTCTGTTAAATTATAAAAACTTACACTACCCATCAATTTTAATTTCGTTTTTCGTTTCATTTTTTGGAAGTGCTATCTGATGATCCGGCGTCCTTTAAAAGGGCTCTGGTGAAATAAATTATTATAATGTTACCTTAAATTGGTCTGTTTTTCTTTAATATATATATATATATATATATATATATATTAGATTTGTAGCTAAGTTCGAACATAGGATGCAAGTGGGATGTCGTCGAATCCCCTAGATATGAAAGATGTTTCATTTTCACTTAGCAGTTAAGACAAGAGAAATGATAAACAAATAGGCAAATAAATAAATAAAAGACTGCACACTGCGTGTGACAACTGTCATCTGCTATTCGCCAGTTTTTGAAGGCGATCCTTAAGCTGGTGAGTCCAAAATGGAATAATAATATGGCAAGAGGTATCCACCTCCATTTTGACCTCCATTTTGACCTCCATTTTGACCTCCATTTTGACCAATGGGTTTAACTGTATACAAAACCGTCACATGGCAAAACAAAACCAGAGCCAACCAAGGATTCTTCACAGATCGAAAAATAATATTAGACAGAAACAGATAATGCGGAATGAGGTAAAGAGCAAGGCTATGTGTTTCAAGAGGTTGGCACAAAATAGAAAAATTAATAAATCTTGCTTGTTGAGTGGATTTTTGTCATTAATACGACTCGCTTAAAAAGAGTGTAACAATTACAACTTCGATGTGAAGTGCAGAGTATAATTAGTCTAGATTTCCATTACCCTCCAACTACCGCCATCTATCTATCTGTCTCTCTCTCATATATATATATATATATATATATATATATATATATATATATATATATATATATATATGTAAAGAAATATAGTCTTACGGTGTGCTATATTTATGGAATAAAGTGCTCAATATCAGAGATAAAGCGTGTGTAAATATAAAAGTGAACATAGAAGTCAACACTTAGAGGCGACAGACTGTTTCATGCTATATGCAATCGTCAGGCCATATATATATATATATATATATATATATATATATATATATATATATATATATATATATATATATGAGAAAATAATAATATGTGAGAAAAAAGAAACTGTTAACATAGAATTTACGGTTACTTTCAGCCATTTCAAGTGTAAAATGATGAGATCTTGTCACCAACCCAGAACTGCGCATAAATTCATAAAATGTAGGTCCCAGAGAAGAAAGCAATATTTATTTTTTCTTATTATAAAAAAATGTGGCACAAGGCCAAAATGGACGATAAGCGAGAGCTATCTTATTTTAAATTTACCTAAGCACAGTTACTGACCCATACATAGCACAGTATTCCTTACACCAAAACAACACATTCCAACTTAACATTCTTGCTACAAACATCAGGTCATAGGGGAAAGATTATCCGAGCAATTACCATGAAAATAAAGGGTGCTCCAATAACTTCGACCGGTTTTAAATGTGAATTAAGTTTAAGCGACCAATGATATTTTTTTCTTTTTCTTTCAGATTTGGCGGACATTTGGACGATATTATTTTCCACACATAATAGCCATGACTTAAATAAAATGATCCAATAGAGAAATAAATAAATTTTCACCAATAACACTGATTTATTTACTGATGACTTTGATCCGTCTTAATGAAACACCCTTATATATAATCCGTCTTAATGAAACACTCTATATATATATATATATATATATATATATATATATATATATATATATATATATATATATGCATATGAGAAAATAAAAATTAAATAAAAAATTAAGAAAAAAATTCTAAAATTATTGCTATTGAAACCCAGACGATGACTTGGAACATACACACTACCACAAATTTCTACTTGAAAAAAGAAAGTTTGTATCAATAGACCCCAGTTCCCACCTTGACTAACTTGATAGCTACAATACATTAGATACATGAATTTTCTAAATAAGTTAAATCTTAACACTCCTAAAATAAAAAGGTGTAATTTTCCTAAAACCCAGCATCTCAAAATATCCAATTTGAATTTTCAGATTTGAAACATGGAGATTTCGTCGTTACAATGATTATACATTTAAAAAAAAAGATATATATATATATATATATATATATATATATATATATATATGAGTGTGTGTGTGTGACATCCTTATATATTATTTCTGTTATTTACAATCACCTGATACGCATCAAAACACGACTGCAATTGTGTAACGATTTGACATTTTTCAATGCAATATCCTAAAATAAAGAATATTCGCCTACTTTGTATTGAGCCCTCTTTTAAATTAAATGTTACGAACGTTGGAATTGTACCCTATTCGTTCATATCGCACCGGTTTACATATATATATATATATATATATATATATATATATATATATATATATATATATATATAGAGAGAGAGAGAGAGAGAGAGAGAGAGAGTCTTAAGATGTGATATATTTATGGGATAAAGTGCTCAATATCAGAGATAGAGCGTGTGTAAATATAAAAGTGAACATTGAAGTCAACACTTTGAGGCGACAGTCTGTTTCATGCTAGATACAATCCTCAGGCCATCAGCGGCGTGAGGATTGCATCTTGCATGAAACAGACTGTCGCCTCTAAGTGCTGACTTCTATGTTCACTATATATATATATATATATATATATATATATATATATATATATATATATTGATTGTTTGGGGAAAGAATTTTGGAAAAGACCAACTTCTAGAAATTCTAAGCAAATACATGCTATCATTCTTCTGAGAAGTGATCCCATTTGCAATCCGAATTTCTGCTCATAAAAATTATTATTAAATGTGAAATAGCATTGGTGATCAGACGTCAGATTCTTTTTATTATTTTAGCTATTGGTAGGCAGAGGTTAATCTTTCATTTTTTTAGTATATTTTCTAAGAGATTTACCCATTTTTCACCCAGGACTTTAGTTCAAAGTGATTTTATATCTCGACTGGCCATGAGTTTGTATGTCAGATGGATTGGTTGTTCCAAGAATAGTGGCTAGAACTTTTGTTATGGCTTCCGCCATGTTGCCTTGGGCGCTCTCTATTCCTGGGCTGATGGAGCGCATGGTGATATATGTTTTGTAGGGTTTAGGGAATGTTTATAGTCTATACCATAATTTGTTTTCATTTTTAATTAATTTCCTAATCTCCTTTTTAAAATTTGCGTTGCAGTAATTATTTTCTGTTGATCATTTTTTTTTCATGTCTCCGCATCGCTGAGTAGTGAATTATTTGTTCTTCGTGTGTATTCTTGTTTATAATCAAAACCCCACCCTATCGATCCCATGTCATAGGGGGTGACGTAGATTTCCTTATTTTTTGCTTAGTGCATTTAGGTACCCTTGTTGAATGTTTTTCGTTGTCGGTTTCCTTTATAGCAGTGCTTATTCCTTGAATGAGGTCTTTGGTAAAACCAGTGCCATTTTATCTATGATTTTTTTTTCCACTACTTGAATTTCTTTGCAATAGGCTGAGACCTGTTGAAATCGTCACCGCATTTAATATTGTTGAAGTTTTCACTAACTTTTCTGTCGAGATTTACAAACTCAACATTTCGTTCAATTTCGCAAACCAAACGATGAAATTTAAATAAGCTGATTTGTTTGGCAAAATACTTTGGCAAAAACCCTACTACTCCGTTTAACAATTTCTTTCATTTGATAATACTTCCTAGAAAACAATTTACGTCCGGGATAAGACGATAAGCTACGTCCAACAGCAAGGCCGCTGATCAGAAGGTTTTGAGGAGCATTGGTTGGTTGGTTGGTTGGTTGGTTGGTTGGTTTTTATGGCATATCAACCACTGTCGGTAATTTAATGCAAAATTAAGGTATATATATATATATATATATATATATATATATATATATATATATATATATACACACATACCTATACATATATTAAATATACAGTACTATTAAACATATAGCTGGCAACATTATCTTTTCAAAAACGCATAGCTGGCAACATTGTTTCCAAAAAACGTATAGCTGGCAACATTATTCTTTCCAAAACATATAACTGGCAACATTATTTTTTTCAAAAACATATAGCTGGCAACATTGTTGTTTCAAAAACGCATAGCTGGCAACATTATTTTTATCCAAAAAACGTATAGCTGGCAATATTATTGTTTCAAAAACACAGCTGGCAACATTATTGCTTCCAAAAAACGTATAGCTGGCAACATTATTGTTTCAAAAACGCATACCTGACAACATTATTTTTTCCAAAAAACCTATAGCTGGCAACATTATTGTTTCAAAAACGTATAGCTGGCAACATTATTTTTCCGAAGACATTATCTGAAGTGTTGTTGTTGGACGTAGTTTATCGTCATACCCAGGACGCTTTGAGGAGCGTAAAAATGTTTTAATTGCTGGTATTCCTAGGTTCACCCTGACCCGGGGTGGTAGCACCTATTAGGGTCCCAGCTATGGGCAAACAGTTAACCCCAAATTAGGATTAAAACACTATGAATATGTAAAAATAGGTTTTAATACCAGTAATACTTTGTAAAATATTGTTACCAGCAATAAATTTTTGATATGCTGTAAAACGAACCAAACCAAACATTAATACATTAAACAATATTATCAGCAATACGTATAAAAACAAATATTATCAGCTATAAAAATTAAATAACTCATTGAGGTTGATATGCTATAAACCAAACCAAACCAAACCAAACTTTCTTTTTTCCATTTTTAACAGCAAAGAATAAATTCTTAAGATTTCTTACTCTTGAGCATGCAACGCACAACTGGCCATGCGTGAATATTTCTTTCTGCAACCAAATCCCAACTTTTTAAAGCTTATGGCCTTGTATTTTGTTTATAGTTGTCGCAAACGCAGGGCGAACTGGAAACTAGATTCTTATCGATTACGAAAGGATATTCGGATGGTTCAGAAAAAAAAAAACAAAAAAAACTTTATTCTTTGGATTAATACCACCCGTCCTGTTTTAACCCCTGTCCATTGTAGTAATCTGTTGTCCATAATATTGTCGAAAATGTTTAGCAGAAAGGGAAGAATGTTGCCCCGTAGACTAAATAAAGTTTTTCAGTTCCAAGTTCCCTCAAATTTACCCGGATAGACCGGCACCCGAAGAATCCGGAGTCCATATGTAACAACAAAGATGAGGATATTAGTCTGACTGTAAATAATCACTATATATAATATGACACATATATATTTATGCGCGTAACAATTGAAGTGTAGTGTGAAAAATAACGAAGACCCACCCGGGGCCGTACAAACTTGGTCCTGTTGATGCGTACTGAAATCGTTATCGGATAGGGTTCGTATATATAAACCGCCACATATATCTTGAAGAATGCTGTGTTACTTTTTAGAAAATCATTTTAAATTTTCAAAATTATAATTAAAGAAAGTGTGTGTGGGGGGGGGGGTTCCTGTAATAATTGATTAGTTATCGAAATAATTGATTAGTTATCGAAAAATTCCCCTTTATTCCCACGACATTCTTCATTTATATTATTTACTAGCAGGAGATCCCGGCGTTGCCCGGGGATGTAACAGTAAGAGATAGATCAAGTATCGACCATCATAAGGACTGAAAAATAAAATTGACAAAGATTATTGTTTAAGGTTGACGGACACGCATGTCTTAGTTAGTTTTTTTGTTTTTTTTTACGAATTGGTCAAACCCAAACTCAAACTAAAACATTGTTTTCAATCGTTATGAGTCTACCGATTGAATAGAATTTTATTATAAACAATTGTCTTGTAAATGGAATTTTTAAAGCATTCTGAATGTAAAAAGAAAGAAAAAAGTGTGCAAGACAATAAGAAACACTACCTGTGGCACCATTTAACGAGGCAGAAAGAGAAAAGGAAAGAGAGGAAGAAAAGGAGAGGCTAAGAACCGAATCGTGAGTGTTAGACAGGAGCACACACACAGCTGAGAGACAATGGATAAAAGGATATTTTGATAAGTAACAAATGGCGAAGGAGTGTCATTACAATGACAGGGAAATTCTGAGTAAAAAGAAGGGGAGGGAAGGAAAGAATCAGATATGTTTTGGCATCGGCTGTGTTATCTAAAGATATGAAAACAAAGTATTGGTACGGAAGACATCTTATTGTCGGCTACAGGCCGGCTGGCCAGAGAAAGAGAAAGAAAAAATTCAAATGAAAATGTTGTTTCGTTAAGTGACGAAAACCATACAACTAAAAAGACTTAGACAGATATGGAAAATTAAAAAAAAAACACCCACGAGCATCCTTGGCCTGCGATAATAAAATTTTGTTATCGGGAATTGTGCCGAAAGAAAATAGATTTTTTTTTTTTCTTTCTTCGAGGCGTCAGACCGACTGGGGCTTTAGAGATGTCCTTTTTTTTGAGACCATGTCGGGAGGACCACACAAACTGATAATTAGCGATAAAATACTTGAAGTAAACCACGTGTGGAACAAGAGTTATGACCGCCATTGTCATATTGTCCCGTTCGCGGCTGGAGAAATGATAAACCATTAAGGGGAAGAAAAAGGAAAGAAGGGAGAGATAATTTTTTTAGGCAAGTTATTTTTTTTCTGAAAACAAGCCGCAGATTCGTCCACGCCCGGCTGAGACATCATTGGTCGAGTGGTGATCACGTGATGCACGAGGGAGGCTGTTGCCGCCCATCTGGAGGATGAGTAAGAGAGGTTGCCACGAAGATGTGGGGAGGGCAGTTCACGCCCCTCTGAAGTATGATGAGAAGGTGGGAGTGAGGAAAGGTTCCCAAAAATGGAAAAAGGTGGAAATTCCTAACCAGAGAGGTGGATATGTATTCAGAATTATCGAGGAAACCCCAGCGCCGACAAACCCACCCCGGTTTTGGTCGGCGCCCATATAAACGAAGCCACAGCGAGCATTTCGGAGAGAGTCGAGTTCCAGCAGTCTTCAGTTAAGGCAAGCCTCGCAAATAGCTGACAGATTCCCGCACATTTTCCAGACCATCTCTTCAAACCAAGAACAATTATTCTGAAGAGCGACTTAGATCCAGATCACCGAAATAAGTTTTTTTTTTTCTTTTGACTTTCGTCCAAAGACCCACCGAAACACCAATTTCTTAAAGAGCAGACGACTTGAAGGGTTAAAACTTTCCTAGCGGAAAACGACGTGCCACAATCCATAGAACGGGTCGGGAGATAGATGCAGTCCTATGTATCGAACAACTAGACATAAAGTTTGTTACCTTTTTCTTTGATACTTCGAACTTTTGAGTTTTCATTTTGTTGCCTTTTATGCGTATTTTTGTGGTATCACCCCCGTTGGACTCGGTTTGCAGTACGGCCCCGATGACTGATTGATTTCCTCTGCCTAGATCAAGTCACAACGTGGGTAGGCAGACTGGGAATCAAAGTAGGACGTCACCGTTGGTGCCGTGGTAGACTGGGATACAACGACACGGTTGGCGCTACGACCAGAGGACGACGTCACAACCTGCCAAAAAAAAAGTGAGGTTTTGTTGAAATCGGTTGAAAAATGTAGGAAATCCGATCCCATATATAAACGAACACACACACACACAAACAACCTGGCTTTTATAAGTATAACTCGATATGAGTTTTCCCCCTTTCATTCTCGCTATGCCTCTTAATCGTGTTTTCAAATTGATTTCGTGCAAAAACAATTGTGTTTTTCCAATTTTTTGGCGCTGTCAGAACCACCGCAAGGTTATTTTACGTAGTCCTGTGAAGTTTTGATGAAATCGGTTGAAAAATATAGAAATCCGATCCAATATATAAACGTACACACACACACACACAACCTGGGTTTTATAATAAGTATGATGATAGGAATTAAAAACTTACACAATTAAATAAATGAATCGTTTTAACGCAGTTTTTATGTTACAACCTTGTAGAATTTGGTAATAGCTTGAGAAAAAAATACACACACACACACACACACACATACATATACATATATATATATATATATATATATATATATATATGTATACATTATATTTATACATATATATGAAGAAATATAGTTTTAAGGTGTGCCATATTTATGGGATAAGGTGCTCAATATTGGAGAGCGTATGCAAATATAAAAGTGAACATTGAAGTCAACACTCAGAGGCGACAGGCTTTTTCATGCTAGACACAATCGTCAGGCCGCCGATTGCGTCTAGCATGAAACAACCTGTCGCCCCGGAGTATTGACTTCAATGTTCCCTTATATATATATATATATATATATATATATATATATATATATATATAAAATATATAACAACGAACGATTTTAAATTAAAAAAAGTGAACTTAAATTAAACGAAAATTACTTAAAATATCATTCATATTACTTATAAAACATTCCTACTTGCCATCAATTTTGATGTTAATAGTACACTAGTATAAGTAATAAATCCTCAACCCGAAAATTCAGACAGAAATTATTTAAAGTTCATATGAATGTACTTATGTATTTGTTAGCGGAACTTTTGTATGTTTTACTGAATTATGTAAATTTATTTTCTTTTTCGATTTTCTTTGAAAAAGCTTTTATTTTTAACTCAGATCGTCTTAACAGGAATCTTTTGTTTTTCTTTTGTTCGTTATCTTTTACTGTTTTTATGGAGTGCATGTTTTATCGGCATAACGCCTTTTCTGCCTTAAAAGACTCTTATTATTTATTCTAGTGGTAGGATTTGAAGTGAAGAAATAGCAAAATGGATGCGACTTGCGGCTTTTTGAAAACCTCTTTAGAGGCGCCCGCGTGCGCACGCGCACATAGTCGCACAAAGGCGCATGCGCTCATAAATACATTGCCAGCGTTTTATTATTTGTTCTTTTGATTTTTTTTTTACTTTTGATTTTCTATCCGTTTTTACTTTACTTTTTTTTCTTTTTTTCTATTTTTTTTCTGTTTTTTCCTTCCTTTTTCTTTTTTTTTTTGCTTCCGTTTTGCTTTTACCTTTCTTTTTCTTTTACTTTCTTTGTCGATTTTCTATTCATTTTGGTTTTGTTTTGTTTTTTTTTATTTATTCGTTGGCTTCTTTAGTTTTATATCAATTTGTTCCATTATCTTCTATTTTCTTTTTTTTTTTCGGTTTTCTTTTCTTTTTTTTTTTTTTTCCTTTTTCATTCTTTTTTTTTTTTTTGTCTCTTTTCTTCATATTTCTTTTGATATTTTCTTTTCTATTTTCTCATGCAATTTTCTTCTTGATTTTTAGTTCGTGGTTTCTTTTAAATCTTTCTGCATTTTAAAACATCCTTCATTCATTTATTTAGTCATTCAGTTTTTATTTTGTTCGTTCCTTCTTTTCCACTTTGCTCCATTCTTTCTTTCTTTCATTCATTCGCTCCTTTTCTTATATTTGCTTAATTCTCTCATTCTAACCTGCCATCATTCCTTCTTTCCTTCCTTAACTTCATTCCATCCCTCAGGATTCTTTCCTTCTTTCTCTTTTCCTCATTACATTTTTCTTCCTTCTTTCCTTCTTTCTCCCTTTTGCGTTATTACTTCCTTCCTTCATTCTTTCATTCAATCACTCATTCAATAATATATAAATAAATTCCATTACACCTTTCCCACTTTCTATCATTTCTTCTCTCTCTCTTTCATTTCTTCTCCTTTTTTCTTTTCCTTTAATTCTTTATTTCTTTCTTTCCATCCTTCTTTCTGTTTTTGCTTTCTTCTTTCCTTCTTTTCTTTCTCGGGTTTCCTTCTTCATTATTAATAATTTTTTTCACTTTTCTTCATTACTTCCTAATTTATTATTCTTCACCTTTTCCTGCAACTCTTCCTTCTACATCTACCCTTTTTCTTTTGTCCTGGATATGACGATAAACTACATCCGCGTCCTGGGTAAGACGAGAAACTACATCCGCGTCCGGGTTAAGACGATAAACTACATTCGCCTGCGGGGTAAAGCGATAAACTACATCCGCTTCTTGGGTAAGGCAATAAACGACATCCGTGACTTGGGTAAGACAATAAACTACATCCGCGTCCGGGGTAAAACGATAAACTACATCCGCGTCCGGGGTAAGACGATGAACTACATCCGCGTCCGGGGTACGACGATGAACTACATCCGCGTCCAGGGTAAGGCGATAAACTACATCCGCGTCCTGGGTAAGGCGATACTCTACATCCACTTTTTGAGTAAGATGATAAACTACATCCACGTCTTGGGTAAGACATTAAATAACATCCGTGTCTTGGGTAAGATAATAAACTACATCGGTGTCTTCGGTATGGCGATAAACTACATCCGCGTCCGGGGTATGGCGATAAACTACATCCGCGTCCGGGGTATGGCGATAAACTACATCCGCGTCCTGGGTAAGACGATAAACTACATCCGCGTCGGGCTAAGACGATAAACTATATCTGTGTCTTGGGTAAGACGATAAACTACATCCGCGTCCGGGGTAAGACGATAAACTACATCCGCGTCCGAGGTAAGGCGATAAACTACATCCGCATCATGGGTAAGACGAGAAACTACATCCTCGTCCGGGGTAAGACGATAAACTACATCCGCGTCCCGGGTATGACGATAAACTACATCCGCATCCTGGGTAAGACGATAAACTACATCCGCGTCCTGGGTAAGGCGATAAACTACATCCGCGTCCTGGGTAAGAGAATAAACTACATCCGCGTCCTGGGTAAGGCGATAAACTACATCTGCGTCCTGGGTAAGGCGATACACTACATCCACTTTTTGAGTAAGATGATAAACTACATTCGCGTCCGGGGTAAGACGAGAAACTACATCCTCGTCCGGGGTAAGACGTTAAAGTACACCCGCGTCCTTGGTAAGACGATACACTACATTCGACAACAATGGCTCTGATCAGGTGGTTCTGAAGAGCGTGGAACCCGCTCTTAATTGCTGGTGTTCCCAGGTCCACCCTGACCCGGGGTGGTAACACCTGTTACGTTCCCAGCTATGGGCAAATAGTCGACCCCCAGACAGAGACCGAAACGCTGTGGAGGTATAAAAATAGGTGTTAATACTTTTATGAAGGAAAAACTATTAACATCAATACGTTGTTGCGGAAAAAATTATTACCAGCAATGCATTTTTGAAGAAATATAGTTTTAGAGGAAAAATTATCGGAGATACAATTTCGAAGGAAAACTTGTTACCAGCACTAAATTTTTGTAGGAAAAATTATTACCAGCAATGCTTTTTTGAATGAAAAATTATTACCAGCAATATATTTTTGAAAAAGAATTTTTTTAAGCATTTCACCCCAAACTGGGCGTATGGTGCCAGTAGCACGCAAGAAGTTACAAAGAGTGGGAGCAAGACGTCACAGAGGCGTGATAGAGGAAAGAATGAAGGAGAATTAGATAAAGGCATCTTGTCGGAGTTATCTCCTCCTTAATTCCCCAATTGTTCACTAGGGGTCTCTCTCCCTACACTATAAATACTGCGCAACATTTAAAAATGTAATCTCTCGTAGAAATCCGCGTTTTCGTCCACTTGTGGGAAAACGCCATGAAACACACACACACGTACGCACGAACTTTCACCAACATACAAACTTTTTACGTCCACACACAAACACAAATGTTAATCTCTTTGTCACTTGTAAATTTGTTGTTTAATACATATATTTGTTGATATATATATATATATATATTGCTTTCGGCGAATTTTTACGCAACATTTCCGACGAAATTTTTATACGATAACAATTTTTATATCATGCAAATAAATTTTGGGAATAATCGAAATTTATTGCGAAATGCAGTGAACGTCACACATGAAATAAAAATAATTGTTGGTACGTAAAGTGAGGACCTACGTACATCAAATTGCGTTTAAATTAAATTTTGGCAAAAGAATAATCGTTGAACTTTTAACAGGTAAGCATAAATATTAATGCAATACTTACATGGAGCGATCAATTTTGAGTTCTTCTATAGGTTATATATATATATATATATATATATATATATATATATGCAACCGGACGTCTCGCCGCACTGATGAGCTGTAATAGAGCGATACAGTCTGTCTGTGGATGACAATATATATATATATATATATATATATATATATATATAGAGAGAGAGAGAGAGAGAGAGAGAATTTACCTCTTAAAACGAACTTAAATAGTACAAATATTATTTATCAAATTAAATATCCATTTGTCTTGCTGATCAATCAACATTAGTAAAAACATTATATAGGTCACACTACAACATGTCCGACATGAAGACTCACACTATATTTTCCTGTTCATAGTTCAATTAGGTTTCATCTAAATACTTATGGACACCTACTGGACCCTATTCGTAACATAGTTATTGATAACACAAATAAAATTGTATCGTCTACATGTAAAAAAAAAAAGGCTGAAAATAATGGAAGCCTCATTAATACAAAAAACAAACAATACTCAATGATATCAACTATGAACATGGACACAATATCTTGACCGTGTTTTGAAAACATTATATAAATTCATACATACAACAAACTATTTCTTGTTAACAGTTAATATATTTCAAGCTTGAAAATGGCTAAATGTATAGCCGAAAGCACTCGGAAAAAAGCAACAATTGGACAGTTTTTATATAATTAATCTACGGAAGAGAAAAATATAAGATTAGATGAGAAATTGTATAAAAAACTAAATCGAAACACCTTGTTTGTCATATTCAATGAAACGTGCATGAAAGAAGGATTGTTGCTCATATATATATATATATGTGTGTGTCTGTGTGTGTGTGTGTGTGTAGCTTTTAACTTTAAAAATCAGGAGGTCAGTTGAATTCGCTGCATTGATTTGAACTTTCCGGTATCCGCGGGCGATTTTTATCAACTGACCACCTAATGTACACTATTTACATTCTTCGGACTATTGTCCTCATCTTTGTCGCCATATTTATGACAACGTTCCTGCCGTTGTACGCTCCGGCCTTCTTCAGGTGGTTAGAATGTCGAACTGAACTCTTTATTTCGCTCACTGGGGTAGACTGTTCTAGTTTCACGTGCCATGTCTAATGGATGTCAGTTGCAAGTTATCTCCTGTTGAATTAACAGGAGATAACTTGCAACTCTCCAAGTTCTCCACCGCCTTAACAGGGTATTAAACTCACACTCTTTGGATCCAAAATTCGCTTAAGGATGAAATAGAGCTGGGTTTTTTTGCTTCTATATTTTGAAACATGAGAACTCTTATGTAGCGATGGAATCATATTTTAAAAAATAATTATAATTTAGGCTCTACTTATGTATGAGCACTTTTTTATAAAAAAACAAAATACTAAAGACCTTTGGATTATTAATCTGACAGTTCTTTCATATATATATATATATATATATATATATATATATATATATATATATATATATATACATACATATATATATATACATACACACATATATATATATATATATATATATATATATATATATATATATAAACTAAAAAGTCAAAAGAAATCTAAATGAAATAATAATAAATAAAAACGAAAGAATATTAATTTACAACCCAGTGTGCCTGAAAATTTTAATGTTTAAATATTTTTTTATTGTTCAATATATATATATATATATATATATATATATATATATATATATATATATATATATATATATATTTAGTTTATGAAAAACTAGGTAATCTGTATGGGTAAATCTAGGGAGGATAAAATCCAGAGAGGTCAATGTAAATCCAGAGCAAATAATTTAAATAATTTAGGGCTATGGTGAAACAATTTATTGCATGGGACCTTAAAGGGGTCTGTTTTTAAATATCAGTAGAGTATAAGTATTAATAGGATTCTAATGGACTTAAAGTGGGGGATCTGTTTCCTATTGTCAGTAAGTACTAAACTGATCCCCCAGAACTAATACATATTAATATAAGAACTGGACAAATATAATTCAAGAGTCACATGTGAAAACATTCTAATAATAGAAAGGACTTCATAATATAGGCTGTCAATTTCGATGTTATCAGTAGACTAGAATTAATAGGATTCTAATGGGCATAAAGTGGGGGATCTGTTTTCTATTGTAATTAAGTAGTAAACTGTTCCCTCAATAATTATTACATATTAATATAATAAAAGAACAAATATAATTAAAAACCTACATGTGAAAACATTCTAATATTCGAAAGGAACTCATTATATAGGCTGTCAATTTCGATGTTATCAGTAGACTAAAATTAATATGATTCTAATGGACATAAAGTGGGGGATCTGTTTTCTATTGTAATTAAGTAGTAAACTGTTCCCTCAAGAATTATTACATATTAATATAATAAAAGAAAAAGTATTATTAAAGAGTCACATGTGAAAACATTCTAATAATAGAAAAGACTTCATAAGATAGGCTGTCAATTTTGATGCTATCAGTAGACTAGTATTAATGAGATACTATTGAACACTAAGTGGGGGTTCGGTTCATATTGTTATTAAGTATTAAACTGCCCCCCCTCCATGAGTATTGTAATTGTAATTGTACAAACATAATTAAAGAGGCGCATGTGAAAACATTCTAATGACTTCATAAAATAAAGGACATAATGTTATCAGTAAACATGGGGTAAAATAAGTGGGGGATCTGTTTTCTCTTGTTCTGAAGTACTAAACTGATCCCCCGCCAAGTTTTGTAAATATTAATATAGCAATGGGATAACGTCAATTTTCTCTCATTTTTTTCTTTTTTTTTTTTTTTTTTAAGTCCGTTCTTGGTTTGACCGAGAACTTGTCAGCACTCATTTAAAAATTGTTTCCTTTGCTATGTTCCGTTATTTTTATTCATCTGTTTATTTATTTATTTATTTTTTTTTTTGGTTCGTTATTATTTGCTCTGTTAATTGTAGTTTATTTTTCAATGTCATTTTCTTCAGTTTATACTGAGCCCATTGTGTCTGGCACAAGGCCAGTAACATGTTGACGGATTTTGCTACAGTATTAATGGTCTGCTAGACAACGTTACTGTTGTTTCAAGCAACGGTTATAATAAGCTGTTTCTATATTTCCTTTTTTCCTTCTTTTTTTTTTATTCTATCTTCGTAATTTTTGTTTGCTTGTTTTTCTTTCTTTCTTTCTTTTCTTTTTTCTTTCTTTCTTTCTTTCTTTCTTGCTTGCTTGCTTATCTCACCGATCGATGTAATTTCCTTTTGTAATTTGTCTTTCTTTCTAATTATATTTCTCTTCCATTCTTTCTTTCTTTCTTTTGGACATAACCTTCGTAATATTTCTGTGTTTTTTTCTTTCTTTCTTTTACATTCTTTCACTTTCTCTCTTTTTTCTTTCTTTTTTCTTTCTTTTTTCTTTATACGCTCCAAATTGTTCTTTGCCAATTGATTTTTGTTTCTTTTTCTTTCTTATTAATTTTTTCTTCTTCCTTTCTTATTCTTTACTTTTCATTCTTTCTCCCTTTTTCTTTCTTTCTTTCTTTCTTTCTTTCTTTCTTTGTTCTTTCTTTTTCTTATACTACCATCGCAACTTTTGTTTACCATTTGTTTGTCACTTTCTTTCTTTTTTCTTTCTTTCTTTCTTTCTTTCTTTCTTTTTCTTCTTCTACCATCGCAACTTTTTTCACCATTTGTTTGTCACTTTCTTTTTTCTTTCTTTCTTTTTCTTCTTCTACCATCGCAACTTTTGTTTACCATTTGTTTGTCACTTTCTTTCTTTCTTTCTTTCTTTCTTTCTTTCTTTCTTGCTTTCTTACATAAACTTCGTAATTTTTCCTCGCTTTTTCCTTGTTTTTCTTTCTTTCAATTTCTTTCTCCTTTCTTTTTCTTTTTTTATTACACCTTTGTAATTAATTGTCCGTCGGCATTTGTTTGATTGTTTCTTTCTTTTTCTTCCTTATTACCTTTTTCTTCTTTCTTTCTTTCTTTCTTTCTTTCTTATTCCACTTTCGTAATACGTCTTACTTTTTTATTTCTATAATTTTTATTCATTTTCTTTCTTTCTTTCTTTCTTTTTCTTTCATTTTTCCACATTTTGTTTGGCTTTTGTCTGTTTATCTTTTTTTTTCTTTTTTCTTGTGTTTCTCTTCATTTCTTTCCTTCTCTCTTTCCTTCGTAATGTTTCTTTGCTTTTACTTTCTTTCACTTTCTTTCTTTTTTCTTCTTAATACTTTTCCTTCTTTCTTTCTTTCTTTCTTTCTTTTTTCTTTCTTTTCCTTAATCTACCACTGCAATTTTTTTTTACCATTTGTTTGTCACTTTCTTTCTTTCTTTCTTTCTTTCTTTCTTTCTTTCTTTCTTTCTTTCTACTGCTCTTTTTTTTTATTTCCGTCCCACCCTTTCATTTACACACTCCCTCGATTTTTCATCGCTAGCCGCCACTCCTACCACCAGCCTTTGTCTTCTTTCATCCAATCCGTGTGCATACTATCTTTTTTTCTTTGTCGTTTTTTTTTTCCTTTTTCTTTTTTTTTTATTTTTTTTTAATTCGTTTCTATTTTTTTTATTTTTTTAATTTTCCATTCTTTGGTAGCACAAATAAATGTCAACAAACCTCTGGTCCAAGGCACAAGTTCAAGAAACACTCCAATCTCTTCTGCAATCGTCACAGTGATGAATAATAAGCCTCTTGCTACGTCGACAATCTCTTTACATTAGAGAAATGTTTCTTAGGAGAACGTAGAAGGAATTTGCCTTACAGGTCGACAGATGGGCTGAAAGCAAGGGAAGTAATCCTCTTACATAAATAGATACACCCACCCACACAAACATATTATATATATATATATATATATATATATATATATATATATATATATATATATATATACATACATACATACATTTTTACTTTGTTTTACATACCCTCTCTTCTTATCCTGCTCACATGTTTTCATGCGTATTTTTCAGACGTACGAGTCTTTGAAAATATATATCTGATCATATGTATATAGGTAGGTATATGTATAGATGTCTGCGTTTCATTTAGTTTACTTTTAAGGAAGAAAAGCCGATTTGTATATCTACTTATCATTTATACATTATCTATTATTACGAGTCAGTGATAAATGCTAGCTGTAGACAAGATGGCAGTTCCGTCCTCAGATTCAGGCCTATGAAACTAAATGCCAGTCTAGCAAGGGAGGTGATACACGGTTGTAATATCGACAAGGTCGCAGATCACTATTTAACGCAGATTGCTAGGTTTTGATAATATGGAAGCCCAACGATTTTCAATTTCGAATTCCGCTATTTTGACGGGTGGGGACTACTTTTGAAACGCAACGGATTCTAAATGTTGAATGACGTTATTTGCAACATCTGGGACTACTTTTGAAAAAAAAAAAAAAAAAAAAAAACAGTTATTGAAAATTTTCGATTTCGCTACTTGCTACGTCTGGGGCGGATTTCGAAATCCAGAGATTCTACATTCTGAATTATCACTGCTTGCAACTTATTCAAAATTTAATATCGCCGGGTTTTCAAAATTATCCCCACAAGATCCAGAGACGGATATGCAACGTAATAGGCCCTGATCTGGCATCTTGTCTACAGTCACTCTCTCACAGACGTACCGTCGCCTCCCTCTGTCTTTTTTACAAATACTCTCATGGTACCTGCTCCAATGAGCTGCTTTCGCTGCTTCCCAGACTTCATGAATTTAAGCGTTCTACTAGGCTGGCATCTCGCTCTCACCCTTTCACTGTCGAAACTGTTAAATGTAGCTGTCTCTTCTACTCCAATAACTTCGTGTCTCGCACTTCTCGCCGGTGGAACTCCCCCCCCATTTTCTTTTTCCCTGATATCTATAATCTCCAACTATTCAAATGTAATGTCAATCGACGTCTTCAGATGCCCTGATCTATCCCCTATCCTTCTCTTCATCCTTTCCTCTATCACTCCTCTTTGGTCTCACTCCAACTGTCTGTAACCCCTTGCGTGCTAATGGCTTCCCGATTTCCTTAGGGCGAAACGCTTAAAAAAAATTCTACTATTCGCAATTTTTTCAGATTCTTTTGAAAGCGTAGCGATTCTATAATTACACTACAGTGTAACCCGGATATAAGAGACCCGGATATAAGAGAAACCCGGATATAAGAGAGATATTCTCCGGTTCAAAATTAGAGCCTGTGTTAATGTATATAAATTAGGCGAAACCCTGATATAAGAGAAACCCGGATATAAGAGACTTCTTCTCCTGTCCCGACAACTCTCTTATATCCGGGTTACACTTTACTTGCAACTTTTAGGAATACTTTTGAAAGCCCAACGATTCTAAAATTTCTATTTTTTACTTAATGTATTTCAACTCAATACTACTACTACTAATAGTAATAATAATAATAATAATAATAATAATAATAATAATAATCGCCTAGATATCGTGAGCAAAGATCACAAGAAGAGAATGTGCTTTCTTATTGACAGTGCAATCCCTGCACATTGTAATGTATCTTTGAGAATCTTCAAAAATACTATGGAAATTCAAGGATCTTGAAGTGGAAATCTAAAAAGATGTGTCATGTGAAAGCATCAATCATTCCAGTTGTAGTTGGAGCCCTCAGATTGATTGGAAAAGGGTCTATCCGTTCATGCATTGCGAAGGGCTTTAGCTATGTAAAACGTGTGATTTCAAAAACTGTCAAATTATAGGACCTGTAAATTGAAGTAACAAAAATGTGGCAACTTAAAACTACGATTATCCATATTGTGTTAGGGACATTGTGTATCAGAATAAAAGGGTACTGAAAATCATGTGAGTAAAATTCTTGGATACATCAGTATCGCAGATCTACGTAATATTAACTCCCTTCACCACTCCCGCAAATTCGAGAAAAATATTTTCGCAAGACAGTGTGAAATTATTTTCTAACTAATGAAGACCTTCTATTCAAAAAGTTCATTCCTTTATATGAAATTATATTCTGGATCTCACTTACGGATATAAAAATAGAAGCATACTGCATCTCGGGGTTCAAAACAATTTCCGAGTTTAATCTGCATGTGCGCACACATACAGTAAGCAGTAACTGCCGATTAAGCAGACTTGTCTACGAACTCACACACATTAGGCTGACTATGTTAAACTCTGTCCACACAACACACTAAAACACTTAATTAGTTTATAAAACAAACTTTACTGCAAGGAAAATCAAACATTTTTTTGTTATTGTATATTGTTGTTAAATGTTTTGAATCTCAATACTTGGATAAAAACAAAAACCTGGTCAGTCCAGATCCCCAACAGATGCATACATTTCCTAAGGGTATTTGTGTGATGTGAAAACATCAAAGATGTGGCATATGAGGACATCAGCAATTCCAGTTGTAGTTAGAACTCTTGGAAAAGGTTCTGATAGACTCATTGAATGCATCCCTGGTAGCCTATGCCTTAAACAAAGACAAAACATGTTCTCCCAAGTACAGCTCACACCTTACGAAGAGTTTTATCAATCTAAAATGTTCGTGCCCTTAAGTACAAAAATGTTCAATGAAAAAAATGGTATTATACTTTTTCATTAGGACATTAGGTCTCTGGTTGGGACCCGGAAGGAAATGAGTATACAACAGAAATCAAAAGATATAATAATATTAAGAAGAAGAATTTCAAAAACTGTTAAATTATACAGACCTGTAGGAATTAACTATTCTATGTATTTTTCAACCAATAAAAACCCATTAGAAGGTTTCTTTAATAAGCAATCATTACTAGGACAAATACCACCAAAATACTTGACAGGCGTAGTTGTAGGCCTACCACATGTTATTTTGGGATCATTTAGAAAATAATAATAACTCCATTCACCACTCCCGCAAATTCGAGAAAAAGATTTTCATGAGCCAGTGTGAAATTATTTTCTAACTAATGAAAACCCTCTATTCAAAAAGTTCACACCTTTATGTGAAATTAGAATTTGGATCTCACTTACGGATAGAAAAATAGAAGCATACTGCGTCTCGAGGTTCAAAACAATTTCGAAGTTTGATCTACATGTGCGGACACATATACAATAACCAGCAACTGCCGACTAAGCAGACTTGTCTACGAATTCACAAACACATTACGTTGACTATCATAAAGTAAGTCAGTCCACACATCTAAGGAAGCACTATGAACACTTAATTAGTTTATAAAACAAACTTCACTACAAGGAAAATTAGACATTTTATTGTTATTGTATATTTCTGAAATGAACATATAAATGTTATTTTAACTGATATTCTGCTTCTACTTCCCCCCCCTCCTTCTTTTAAAATTTGATTTAAAAGATGTGTTGTTAAATATTTGGAATTCTGATACTCAGCATCAAAAACCTGGTTAGTCGGATCCCAACAGACCTGAAAATCGAAGTAACAAAATGTGGAAGCTTAAAACTATGATTATCTCTGTTGCGATAGGAGCATTGTGTATGGTAAGAAATGGTACCGAAAATTATGTGAGTAAAATTCCTGGACACATTAGCATCTCAAAGCTACAAAAGATTACTTTGTGCGGAACTGCAAATATTATCCGCAAAACCCTCGTCATCTAAACAAAACGTCCCAAATGTGCATAGATAAAACTTGTAGAGAACCCTTTTTACTCATAGACCCCGAAGGGGACTTGATAATTAGACACTTAAAATTACTCTCTAACAAGATTGTACCACACACCGTCATCAACTAATAATTGTGCATATCCCTTCCTTTATTAATTCGCGCGACCGTTACGCTCTGCCAATACCTCTATTTATTCCGTTTTGATCGCGAGGGAACACAAAAGACATATCAGGGACGCTACTTTGTTTCAGTGAGAAAATAAAAGAAAGAAGGAAAGGTAGAAGTCTTTAACGTCTGCTTCAGTGAAATGGAAAAAATTTCGAATTCAAATCTTTTCATTTGTACCCCCTTACTTCTTCAAATAACGACCAGCATTCATATTTATAATTGTTATTGCAATATTTTGTTAAAGTTGTTAAGCTCAAATATTTAACGATGCGATAGGGGAATTTCTACCGATTTTTTTTTTGTCAGAGAACTCGCCATATGCCAATTCAATCATTGACTGAAAAATTAAGACACCAGTAATTTAAAATAGAAAAACAGTGTAATTTTCACGGGTTAAAACTACTACTACTACTACTAATAATAATAATAATAATAATGATAATAATAATAATAATAATAATAATAATAATAATAATATAAGGCAGATTCATTAAAGGGATTCTTGGTAGGCCATGTTTTAAAGAAATACAAAAAATTGTACTCACAGGTGATAAGCTTTATCTATGATAAGCTTTATCTTATGATAAGCTTTATCTATGAATAATGTGTGTGATCTTAATTTTTTTTTTTTTTTCATTTTTAAATGATCAGTAGAAAATTCGTGAAACCATTTCTGACCTTACGTCTTTGGTTGGGACACTGGAAGGAAATGTGTATACAACAATCAAAAGAAATATTAATAATTTCAGGGCCAATACTCTGCCCGTACCAAACAAGCTGATGTAGACAAAACCCGTACCCATCAGTGGCTACGCAGTGCAGGGTTGAAAGCGGAAACTGAAGGTTTTATCCTTGCTGCGTAGGACCAATGCTTACTAACTAGGAATTATCAAGCACATATACTAAAATATGGTGTCAGCCCAAAATGCAGATTCTGTGATAAATATCCAGAAACAATTGATCATCTTGTATCAGGTTGCACGATGTTGGCACCCACTGAATATAAAACCCGACATGACAGAGTGGGCCAATATCTACACTGGAAAATCTTCAACTTCTACGGGAAGGAAACTGAAAGAAACTGGTATGAACACCACCAAGACCCGGTTACGGAGATAGGACCTGTTACAATTCTATGGGACTACACAATACACACTGACAGAACAATCCAAGCCAACCGCCCAGATATTGTTATTAAAGACCACAAACAAAAACGGTGCCTTCTTATTGATATGGCAGTCCCTGCTGACTGCAATGTATCTTTGAAGATATTCAAAAAGTTGTCAAAATACAAGGACCTTGAAATAGAAATCTCTATGGGAACATCAACAATCCCTGTTGTAGTTGGTCGGAAAAGATTCCAATAGACTAATTGAAGGGATTCCTGGAAGTCCATGCCTCAAAGAGATACAAAAAATTGTTCTGACGAGTACAGCCCACACTTACGAAGAGCTTTATTTATGTAATTTTTTTTTTTTTTTTTTTTTTGTCAGTGGAAAGTGTCATGATACCATTTTAACCTTAGGTCACTGGGTGGGACCCGGAAGGAAATGTGTAAACGCCAGAAATAAAAAAAAAAATTTAAAAATTAATAATATATTAGCTAAATGAAATTTCCCCCAAAATGGTAGGACAAGAGGAATCGCGTGAGAAGACAAAAGACATATCAAAGACACTACTTGGTTTCAGTGAGAAAATAAAAGAAAGAAGCGATGCGCTCTTACTTATATGTCTAAAAGCTGCGTGCGCACGACAACTCGGGAACAGAGCGGCATAACCACCAACCAGGCATAGTTACCCAAATAATGATGTAACTATCCTCAGGGACATGCCAATTCAAATTGACAGGGAAATGAAAGCCACAACACACCTGATATTATCATAAAAGACCGGAAAATCAGGAAGTGTATGCTGATCGATATAGCAGTACCATCTGAGAGAAACACTTCCATGAAAATCATCGAAAAATTGTCCAAATACAAGAATATAGTGATTAACAGGATGTGGGAACTGAAGACTGAAATTGTGCCAATAGTAATCGGAGCACTGGTCCTCGTGAGAAAAGGAATGGATAATTTTATTAACAATGTCCCAGGTAACATTAACATACAATTGCCCAGAAGATCACCTTACGAGGAACATCCTATATACTAAGAAAAGTGCTATCAATTAAATGACAATTCTCTTAATTAAGGACCATAGTTTGAACCTCGCTCTACAGTATACAAAAAAGGAAACATAATACACAATTATTATTATTATTAATAATAATAATAATAATAATAATAATAATAATAGAGAAATTAGGGCTAACTAATGTAATGAAAGTTAATTCAAACTTCAGTAACGATAGTCTTTCAAATTTTGCTTAAATACCTACTAATAAACCATTAAGATTAGCGCTGGTAATCAGTCACTTGTTTTCTGTGGTTTCGAAGTTCAAAGAAAATTTGGGAGAACTTATGGAAATAATCAGATATTAAATTCTTACGCCGTTTTTTAATCAATTTCGCCCAGTCAAGGCTATAAAGTAAGGTGTTACCAAGAGTGAGTATATGAGAGAAAAAATAAAAACATCAAAAAGAGAGAGAAAATGAAAGAACAAGAATTAAGAAGACAGAAGATAACGACTAACACTGGATTTAAATCTCTGTAGATCAGAGTTGAATAAGAAGATACAATCAGGGAGACAGTTCCACGGGTGAGAAGGACGAGAAAAGAAACTGTTATTATAGAATTTACGATTACATCAGGCCATTTTCATTCTGTAAGATGATGAGATCATGTCGCCAATATCGTAATCGGCTTAAATTCATAAAGTCTAGATACCAAAGAGGAAAGCTCATCAAAACAATTAGCATGAAAATATTTATAGAAAAGGCAGAGGGAAGCTATATTATGACTTAAATTCATAAAGTCTAGTTACCAAAGAGGAAAGCTCATCAAAACAATTAGCATGAAAATATTTATAGAAAAGGCAGAGGGAAGCTATATTATGGCTTAAATTCATAAAATGTAGATACCAAAGAGGAAAGCACATCAGAACAATTAGCATGAAAATATTTATAGAAAAGGCAGAGGGAAGCTATATTATGACTTAAATTCATAAATTCTAGATACCAAAGAGGAAAGCACATCAGAACAATTAGCATGAAAATATTTATAGAAAAGGCAGAGGGAAGCTATATTATGGCTTAAATTCATAAAGTCTAGATACCAAAGAGGAAAGCTCATCAGAACAATTAGCATGAAAATATTTATAGAAAAGGCACAGGAAAAATGCGTTTCGGCGGTGGGAAAGTGACTGAAGCCGAGATGCCGTTAGGTCCTGTAATATTGCAGGTTCTTCATTGTACTTTAATAAGAATATTTAAATATATAGCAGAAGCACCAGACCATATGTGGCAGGAACTGAATTGACGAATGATAGATTTATAAATGTGATATATTCGGACGAGAAAAATTACCCAGCCCAACACAGTGAACCGACATTATTTTTACTGATCATTTATCTAAGTTATTAACTATTGCGAGCCAACTTCACAAAGTGAACCAACGTTCCTAGCAAAAGACCTAGCATTTGGTTCAATATAATCTTTCCAATTCATGTCAGCGGAAAATATGCCTAATCCTAATTGTAAAACTTTTGTCCGTTTCATTTGCTTTTCTTTTCTTTTTTTCTTTTTTTTTTTTTTTTTTTTTGTAAAATGGAAAACAGAGAAAATAAATTAAAGATGCGAATGAAGATTTTGATGATTTGACTGAAATAAAATCGCTGGTTTTATTTTACTGAAAATTACTATCGACGCAATTTCATCTTCACTTGGTCTTGTTTTAAATATAAACTAGCGCAGATACCTCCCTTGCTAGGATGATCTCTGAATAATAGTTTATTATAAACAAGTTATTTATATTTTTCAGCCATCTTATAGAAAATTAATGTTTATTCAATCTTTAAAATAAATCTTCATTGTTTTTTTTTTTGGTTTTTTTTTTTTTGGTTTGTTACAAAATAATTAAATTTAGGAAAATACCATACTACCAATACCAAAAAAAAAAAAAAAAACACTTTAATTTAAATAAAATATATTTAAATTCGTAAAACAAATATTCTTCACGGCTAATGTTGACTAATGTTGACTGTAATTCATGTCTGTCTCACCTAATTTTTATTTAAGTTTTTTTTTCCTTTCAAATATAGAGATAACTTGAAATGTAAACATAGTCACTTTTCAAGAGCCCCCAGACCAGATGTGGCAGAAATATTCAAAGCACGGACGAATGGCAGACTTATAAATACGTAAGATAGATTCTAGAGAGAAAAAATTTCTGGAACGACACAGGGGACCAGCTTTCCTGACAGCAGACCTAGAAGTTGATTCGATATAATCACCCCACTTCATGTCAGCGGAAAATGTTAGCCCGAGAAGGAGCACTGAGTATCTCCTCTGGAGGTTAACGCCAGACATGGAAGGTAGAAAAGAGTTTCTCAGGTGACTAATAGAGAGATTCGTTTTGGAGTGGGTGAAATTAACAAGCCATTCCTTGCCCCAGTTAACAACAGATTGTACATCATTTTATTAGATCAGCTGCGAATTTGACTTATCAAACTTAGTATGAAAACAAGACTAAATAGCCGATGGTGATAACAGGGGGACTAAAAAAAATACAAGCTTCTGGACAGGAATCTGCAGTTTTAAAAGGCTCCTATTTTATGCTGTTGAAAATTAATGGTTTTATTATTATTTCTTGAAGCCAGGAGACATATTTACTACTCCAGAGAACATGTGGCGTGTTTGAATGCCACACTGAAATCGAAGGGTATCGGAAATTTTGGTTATTATAACCTCCGGCCTTATGTTGTAAATACGGTACAGAGTACGATGCTATGAATTCCTGTAACTACCCAGGGTGGTAGTACCTGTTAGGGTCCCAACTATAGTGAACTCCTAAGCAAAAATAGAGCACCATGAAAGAATGAAAATTCTTTTTTATAACAAAATTACAAACAACATATTTTGTCAGCAGTAGAAAACATACAGTTGCACTCAAAATATGTTTAGTTGAAACCATAAAATTGTGTTCAAAATATTTAGATTTCAGCAATGGCAAATGTTCTGGTGTGCTACATTGCGTAATTCCACCAGGTGAAACTTTTATAGCTAAGCCTCTCGTTACTCTATCGCTATTTCCATGGCAAATGTTCTGACGCATTACATTGCTTACTTTCACTGGGTTAGATATTTACAGCTAAGGACGGCTAATGCCACATACACAGAGTCGAATCACCGTCATTTCCTTCGTATTCCATTGATAAAAAAAAAAGTAGCTCCACCCAGACCTCCTCTTTCCGAGAAAGTTTATTTTATGGAACAGACTTCCGAGTGGTTGCTTCCCCGATCATTAAAATCTTTAATCCATTCAAGCCCAAACACGTCCCGCAACAGTCATAGACAACTTTATTCAGTAACACTTTGCCTTGAGTGAATTTCGGGCCTTATATTGGGTGAACACTTAGTAAAAAAAAAGTCTTTATATCTAATTTCTCACCTACCTGGATGTAAGCATTTGTGTTGGTATTTCCGTGTGTATTCGTAAAAATGCATATTCGTTTATTTGAGTACGTGTGTGTCCACGCCCATGTTTTTTGTGTATCTGTGTGTGTATCTTTCATATAAACATGCGTGCGCGTGTATGTCTTCCGTTTTTGTGGGTGGGTGGGTATTATTTTCTGAACGTGCGTATTTCTGTGTAGGTGCATATGTGTGCGAGTCAACTTTGACATCAATGAACGTGTATCAGCGAACTTTTATTCTGATTGTAGTGCTATTCAGTAACATTAACGTTTTTTTTTTCTCCCATTTTTTATCTTTCTTCTTTTTGCTTTCTTTTATTGCGCGGGGTGGGGACCTGTGCTTTTAATGTTGTCTTTGACAGAACTGAGTTTTAAAAACTTTTAATGTCTAACGTTCGATAGAATTTCCTTTTCACTACGCATGCGCTCTTACTAATATGTCTAAAAGCTGCGTGCGCATGACAACTCGGGGACAGAGCGTCTATGAATAAAACCGTCTGCCAACGATTCGTTATTTAATGTAGAAATGTCACTTGTCTCTCAAACTATGTATTTAGTCACAGACTCCGTTCATTTCGCGCCAATGTATGCATATATCTTCTCTTTTTCATCTGTAAACCTATATATACTTTTACGGGCAAACGCGTTGTCATAGAGGTAGACATATCAATAAGTAGAAAGCCTAATAATGAAAAAAAGCATTTATGTTACACGGCAAATACTTCGTTTTTATTATTTTTCTCCCTTTTCAGTGCACTTAATTCGGTGAGTAGATCGAGCATTATAGAATGAAATGTTCAGATCTAAAATCAACTAAAACGTACTTGTCAACCTAGCTTTATTGATACACCATCGTATATGTTTACATTCAATAGCATATCAAATGAATCTCATATCACTAAGCAAAACAAAAAGAAAACACAAATCCTACAAATCGTTAACAATAACATAAAATAATATCGTATGAACTATAAAAATACTACAAATTACTAGAAGCGTTAAGTAATATTATTGCTCCCAGCCTGGCATCTCGACTTCAGTTCCTCCCGATTGATCCCGCGTAATGTTGCCTCCCTCTCCCTTTTCTATAAATATTTTTATGGTAATTATTTGGACGAGATCTTCGCTATCGTATGGTACGAATTGTACATATTTAGTTAGCATTTTCATAGAGACAATGTGGTATTATGGTGGATGTAGTGAGAAAGGTAAGTAAGAATGTGTTGTTTAGTGTTGGGAATATTGTGGTATGTTTGGGTCAGTTTTTGTGGCTATCTAAGTTTAAAGTTAAGACCGACGAAGACGTCCTTTCCCCAATCCCCATTTTTGGCCTTGTGCCACATTTCTGTGCATATATCAGAATAAATATTGCTCTTCGCTATTGTATGGTATGAATTGTACATATTTGGTTAGGACTTTCATAGAGACAATGTGATATTATAGTGGATGTAGTGAGGAAGGTAAGTAAGAATGTGTTGTTTAGTGTTGGGAATATTGTGGTTGTTTGGATCAGTGTTCGTGGCTAGCTAAGTTTAAAGTTAAGACCGTTCATTACTGGCCTTGTGCTATATTTTGTAAATATTACAAATAAATATTGCTCTTTGTTCTTGTAACGGCATTCACCCGGGGTGGGTTGAGCCGGCTCCAATATTGGAGTTTCATGAATTCACAAGCGGTCCCCAAACCTGAATGTTGGGCACATGAGATTTGATTATAGTGGTGAAGGTTTCGTGCTGGACCATCCACACTTTTTGAAGGGCCGATTACAGAGAAGGTCCCCAAACGACCTGCCGCAGGTTTTGAATTCAGAGTTTTCCTTCTCCTAGACCAGTTGCCATTCAAGGCCATAGAACCCAGTCTCTCCTGCTATTTTATCCATAGCTGGAGGTAGAAGAAGAGAATTCATAACTTTCCCAAGGGTATTAGCACGTAAGTGAATGTAATGGATTCGACTGGAATTCGAACTCGGCTCTCCGATTCCTCAATCCAAGCCGCTATAGATTACTCCACCTCCTCCTCCTGAAATATCGCTTTTGCTATGGTACTGACGCTTTATGAATTTAAGGGCGGTACTAGAATGGCTATACATCATTGGAGCCATTTTTCCTCCAAGTTCATTACTAGTTCGAATTTACCAAATATTTTCACCATTCCTTTCGTTGCCTACTTTGGCAATTCATGTTTTCCATTACAATTATTTTCATTTATTATTTTTTCTTATTTTTATATTTATTTTTGTCAGAACTAACACCTGGTTATAAGATCAACCAAAACGAATAAGGACAGGGAGCAGCACAGTTAGAGAAACAAATCAAAACAGAAAAAAAAAGATTATATAACTATCAACAAGAGATTCTAGTTTTACACTGCAAAACATATACAAATGCTGACTGTGAAAGCAATGTGTATCTCCTCTGGAGGTTAGCATCAGATATGAAAGATAGAAAGGAGTTTCTCAGGTGACTAACAAAGAACAGTTTCGTTTTGGTGGCGGTAAAATTAACAACGCATTCCTTACCCCAGTTAACAACAGTTAAGTTAGCTTATTTTATTAGATCAGCTGCCAATTTGACTTATCGAATCGATCAAACTGAGTGAAATAGAGCGAAATTACAAAAATTAAAAAAGGCTGATGAAATTTGGGAGGGCCATGATCGCCGACATCCTCAGCTTATGGAAGAAGACATTATCATTGTTTTTTGCTATTTTTTTCAAATATCGCGTCTTCGTGTGACAGTTCGTTTTATTGTATCGATTTCTTAAAATTAATTTATGTATTGCACGTAAATTTTCTAAAATTTTATTGATATTTTTTAATCGCGTTCGTCCCAAGCAAGGCAATAAAGCCACTAAAACTACTGAGTATTAAGTCTGGATGCAAGAGAAAACAGAAACAATACTAAGGAGCGAGAACAGAAGAAAAGTAATCAGGAGGATAGTAAATATCAAATAACATTGCATTTAAAGTTCACTGAGAACCGAAAGGGAGTTCCACGAGCGAGAAGTGTGAGAAAAGAAACTGTTAGCATAGAACTTACGGTTGCATCTAGCTAGCTCATCTATGAAATGGTGAGATCTTGCCAGCAATCTAGTCGTCGTCTTACTTCGTTATGTGCCGTGTCCACTCAGGACGTAAGTGATCATGGCTCTCCACAACTTCCTGTCCTTTGTAGCTTTCAATAAACTTTTCTACCAGAGGAGGACTGACATTGAAAATAAATTTAAAACAATTCCCCGAGGTAGACATTTAGGGGCTGATGATAGCTGCGTACAGAACGGTTCGAAATGTTGAGGCAATTTTCGTTTTTTGCTATATATATATATATATATATATATATATATATATATATATATATATATATATGGGAAGTGTTTTAACAGGGGACCAGAAAGATCGACACTGAGATCCGAAGATGCATTGGGATAGCCAAAGATACATTCCAAAAGTTAAGCAGAGTAATAAGAAATAAGAAAATTTCGCTAAAAACAAGGAAAAGAGTACTAAACTGCTACGTGAAACCCGTCCTCCTGTATGCCAGGGAGTACTGGATGCTCTCCTCAACGATGAAGAGAAGACTTGAAGCAACAGAAATGTGGTTCTATAGAATGATGTTGAGGATCCTCAGCATAGCCGCGTACAGAACGGCTTGAAATAGACTATTTCATGTCGAGGTAATTTTTGGTTTTTGACTGTAAAAAAATACATATGCTCTGTTATAATAAATACATCGAGATTTTTGTTTTAATAATTAATATTACTAGGATCCAACTTGATTATATACCAACGGATCGTTTACCTGTAATATATATATATATGTATATATATTAAGAAATGGACAAAGTCCGACAATTTATTTATTAAAGACATTTTTATGTTTAACGTTCTTTTTATAGATACAAGTATTTAAGTAAATGCTCTGTTTATAATAAACAGTATTAAATAACATTTACCGGCCTGAATGTCCGAGAAATTTTCATAGAAAATTTTCGTCCTTTGACAGGATTCGAACCTGCATCCTATATGGAACCGTCATTTAGCCTGACGTGCCTAAGATTTAAGTTTATAAGCAGTAAATTCGACCTTGCCAACCGAAAGATCCTTTGCGGCCGAGCGGTTATGCACGTCAGGCTAAATAGCAGTTCCATATAGGATGCAGGTTCGAATCCTGTCAAAGGACGAATATTTTCTATGAAAATTTCTCGGACATTCGGGTCGGTAAATGTTATTTAATACTGTTTATTATAAACAGAGCATTTACTTAAATACTTGTATCTATAAAAAGAACGTTAAACATAAAAATGTCTTTAATAAATATATATATGTGTGTGTGTATGTATGTATATATATATAAAAGAGAACATTGAAGTTCACAGTCAGAGGCGACATGCTGTTTCATGCTGGATGCAATCGTCAGGCCGCGAATGGTGTATTTTTCTTCGGCTATTTATATATATGGATCAGTGGTGCATTGTGGGTAATCTATTCTGGCAGTTATTTTTGCGGGAGTGGTTTGTTAGTTTGTTTATTTATTTGTTTTATGTTTTTTGTTTTTTTTTTGTTTTTTGTTTTTGTTTTTTTTTAAGCATTTCACCCCAAGCAAGGCGGGAAGCCACTAGGACGCCAGGAGTTACAGAACATTTAGAGCAATATCAAATAGGAGTGATAGAAGAAAGGATGAGGGTAGTGGATAGATCAAGGCAACTGGAGATGGCGATTGACATTACATTCGAATAGCTGGAGATTATAGCTCACAAGGAAACAGGTAAAGAGAAGGGAGTTCCACAGGCGAGAGCGGGATGCCAGCCTTGTAAGGCGCTGGAACTCAAGATGTCAGGGAACCAGCGAATGCAGCTCCTCGGAGCAATTGCCATGAAAGTATTTGTAGAACAGACAGAGGGTGGCGACGACGCGTCTGTGAGAAAGTGACTGTAGACGAGACGCCAGGGCAGGGGCAACTACATTGCATATCCGCCTCTGGAGCCTATCAAGAACCCCGAGGCAAACAGAAGGGGCACCAGACCATATATGGCAGCAATACTCCATGCAAGGTCGAACTTTTCGGTTTTTGATGTTTTATTAACGATGTAAAGAAAATGGGGGGGGGGGGTGCATAGGTCGCTTATTTAATAGTTTGTTTTGGTTTGGGAAGATAATTAAAGCTATTTATTCATCCAATGTTTAAATTTCTTGCCATAGTCTATTCTGTTATTTTAGCGGATTTTAATTTATTTATTTGAATTGGTTATTTTTACTTGTTTATACACACACACACACACACACACACATATATATATATATATATATATATATATATATATATATATATATATATATTCCATTTCTTTGGACTTTTCTTTCTAGAAAATATTTTCCCTATTCTGAATCGTCTTCAGATTTCTATGTCATGTTTACCGTTTTCCGATACTTCTTCTCAAGACACGGGTAATCATGGCTCTCCACAACTTCCTGTCCCACGCAGCTCTTAATCAACTTTGTCTTTCTATTATTTTTTCTAATCTCTGTTCCGACATCCATTTACTGAAGGCCACTAAGCATATTATGCATTGTTATCCACAGTCCCTCTTGCCCTCTATCTGTCCCGTGTGTATCAAATTCACCAAGTCCTCCTTCCTCATTATGTGTCCCAGAAACCTCAACTATCACTTCCTCATGTTAAGTATAATTTACCATTTTGCTTCAATTTTCTTTAAAACTTCATCGTTGCTCATTTGTTCAGTCCATGGTATCCTCAACATCCTTCTGTTGCTTCAGGTGTCTTCTTCATCTTTAAGCGGATTCTCCAACACATTATCAAACGCCTTTGGTCAATGGAACCATCAAAATGGAAATATTTCACTCCCAAATGGTTGTGGAGTTTCAGTTTCAAGTATCCAATACTTGATTAACCATGTCTATCCAAACAATAAAACGTCATTTCATGGATGCAAACTGGCTTTGAGAGACGGCCAAGCTCCCAGGAATCAAGCTGTGGATAGAATAAACTAAAAACGTCTCCAAGAAATTCCAAAAGAAATCATGAAGAAATTCTCCATTGACACTGTGGTTGAAAAAGAGCAATAGAGTTCCTGAGCTCATTGGATCCTCTTGGTATAGCATCACACAATTTGGAACTAAAACAAAATGTGCCAGTTATGCTCTTGAGAAATCTGGATCCTCCAAATCTTTGTAATGGAACAAGGTTAATTATCAAGAAGTTGCTTCCTCATCTCTTGGAAGCAAAAATTCTTACTGGTCCAGGAAAGGAAAAGTGTTTTACTTCCAAGAATCCGCTTAATTTCTCCAGATCTTCCTTTTGAGTTCAAAAAACTTCAGTTTCCAATGAAAGTGAGCTATGTCAATCAACGAGGCCCAAGAAAAATCATTGAAATTAACTGGACTTCATCAAATGGAACCCTGCTTTTCTCACGGTCAGCTCTATGTTGGTTATTTAAGGGTTGGGAATGGAAACAAGCTATTTGTACTGACCCCAAATGGAAAAACCCAAATGTTGTTTATCATGCAGCTTTGCAATAAGTTCCAAATAGACAAATTGTACCATAGTTTTAATGAAAAGTTAATTCTTTGATAAATATTGTTCAAGTTTAATAAAATTTAACACTCAACGCATGAAGTATTATCTTTAGGCTGAAGACCCTATCCAGTGCAATCCACACAGGTACACCTCCTTCTGCCATTGTAAGGCTCTTCCTGATAACATTTTGAGCATAAACATTGTGTTCTTTGTTCCAATCTCTTTGACGAACTGGCACGGTTCTTGTCTTATCTTGGATCTGATTCTGCTGCACGCTCTATTCATCAGAATTCGGATGATAAGTTTCGTTATATGGTTCATTAATCTGATTGCCTGATGAAGTTCACATTCGTTTGTGCTTCTTAAGCAATGCTATCAAAATAGATCTACTTCCGGTATACCACTACTGTTGTAGATTTCTTTTTTTTATTTTTGTGAACTTGTCTATGACGAAATCGTCTAAGGCCTCCAGCATCGCTGTTATTATTCCGTCTGGCCCTGCCGCTTTGTTTCTGTTCAATTTGACCGTTGTTGTTTCCACTTCGGTTTTAATATTTCCGGTCCGTAGATATTTATGTATATGGCCAGTTGTTCTCTTTCATCTTAGAAGAGTTCTCCAAATCCAAGAGGATGCAGTGAGTTCAGGAACCCTGTTGGATAATTCACTGCCTGCTCTTTTTCAGCCACAGTTTCAATGAGAAAGTACTTCATGTTTCAATTTCTTTCCATCTCTGGGCTATTTTTTTCTTTTTCTAATCTCAGTACTCCCTGCTTGGACTTTACGCGTCCTGTGTTTTTGTCATGTTTATCCTCTTATATTGTATGAATATCTACTTTATCTGTGATACTCATTAATTATATTTCTGCACATTTTTGTTGAGCCATTCCTATTTAGCTTGCCTGCATTTGTTCTTTATTCCTTTGTGTTATGGGGTCCACCCCTTTTTCTATATAAGTGGACTCTACCAAGTATACCTGGACTGCTGCCGTTAAATACCCAGAGTTACAGTCAGTAAGGGTAGTCGGATAGAGAGACGTCAGTCGATGTCGGACGACTGGCTGATCGGTTGAACTCTCTCCCTTCGGGCGGGGAGTAACCCGAACGAGGTTATGCCGAAGGGCAGAGTCTCGTTCGGGGAGGTTAACCGACCCTGGACCCGTTTATACGGGTTCAAAGGGTATATTTTTGGCCGAGCCCACGGAGATCGCACGTTAAACCGGCCTTGTGCCACATGATACCCTCGTGGGAGCGGTGACTAAATATTAGTCGGATAGAGAGACGTCAGTCGATGCCGGACGACCGGCTGATCGGTTGAACTCTCTGCCTTCGGGCGGGGAGAAACCCGAAGGAGGCTACGCCGAAGGGTGGATTCTCTTTCGGGGAGATAAACCGGTCCTGAACCCGTTTATACGGGTTAAATGGGCATATTTTTGGCCGAGCTCGGAGATCCCACGTTAAACCGGCCTTGTGCCACATGATACCCTCGTGGGTGGGGTGACTAAATACTAGTCGGAAATCGGATAGTGAGAGGATGCACGGAGAGTGAGAGAATATACGAACGGAGATAGTGTGAGGTAACCTCTTGTAGAAGTCAGTTACAAGCACGTAGACTCTAAGGAAGTCCTACTTCGAGACTGTATATATTAGGTTGGTGGAAAAATAATGACGTAATAATGTCGTTTTTTGACGTATTTTTTAACGTCAAAAACGACATTATTACGTCATTATTTTTCCACCAACCTAAAACCTATCTGTATTTGCTACTAACCATGTTCCTGGACTTACTAACAGTATTACTCTTTGTATGATTGTGTAAATACATTTTATTTCTTATATTTAATTATTGCGTCATTCCTTGGAGACCGAATTCATCTCGGAATCCACAACACTTTGTATAGTGTCCTATATTCAGTTTCAAGTCTTCGCATAGTTTTTACTCTTTTCCATCATGTCGATAATATCGTCTGTATTCCATTCATTTTTTTTCTTTGTCTACTTTCGTTTGGGTTGATCTCGATTGCTGATGTCACTAAAGCTTATCTTTAAGTGTTTCCATTTTTCTTTTAATAATTTCTTATTGCTATTCACACTGCATTTTCCTGTATATTCGTGTCGTTCAAGAGTTTCTCATATTTGAGTTCTACCTTATTCCGCCATCGATTTACTCCAACTCACTAAGTCGCTTATGCCTTTTCCTCTGTCCCTCTTACCTTCAATCTGCCCTGTGAGTATAAAAATTTCCAAGCCGCCTTTCCTCACTATGTGTCTTAAAATGTCTATGTAATGCGCCAAGTGTAAATGTATATTTTTGCATTTAATTTCTTTGACTTTCACAATTTTTCATATATATATATATATAAAATATATATATATATATATATATATAAGTAAAAAATTATCCGGATTTTCGCCATGACCTATTTTAATATATCAACTTATAGATCAATAAATAGTGCTACAAAAACAGTGCTCAATGTAAATTATAAAATATACAGAACAATATGCAGTATACAATGCAAAAATATGTAATATCTGCAAAACTACAGTATACACAATTTATAAAATATTTATACTATATAAAATGTACACAATGTAAAAAAGAATTAAAAAGTATAAAGGATATGGAGTATAAACAAAATATACAAAATATACAATATAAAAATCATACAATGTATAAAGAATATACAATGTATACAAAATATACAGTATAAAATATTAAAAAATACACAATGGAAAAGTATTCAATTGATAAAGATTATACAATACATACGATATATATATAATATGAAATAGTACTCAATGTAAAAATGCATACACCGTATAAAATATATACAGCATATACAATGAACAAAATATAAATTATGAAACAAAAGTATACATGTACAAAAGATATAAAATATGAAAAATATACAATGCCAAATGTATACAATGTAAACAAAAAAGATTATACAATACAAAATAAACAATGTAAAAGTATTTAATTTATAAAAAATATACATTATAAAATATAAAAAATATACAATGTAAAAAAGTACACAATGTATAAAAAGAAGATACAGTATAAAATATGAAAATGCATAATGGAAAGAAGTATACACCGTATAAAAAGTTACAGTATATAATATAAAATGTATACAATTTAAAAGGTATACAATGTATGAAAAGATACAATATACAATATAAAGATTATACAATGTAAAACGTACACAATGTATCAAAAGGAAAAATATATACAATGTATAAAAATATGCAGTGTAATATATAAACGGTAGAAAATATATGAAAATGATATAGTATGCAATATAAACAATATACAATTATAATATGTATACAATTTATAAAAGATATACAACATACAATCTAAAAAATATACTATTTAAAAATGTATACAATATATAAAAATGATACACTGTACAATATAAGACATTTACAATGTAAAAAGTATACAAAGTATAAAAAGATAATATTTAAAAGAGTACAATGTATAAAATGATAGAGTATAAAATGTAAAAAGTATACAATGTACAAAGAAGATACGGTATACAATTTAAAAATAAACATATAAATATACAATATAAAAAGATTATACAATTTGCACAATATAGAAAATTTTAAAAATATACAATATAAAAATACAGAATGTATAAAAATAGAGTATACAATATAAAAAATATACAATATAAAAATATACGATATAAAAAGTATACAATGTAAAAATGGATACAGTATGCAATATAAAAATATATAATATAAAAATATACAATATTAAATGTATACAATATATAAAAATATACAATATACAATATAAAAATATATAAGCTAAAAGTATACAATGTATAAGAATATACAGTATACAATATAAAAAGATATATATTTTACAATCTAAAAAGTATGTATTAAAAGATATCTGTCTATCCACATCGAGCACTGTTTTGTTTACACCTTATACTAAATTAAGTAAATAATTATTCGCTTACCCGTGTATACACGCTAACTCAAGTATATACAGTTGCTAATATCTAATTATTTGGTTTATATATATATATATATATATATATATATATATATATATATATATATATATATAAATTTAAATATTAATATCTAATTTTTTGGTTTATATATATATATATATATATATATATATATATATATATATATATATATATATATATATAATGCTAACGTGAGTGTGACACTGTGTCACACTTTTCAACTTTACTCCCAGCGGTCGTAGCTCAACATATACTATTTTGGGGTCGGATCCAGACCGCAATCCTGAAATTTTGGATTCCTAAATTTTCATTACTGCAATTGTTTTCGGCGATGTTTTTACGGCGAATTTTTTGTACGATAATTTTTTTTTTATAACTTGGAAATAAATTTAAGAATAATTGAAATTAATTGTGAAATCCACCGAAAGTTACCCATGAAATAAAAATAATTGTTTGTACGGAAAGTAGGGACCTACGTACACCACATTATCTTTAAATTTAGTGGCGGCGGAAGAATTTTCGTTGTCCTTTTAAAAGGTAAGCTTAAATATTAATGCAATACTTAAAGGCAGCGATCAATTTTGAGTTCTTCTGTAGATTATTATTGCCTATCGCATCTACTCTTCCCTGCCAATTGGGATGAAAGCCTAATCAAGAGCTAGCTTAAATGTCCTCTGAAAAATCGCATTTAAGTTAGTATATATATAGTCGACTCTCCCGTCGAATTCAACGCATGAGGGTCAAGCAGATCAGTTCCTAGGAAACCGACAGCCCGACAACAGCGCATGAGATTTAATTATAGTGGTGAAGGTTTCGTGCAGGACCATCAACACTTTTTGAAGGGCCGAATACAGAGACCTGGTGCACTACGTACCACAAGGTCCCCAAACGACCCTCCGCGGGTTTTGAATTCAGAGTTGTCCTTCTCCTAGACCAGTTGCCACCGAAGGCTATAGAACCCAGTCTGTCCTGCTATTTTACCCATAGCTGGAGGGAGAAGAAGAGGATTCACACTTTCCCCAAGGGTATATGTAAAATTAACGAAGTGGGGAAGTTTCGTTAATTTTACATATGCTTGATGAGGTCCATCAAAAACGTGTGAATTTCTTTTCATTTTTCATTTCAACCTTTGGAAGTAAAGTCTGATGATCCAGAGCCCTGTTAAAGGGGTTGTGGTGAAATAACTTATTACATGGAACCTTAAAGTGGTCTGTTTTTATTCAAACAAATATATATATATATATATATATATATATATATATATATATATATATATATATATATATAATGATTAAAAATTGTTAACACTGCTGTGGGAGCCTCTTTTCTTTAAATAGTTTTCATTCTGTCGATCATGGCTCTCCCCACATTCCTTTTTTATTAACTGTAAACTGCATGATTTCTTGGGAAATGTAGTCGTTTCCCTATGCTTTTTCCACACTGGGGATTTCAATTCTTCATCTAGACTGGCCGTCACCCAAGACGAGACAGTTACGTCACGCTTGCTACTATCATTTTTCAGAAAAGTACTCCCGTATATGTGCTAACCTTTTATTGAATCACCTGGTGGGGGGAGACTAATAAAATGTTTTGGCAGGTAAGATGAACAGGTGGAAACTTTGAAATCATAATAGCACTACTTTTTTTTTAATCAAGGTCTTTCTTTAGAATTGTTAAGCATTTTTTATAAAAGTCACCCTCATATGGATTTAGAGACAGACACAGAGTGAAAGAGTGTACTTCATCCTTTTTTTTTTTTTTTTTTTTGTTCTATCCCCAAACTGATAACTTCAAGAAGATAGAAATGCCCAGCGATTTCCTACTGAGCAATTCTATTTTTACCGGCCTTAATTACACATTTATCGTTTGCCTTGACTGCCTTTAATCTTATTCCAGCGATAAGATTAGGCGAGGAGTTTTTCGCTACCCTCGATTCATCCGCATACATAATCGAATTGCTTTACTTTTATTGGGTTTCAAGTAAGAAAAGCTTGATATAGATCTTCACGGCGAATGGTGAAAGCAAGGGAATTGTTGATTTTCATTTTCTATTTTTCTTTCTGAATAGTTTGTCTTCTTCCTCCTCCTATTTCTCTCCCTTCCTTTCTGTCCCTTCTTTATTTAAATTATCGAATCTTTTTTCTTTCGTTCTTTCTTTCTTTCTTTCTTTGACAGTTCTAGCCTTCTGTCTTTCCTGGTTTTATCTTACTTACTTTTTTTCTTTTCTAATCTTCTTTTGTCTAACCTTTATCTTCCTCTTTTTTAGTTTATATAACTTTCTTATTTAACCTTTTTTTAATACTTTCTTTCTTTGAGTTATCTAAGCTTCTATGTTTTTTTTTAGTAATCTAACCTTTATTTAATTCTTTTTTGGGGTCATCTACCCTTACTGCTAGCTTTCTTTCTTTGAGATATTTTAGTTATTTAAGTGTCTTTCTTTCTCTTTTGAGTCATCTAACCGTCTTTCTTTCTTTCTATCTTTCTTTTTTCTGTCTTTTTCCTATTTATGTAACCATCCTTTCTTTCGTTTTTTATTTATCTGACGTTTTTGTTTCTTTCGTTCTTTCTTTCTTTCTTTCTTCAATTATGTAATCATTCTTTCTTTCTTTCTTTCTTTTTTTATCTGACATTCGTTCTTTCTTTCTTTCTTTCTTTCTTTCTTCAATTATGTAATCATTCTTTCTTTCTTTCTTTCTTTTTTTATCTGACATTCGTTCTTTCTTTCTTTCTTTCTTCAATTATGTAATCATTCTTTCTTTCTTTCTTTCTTTTTTTATCTGACATTCGTTCTTTCGTTCTTTCTTTCTTTTTTATCTGACATTCGTTCTTTCTTTCTTTCTTTCTTCAATTATGTAATCATTCTTTCTTTCTTTCTTTCTTTTTTTATCTGACATTCGTTCTTTCTTTCTTTCTTTCTTCAATTATGTAATCATTCTTTCTTTCTTTCTTTTTTATTTGACATTCGTTCCTTCTTTCTTTCTTCAGTTATGTAAACATTCTTTCTTTCTTTCTTTTTTATCTGACATTTGTTCTTTCTTTCTTTCTTTCTTCAATTATGTAATCATTCTTTCTTTCTTTCTTTTTTTATCCGACATTTGTTCTTTCTTTCTTTCTTCAGTTATGTAACCATTCTTTCTTTCGTTTTTATCTGACATTCGTTCTTTCTTTCTTTATTTCTTTCATTCTTTCTTTCTTTCTTCAGTTATGTAATCATTCTTTCTTTCTTTCTTTTTTCAGTTATCTAACGATGTTTTCTTTTTGGTTTTTACTTATCTGACGTTCATTCATTTTTTCTTTCTTTCTTTCTTTCTTTCTTTCTTTCTTTCTTCAGTTATGTAAACATTCTTTCTTTCTTTCTTTTTTATCTGACATTCGTTCTTTCTTTCTTTCTTTCTTCGGTTATGTAATCATTCTTTCTTTCTTTTTTATCTGACATTCGTTCTTTCTTTCTTTCTTTCTTACTTTCTTCAGTTATGTAATCATTCTTTCTTTCTTTCTTTTTTATCTGACATTCGTTCTTTCTTTCTTTCTTACTTTCTTCAGTTATGTAATCATTCTTTCTTTCTTTCTTTTTTATCTGACATTCGTTCTTTCTTTCTTTCTTACTTTCTTCAGTTATGTAAACATTCTTTCTTTCTTTCTTTTTTATCTGACATTCGTTCTTTCTTTCTTTCTTTCTTACTTTCTTCAGTTATGTAATCATTCTTTCTTTCTTTCTTTTTTATCTGACATTCGTTCTTTCTTTCTTTCTTACTTTCTTCAGTTATGTAAACATTCTTTCTTTCTTTCTTTTTTATCTGACATTCGTTCTTTCTTTCTTTCTTTCTTCAGTTATGTAATCATTCTTTCTTTGTTTTTATCTGACATTCGTTCTTTCTTTCTTTCTTTCTTACTTTCTTCAGTTATGTAATCATTCTTTCTTTCTTTCTTTTTTATCTGACATTCGTTCTTTCTTTCTTTCTTTCTTACTTTCTTCAGTTATGTAATCATTCTTTCTTTCTTTCTTTTTTATCTGACATTCGTTCTTTCTTTCTTTCTTTCTTCAGTTATGTAATCATTCTTTCTTTCTTTCTTTTTTATCTGACATTCGTTCTTTCTTTCTTTCTTACTTTCTTCAGTTATGTAATCATTCTTTCTTTCTTTCTTTTTTATCTGACATTCGTTCTTTCTTTCTTTCTTACTTTCTTCAGTTATGTAATCATTCTTTCTTTCTTTCTTTTTTATCTGACATTCGTTCTTTCTTTCTTTCTTACTTTCTTCAGTTATGTAAACATTCTTTCTTTCTTTCTTTTTTATCTGACATTCGTTCTTTCTTTCTTTCTTTCTTCAGTTATGTAATCATTCTTTCTTTGTTTTTATCTGACATTCGTTCTTTCTTTCTTTCTTTCTTACTTTCTTCAGTTATGTAAACATTCTTTCTTTCTTTCTTTTTTATCTGACATTCGTTCTTTCTTTCTTTCTTTCTTCAGTTATGTAATCATTCTTTCTTTGTTTTTATCTGACATTCGTTCTTTCTTTCTTTCTTTCTTACTTTCTTCAGTTATGTAATCATTCTTTCTTTCTTTCTTTTTTATCTGACATTCGTTCTTTCTTTCTTTCTTACTTTCTTCAGTTATGTAAACATTCTTTCTTTCTTTCTTTTTTATCTGACATTCGTTCTTTCTTTCTTTCTTTCTTCAGTTATGTAATCATTCTTTCTTTGTTTTTATCTGACATTCGTTCTTTCTTTCTTTCTTTCTTACTTTCTTCAGTTATGTAATCATTCTTTCTTTCTTTCTTTTTTATCTGACATTCGTTCTTTCTTTCTTTCTTACTTTCTTCAGTTATGTAAACATTCTTTCTTTCTTTCTTTTTTATCTGACATTCGTTCTTTCTTTCTTTCTTTCTTCAGTTATGTAATCATTCTTTCTTTCTTTCTTTTTTATCTGACATTCGTTCTTTCTTTCTTTCTTACTTTCTTCAGTTATGTAATCATTCTTTCTTTCTTTCTTTTTTATCTGACATTCGTTCTTTCTTTCTTTCTTACTTTCTTCAGTTATGTAATCATTCTTTCTTTCTTTCTTTTTTATCTGACATTCGTTCTTTCTTTCTTTCTTACTTTCTTCAGTTATGTAAACATTCTTTCTTTCTTTCTTTTTTATCTGACATTCGTTCTTTCTTTCTTTCTTTCTTTCTTCAGTTATGTAATCATTCTTTCTTTGTTTTTATCTGACATTCGTTCTTTCTTTCTTTCTTTCTTACTTTCTTCAGTTATGTAAACATTCTTTCTTTCTTTCTTTTTTATCTGACATTCGTTCTTTCTTTCTTTCTTTCTTCAGTTATGTAATCATTCTTTCTTTGTTTTTATCTGACATTCGTTCTTTCTTTCTTTCTTTCTTACTTTCTTCAGTTATGTAATCATTCTTTCTTTCTTTCTTTTTTATCTGACATTCGTTCTTTCTTTCTTTCTTACTTTCTTCAGTTATGTAAACATTCTTTCTTTCTTTCTTTTTTATCTGACATTCGTTCTTTCTTTCTTTCTTTCTTCAGTTATGTAATCATTCTTTCTTTGTTTTTATCTGACATTCGTTCTTTCTTTCTTTCTTTCTTACTTTCTTCAGTTATGTAATCATTCTTTCTTTCTTTCTTTTTTATCTGACATTCGTTCTTTCTTTCTTTCTTACTTTCTTCAGTTATGTAAACATTCTTTCTTTCTTTCTTTTTTATCTGACATTCGTTCTTTCTTTCTTTCTTTCTTCAGTTATGTAATCATTCTTTCTTTGTTTTTATCTGACATTCGTTCTTTCTTTCTTTCTTTCTTACTTTCTTCAGTTATGTAATCATTCTTTATTTCTTTCTTTTTTATCTGACATTCGTTCTTTCTTTCTTTCTTACTTTCTTCAGTTATGTAAACATTCTTTCTTTCTTTCTTTTTTATCTGACATTCGTTCTTTCTTTCTTTCTTTCTTCAGTTATGTAATCATTCTTTCTTTCTTTCTTTTTTATCTGACATTCGTTCTTTCTTTCTTTCTTTCTTCAGTTATGTAATCATTCTTTCTTTCTTTCTTTTTTATCTGACATTCGTTCTTTCTTTCTTTCTTACTTTCTTCAGTTATGTAATCATTCTTTCTTTCTTTCTTTTTTATCTGACATTCGTTCTTTCTTTCTTTCTTACTTTCTTCAGTTATGTAATCATTCTTTCTTTCTTTCTTTTTTATCTGACATTCGTTCTTTCTTTCTTTCTTACTTTCTTCAGTTATGTAAACATTCTTTCTTTCTTTCTTTTTTATCTGACATTCGTTCTTTCTTTCTTTCTTTCTTCAGTTATGTAATCATTCTTTCTTTGTTTTTATCTGACATTCGTTCTTTCTTTCTTTCTTTCTTACTTTCTTCAGTTATGTAATCATTCTTTCTTTCTTTCTTTTTTATCTGACATTCGTTCTTTCTTTCTTTCTTTCTTCAGTTATGTAATCATTCTTTCTTTCTTTCTTTTTTATCTGACATTCGTTCTTTCTTTCTTTCTTACTTTCTTCAGTTATGTAATCATTCTTTCTTTCTTTCTTTTTTATCTGACATTCGTTCTTTCTTTCTTTCTTACTTTCTTCAGTTATGTAATCATTCTTTCTTTCTTTCTTTTTTATCTGACATTCGTTCTTTCTTTCTTACTTTCTTCAGTTATGTAAACATTCTTTCTTTCTTTCTTTTTTATCTGACATTCGTTCTTTCTTTCTTTCTTTCTTCAGTTATGTAATCATTCTTTCTTTGTTTTTATCTGACATTCGTTCTTTCTTTCTTTCTTTCTTACTTTCTTCAGTTATGTAAACATTCTTTCTTTCTTTCTTTTTTATCTGACATTCGTTCTTTCTTTCTTTCTTTCTTCAGTTATGTAATCATTCTTTCTTTGTTTTTATCTGACATTCGTTCTTTCTTTCTTTCTTTCTTTCTTACTTTCTTCAGTTATGTAATCATTCTTTCTTTCTTTCTTTTTTATCTGACATTCGTTCTTTCTTTCTTTCTTACTTTCTTCAGTTATGTAAACATTCTTTCTTTCTTTCTTTTTTATCTGACATTCGTTCTTTCTTTCTTTCTTTCTTCAGTTATGTAATCATTCTTTCTTTGTTTTTATCTGACATTCGTTCTTTCTTTCTTTCTTTCTTACTTTCTTCAGTTATGTAATCATTCTTTCTTTCTTTCTTTTTTATCTGACATTCGTTCTTTCTTTCTTTCTTACTTTCTTCAGTTATGTAAACATTCTTTCTTTCTTTCTTTTTTATCTGACATTCGTTCTTTCTTTCTTTCTTTCTTCAGTTATGTAATCATTCTTTCTTTGTTTTTATCTGACATTCGTTCTTTCTTTCTTTCTTTCTTACTTTCTTCAGTTATGTAATCATTCTTTCTTTCTTTCTTTTTTATTTGACATTCGTTCCTTCTTTCTTTCTTCAGTTATGTAAACATTCTTTCTTTCTTTCTTTTTTATCTGACATTTGTTCTTTCTTTCTTTCTTTCTTCAATTATGTAATCATTCTTTCTTTCTTTCTTTTTTTATCCGACATTTGTTCTTTCTTTCTTTCTTCAGTTATGTAACCATTCTTTCTTTCGTTTTTATCTGACATTCGTTCTTTCTTTCTTTATTTCTTTCATTCTTTCTTTCTTTCTTCAGTTATGTAATCATTCTTTCTTTCTTTCTTTTTTCAGTTATCTAACGATGTTTTCTTTTTGGTTTTTACTTATCTGACGTTCATTCATTTTTTCTTTCTTTCTTTCTTTCTTTCTTTCTTTCTTCAGTTATGTAAACATTCTTTCTTTCTTTCTTTTTTATCTGACATTCGTTCTTTCTTTCTTTCTTTCTTCGGTTATGTAATCATTCTTTCTTTCTTTTTTATCTGACATTCGTTCTTTCTTTCTTTCTTTCTTACTTTCTTCAGTTATGTAATCATTCTTTCTTTCTTTCTTTTTTATCTGACATTCGTTCTTTCTTTCTTTCTTACTTTCTTCAGTTATGTAATCATTCTTTCTTTCTTTCTTTTTTATCTGACATTCGTTCTTTCTTTCTTTCTTACTTTCTTCAGTTATGTAAACATTCTTTCTTTCTTTCTTTTTTATCTGACATTCGTTCTTTCTTTCTTTCTTTCTTACTTTCTTCAGTTATGTAATCATTCTTTCTTTCTTTCTTTTTTATCTGACATTCGTTCTTTCTTTCTTTCTTACTTTCTTCAGTTATGTAAACATTCTTTCTTTCTTTCTTTTTTATCTGACATTCGTTCTTTCTTTCTTTCTTTCTTCAGTTATGTAATCATTCTTTCTTTGTTTTTATCTGACATTCGTTCTTTCTTTCTTTCTTTCTTACTTTCTTCAGTTATGTAATCATTCTTTCTTTCTTTCTTTTTTATCTGACATTCGTTCTTTCTTTCTTTCTTTCTTACTTTCTTCAGTTATGTAATCATTCTTTCTTTCTTTCTTTTTTATCTGACATTCGTTCTTTCTTTCTTTCTTTCTTCAGTTATGTAATCATTCTTTCTTTCTTTCTTTTTTATCTGACATTCGTTCTTTCTTTCTTTCTTACTTTCTTCAGTTATGTAATCATTCTTTCTTTCTTTCTTTTTTATCTGACATTCGTTCTTTCTTTCTTTCTTACTTTCTTCAGTTATGTAATCATTCTTTCTTTCTTTCTTTTTTATCTGACATTCGTTCTTTCTTTCTTTCTTACTTTCTTCAGTTATGTAAACATTCTTTCTTTCTTTCTTTTTTATCTGACATTCGTTCTTTCTTTCTTTCTTTCTTCAGTTATGTAATCATTCTTTCTTTGTTTTTATCTGACATTCGTTCTTTCTTTCTTTCTTTCTTACTTTCTTCAGTTATGTAAACATTCTTTCTTTCTTTCTTTTTTATCTGACATTCGTTCTTTCTTTCTTTCTTTCTTCAGTTATGTAATCATTCTTTCTTTGTTTTTATCTGACATTCGTTCTTTCTTTCTTTCTTTCTTACTTTCTTCAGTTATGTAATCATTCTTTCTTTCTTTCTTTTTTATCTGACATTCGTTCTTTCTTTCTTTCTTACTTTCTTCAGTTATGTAAACATTCTTTCTTTCTTTCTTTTTTATCTGACATTCGTTCTTTCTTTCTTTCTTTCTTCAGTTATATAATCATTCTTTCTTTGTTTTTATCTGACATTCGTTCTTTCTTTCTTTCTTTCTTACTTTCTTCAGTTATGTAATCATTCTTTCTTTCTTTCTTTTTTATCTGACATTCGTTCTTTCTTTCTTTCTTACTTTCTTCAGTTATGTAAACATTCTTTCTTTCTTTCTTTTTTATCTGACATTCGTTCTTTCTTTCTTTCTTTCTTCAGTTATGTAATCATTCTTTCTTTCTTTCTTTTTTATCTGACATTCGTTCTTTCTTTCTTTCTTACTTTCTTCAGTTATGTAATCATTCTTTCTTTCTTTCTTTTTTATCTGACATTCGTTCTTTCTTTCTTTCTTACTTTCTTCAGTTATGTAATCATTCTTTCTTTCTTTCTTTTTTATCTGACATTCGTTCTTTCTTTCTTTCTTACTTTCTTCAGTTATGTAAACATTCTTTCTTTCTTTCTTTTTTATCTGACATTCGTTCTTTCTTTCTTTCTTTCTTCAGTTATGTAATCATTCTTTCTTTGTTTTTATCTGACATTCGTTCTTTCTTTCTTTCTTTCTTACTTTCTTCAGTTATGTAAACATTCTTTCTTTCTTTCTTTTTTATCTGACATTCGTTCTTTCTTTCTTTCTTTCTTCAGTTATGTAATCATTCTTTCTTTGTTTTTATCTGACATTCGTTCTTTCTTTCTTTCTTTCTTACTTTCTTCAGTTATGTAATCATTCTTTCTTTCTTTCTTTTTTATCTGACATTCGTTCTTTCTTTCTTTCTTACTTTCTTCAGTTATGTAAACATTCTTTCTTTCTTTCTTTTTTATCTGACATTCGTTCTTTCTTTCTTTCTTTCTTCAGTTATGTAATCATTCTTTCTTTGTTTTTATCTGACATTCGTTCTTTCTTTCTTTCTTTCTTACTTTCTTCAGTTATGTAATCATTCTTTCTTTCTTTCTTTTTTATCTGACATTCGTTCTTTCTTTCTTTCTTACTTTCTTCAGTTATGTAAACATTCTTTCTTTCTTTCTTTTTTATCTGACATTCGTTCTTTCTTTCTTTCTTTCTTCAGTTATGTAATCATTCTTTCTTTGTTTTTATCTGACATTCGTTCTTTCTTTCTTTCTTTCTTACTTTCTTCAGTTATGTAATCATTCTTTCTTTCTTTCTTTTTTATCTGACATTCGTTCTTTCTTTCTTTCTTACTTTCTTCAGTTATGTAAACATTCTTTCTTTCTTTCTTTTTTATCTGACATTCGTTCTTTCTTTCTTTCTTTCTTCAGTTATGTAATCATTCTTTCTTTCTTTCTTTTTTATCTGACATTCGTTCTTTCTTTCTTTCTTTCTTCAGTTATGTAATCATTCTTTCTTTCTTTCTTTTTTATCTGACATTCGTTCTTTCTTTCTTTCTTACTTTCTTCAGTTATGTAATCATTCTTTCTTTCTTTCTTTTTTATCTGACATTCGTTCTTTCTTTCTTTCTTACTTTCTTCAGTTATGTAATCATTCTTTCTTTCTTTCTTTTTTATCTGACATTCGTTCTTTCTTTCTTTCTTACTTTCTTCAGTTATGTAAACATTCTTTCTTTCTTTCTTTTTTATCTGACATTCGTTCTTTCTTTCTTTCTTTCTTCAGTTATGTAATCATTCTTTCTTTGTTTTTATCTGACATTCGTTCTTTCTTTCTTTCTTTCTTACTTTCTTCAGTTATGTAATCATTCTTTCTTTCTTTCTTTTTTATCTGACATTCGTTCTTTCTTTCTTTCTTTCTTCAGTTATGTAATCATTCTTTCTTTCTTTCTTTTTTATCTGACATTCGTTCTTTCTTTCTTTCTTACTTTCTTCAGTTATGTAATCATTCTTTCTTTCTTTCTTTTTTATCTGACATTCGTTCTTTCTTTCTTTCTTACTTTCTTCAGTTATGTAATCATTCTTTCTTTCTTTCTTTTTTATCTGACATTCGTTCTTTCTTTCTTACTTTCTTCAGTTATGTAAACATTCTTTCTTTCTTTCTTTTTTATCTGACATTCGTTCTTTCTTTCTTTCTTTCTTCAGTTATGTAATCATTCTTTCTTTGTTTTTATCTGACATTCGTTCTTTCTTTCTTTCTTTCTTACTTTCTTCAGTTATGTAAACATTCTTTCTTTCTTTCTTTTTTATCTGACATTCGTTCTTTCTTTCTTTCTTTCTTCAGTTATGTAATCATTCTTTCTTTGTTTTTATCTGACATTCGTTCTTTCTTTCTTTCTTTCTTTCTTACTTTCTTCAGTTATGTAATCATTCTTTCTTTCTTTCTTTTTTATCTGACATTCGTTCTTTCTTTCTTTCTTACTTTCTTCAGTTATGTAAACATTCTTTCTTTCTTTCTTTTTTATCTGACATTCGTTCTTTCTTTCTTTCTTTCTTCAGTTATGTAATCATTCTTTCTTTGTTTTTATCTGACATTCGTTCTTTCTTTCTTTCTTTCTTACTTTCTTCAGTTATGTAATCATTCTTTCTTTCTTTCTTTTTTATCTGACATTCGTTCTTTCTTTCTTTCTTACTTTCTTCAGTTATGTAAACATTCTTTCTTTCTTTCTTTTTTATCTGACATTCGTTCTTTCTTTCTTTCTTTCTTCAGTTATGTAATCATTCTTTCTTTGTTTTTATCTGACATTCGTTCTTTCTTTCTTTCTTTCTTACTTTCTTCAGTTATGTAATCATTCTTTCTTTCTTTCTTTTTTATCTGACATTCGTTCTTTCTTTCTTTCTTACTTTCTTCAGTTATGTAAACATTCTTTCTTTCTTTCTTTTTTATCTGACATTCGTTCTTTCTTTCTTTCTTTCTTCAGTTATGTAATCATTCTTTCTTTGTTTTTATCTGACATTCGTTCTTTCTTTCTTTCTTTCTTACTTTCTTCAGTTATGTAATCATTCTTTCTTTCTTTCTTTTTTATCTGACATTCGTTCTTTCTTTCTTACTTTCTTCAGTTATGTAAACATTCTTTCTTTCTTTCTTTTTTATCTGACATTCGTTCTTTCTTTCTTTCTTTCTTCAGTTATGTAATCATTCTTTCTTTCTTTCTTTTTTATCTGACATTCGTTCTTTCTTTCTTTCTTTCTTCAGTTATGTAATCATTCTTTCTTTCTTTCTTTTTTATCTGACATTCGTTCTTTCTTTCTTACTTTCTTCAGTTATGTAATCATTCTTTCTTTCTTTTTTATCTGACATTCGTTCTTTCTTTCTTTCTTACTTTCTTCAGTTATGTAAACATTCTTTCTTTCTTTCTTTTTTATCTGACATTCGTTCTTTCTTTCTTTCTTTCTTCAGTTATGTAATCATTCTTTCTTTGTTTTCATCTGACATTCGTTCTTTCTTTCTTTCTTTCTTACTTTCTTCAGTTATGTAAACATTCTTTCTTTCTTTCTTTTTTATCTGACATTCGTTCTTTCTTTCTTTCTTTCTTCAGTTATGTAATCATTCTTTCTTTGTTTTTATCTGACATTCGTTCTTTCTTTCTTTCTTTCTTACTTTCTTCAGTTATGTAATCATTCTTTCTTTCTTTCTTTTTTATCTGACATTCGTTCTTTCTTTCTTTCTTACTTTCTTCAGTTATGTAAACATTCTTTCTTTCTTTCTTTTTTATCTGACATTCGTTCTTTCTTTCTTTCTTTCTTCAGTTATGTAATCATTCTTTCTTTGTTTTTATCTGACATTCGTTCTTTCTTTCTTTCTTTCTTACTTTCTTCAGTTATGTAATCATTCTTTCTTTCTTTCTTTTTTATCTGACATTCGTTCTTTCTTTCTTTCTTACTTTCTTCAGTTATGTAAACATTCTTTCTTTCTTTCTTTTTTATCTGACATTCGTTCTTTCTTTCTTTCTTACTTTCTTCAGTTATGTAATCATTCTTTCTTTCTTTCTTTTTTATCTGACATTCGTTCTTTCTTTCTTTCTTACTTTCTTCAGTTATGTAAACATTCTTTCTTTCTTTCTTTTTTATCTGACATTCGTTCTTTCTTTCTTTCTTTCTTCAGTTATGTAATCATTCTTTCTTTGTTTTTATCTGACATTCGTTCTTTCTTTCTTTCTTTCTTACTTTCTTCAGTTATGTAATCATTCTTTCTTTCTTTCTTTTTTATCTGACATTCGTTCTTTCTTTCTTTCTTACTTTCTTCAGTTATGTAATCATTCTTTCTTTCTTTCTTTTTTATCTGACATTCGTTCTTTCTTTCTTTCTTACTTTCTTCAGTTATGTAAACATTCTTTCTTTCTTTCTTTTTTATCTGACATTCGTTCTTTCTTTCTTTCTTTCTTCAGTTATGTAATCATTCTTTCTTTGTTTTTATCTGACATTCGTTCTTTCTTTCTTTCTTTCTTACTTTCTTCAGTTATGTAATCATTCTTTCTTTCTTTCTTTTTTATCTGACATTCGTTCTTTCTTTCTTTCTTACTTTCTTCAGTTATGTAATCATTCTTTCTTTCTTTCTTTTTTATCTGACATTCGTTCTTTCTTTCTTTCTTACTTTCTTCAGTTATGTAATCATTCTTTCTTTCTTTCTTTTTTATCTGACATTCGTTCTTTCTTTCTTTCTTTCTTACTTTCTTCAGTTATGTAATCATTCTTTCTTTCTTTCTTTTTTATCTGACATTCGTTCTTTCTTTCTTTCTTACTTTCTTGAGTTATGTAATCATTCTTTCTTTCTTTCTTTTTTATCTGACATTCGTTCTTTCTTTCTTTCTTACTTTCTTCAGTTATGTAATCATTCTTTCTTTCTTTCTTTTTTATCTGACATTCGTTCTTTCTTTCTTTCTTACTTTCTTCAGTTATGTAATCATTCTTTCTTTCTTTCTTTTTTATCTGACATTCGTTCTTTCTTTCTTACTTTCTTCAGTTATGTAATCATTCTTTCTTTCTTTTTTATCTGACATTCGTTCTTTCTTTCTTTCTTACTTTCTTCAGTTATGTAAACATTCTTTCTTTCTTTCTTTTTTATCTGACATTCGTTCTTTCTTTCTTTCTTTCTTCAGTTATGTAATCATTCTTTCTTTGTTTTCATCTGACATTCGTTCTTTCTTTCTTTCTTTCTTACTTTCTTCAGTTATGTAAACATTCTTTCTTTCTTTCTTTTTTATCTGACATTCGTTCTTTCTTTCTTTCTTTCTTCAGTTATGTAATCATTCTTTCTTTGTTTTTATCTGACATTCGTTCTTTCTTTCTTTCTTTCTTACTTTCTTCAGTTATGTAATCATTCTTTCTTTCTTTCTTTTTTATCTGACATTCGTTCTTTCTTTCTTTCTTACTTTCTTCAGTTATGTAAACATTCTTTCTTTCTTTCTTTTTTATCTGACATTCGTTCTTTCTTTCTTTCTTTCTTCAGTTATGTAATCATTCTTTCTTTGTTTTTATCTGACATTCGTTCTTTCTTTCTTTCTTTCTTACTTTCTTCAGTTATGTAATCATTCTTTCTTTCTTTCTTTTTTATCTGACATTCGTTCTTTCTTTCTTTCTTACTTTCTTCAGTTATGTAAACATTCTTTCTTTCTTTCTTTTTTATCTGACATTCGTTCTTTCTTTCTTTCTTACTTTCTTCAGTTATGTAATCATTCTTTCTTTCTTTCTTTTTTATCTGACATTCGTTCTTTCTTTCTTTCTTACTTTCTTCAGTTATGTAAACATTCTTTCTTTCTTTCTTTTTTATCTGACATTCGTTCTTTCTTTCTTTCTTTCTTCAGTTATGTAATCATTCTTTCTTTGTTTTTATCTGACATTCGTTCTTTCTTTCTTTCTTTCTTACTTTCTTCAGTTATGTAATCATTCTTTCTTTCTTTCTTTTTTATCTGACATTCGTTCTTTCTTTCTTTCTTACTTTCTTCAGTTATGTAATCATTCTTTCTTTCTTTCTTTTTTATCTGACATTCGTTCTTTCTTTCTTTCTTACTTTCTTCAGTTATGTAAACATTCTTTCTTTCTTTCTTTTTTATCTGACATTCGTTCTTTCTTTCTTTCTTTCTTCAGTTATGTAATCATTCTTTCTTTGTTTTTATCTGACATTCGTTCTTTCTTTCTTTCTTTCTTACTTTCTTCAGTTATGTAATCATTCTTTCTTTCTTTCTTTTTTATCTGACATTCGTTCTTTCTTTCTTTCTTACTTTCTTCAGTTATGTAATCATTCTTTCTTTCTTTCTTTTTTATCTGACATTCGTTCTTTCTTTCTTTCTTACTTTCTTCAGTTATGTAATCATTCTTTCTTTCTTTCTTTTTTATCTGACATTCGTTCTTTCTTTCTTTCTTTCTTACTTTCTTCAGTTATGTAATCATTCTTTCTTTCTTTCTTTTTTATCTGACATTCGTTCTTTCTTTCTTTCTTACTTTCTTGAGTTATGTAATCATTCTTTCTTTCTTTCTTTTTTATCTGACATTCGTTCTTTCTTTCTTTCTTACTTTCTTCAGTTATGTAATCATTCTTTCTTTCTTTCTTTTTTATCTGACATTCGTTCTTTCTTTCTTTCTTACTTTCTTCAGTTATGTAATCATTCTTTCTTTCTTTCTTTTTTATCTGACATTCGTTCTTTCTTTCTTTCTTACTTTCTTCAGTTATGTAAACATTCTTTCTTTCTTTCTTTTTTATCTGACATTCGTTCTTTCTTTCTTTCTTTCTTCAGTTATGTAATCATTCTTTCTTTGTTTTTATCTGACATTCGTTCTTTCTTTCTTTCTTTCTTACTTTCTTCAGTTATGTAATCATTCTTTCTTTCTTTCTTTTTTATCTGACATTCGTTCTTTCTTTCTTTCTTTCTTACTTTCTTCAGTTATGTAATCATTCTTTCTTTCTTTCTTTTTTATCTGACATTCGTTCTTTCTTTCTTTCTTTCTTACTTTCTTCAGTTATGTAATCATTCTTTCTTTCTTTCTTTTTTATCTGACATTCGTTCTTTCTTTCTTTCTTACTTTCTTCAGTTATGTAATCATTCTTTCTTTCTTTCTTTTTTATCTGACATTCGTTCTTTCTTTCTTTCTTACTTTCTTCAGTTATGTAATCATTCTTTCTTTCTTTCTTTTTTATCTGACATTCGTTCTTTCTTTCTTTCTTACTTTCTTCAGTTATGTAATCATTCTTTCTTTCTTTCTTTTTTATCTGACATTCGTTCTTTCTTTCTTTCTTACTTTCTTCAGTTATGTAAACATTCTTTCTTTCTTTCTTTTTTATCTGACATTCGTTCTTTCTTTCTTTCTTTCTTCAGTTATGTAATCATTCTTTCTTTCTTTTTTCAGTTATTTAACGATGCTTTCTTTTTGGCTTTTATCTGACGTTCATTCATTTTTTCTTTCTTTCTTTCTTTCTTTCTTCAGATATATACAAGGAATGCTGAAATGAACTCGGCCTCACCCTCTTCCCAAAATTTGAACAAATAAACAAGCATTACATTCTTAGTACGGCCGGTAAAATTCATCGCCATCTTGTGTGTGTGTGTGTTTATGTGTGTGTGTGTGTATATCTGTGTGTGGGTGTGTCTGCACGTGCATTTGCGCGCGTACGTGTGTTTATATTTGTGTGTGTGCGTGAGCACATCAATGAATAGCTAATCAATAATGAAAAGTGTTTATCATTTACATCAGATATTTAATTTTCATCGTAACCACCTTCTTCGTCAATTTAATCATAGGTACCAATCGAAGAGATCGAACATTTTATGGATCAAACTTTATTTTAGATCAAATTGGAACTAATTACATAACAAACGAGAAGCACATTCATTCTCACGTATACATTATTTATTATCCAATAGAAAATACCAAATTTGCACATGTTGTTTTAATAATTTATATGACAAACAATACCGCTAGAGATATGACTACGCAGGTTAAGCACTTTCAAAATCGAAATTCGCTATTGTTTCATAATATATCCGTGTGGATTAACAAGGACGACTGTGATGTTTTTGATGTAACCATGAGTACTTTCGATGGAGCTGAAGTTGGAATCTACTGTTCTTTATATAAATAGACACACGCGATATGAAGAGTTAAATAAGGCTGCTTTTTGTTTACTATAAGGATAGAGGTACAGAATGAATCAGAAGATAAATTGTAAATGATTTTAAATAGATGTGTTTTACTGTCAAAATTGAAAGAAATTTGAAAGTGGAAAACTCACATGTTATCCCATTTAAGCCCATTGAAAAAGTCTCCTTCGCGTACGGAAAGGTAATTAATACTTCCAGCGTATACTAACACCCGCATTTTAAAGTAAATCTGGAGATCTTGGAGCATACTTCGTGTGGACTGGCGCTACATAATCACAAATAATAGAAACATCACTTGAGAACATTCAGCAGTAAAAAAATGAACATCACATGTAATACGAAATTTATCTTTCAATTAAATATATATTTTTAAGTATTTTTTCACTGATAGTTCACTTTTTATGACGTGGGGATCATGGCTCTCCACCTCCCTCTATCCCTTGCAGCTCTCAACAAGCTCTCTGCTTCCTCCCCCAGACCACGTTTTGTCATCCAACTGCTCAAAAAAGTGGTATGTCACGTGCTGCTTTTCATGTCTCTCTTTTCCTCAATTCGACTCGTGAGTATCAGATTCTCCAGTCCCTCATTATGTGTCCCAGAAACTCCAGCTGCCTCTTTCTGATGTTAAGTATCAGCCTTCTCCTTGTTTGTAACCTCTGTAAGACCTCATCCTTGCTCACATGCTCGGTCCATTAAATTCTGAGCATCCTTCTGTAGAACCACATCCGCCGCCTCGAGTGTTTTCTTCATCTTTGAGGAAATCGTCCACCATTCGAGGCTGTAATGAAGAACAGATGTCCCGTAACAGATCAGTATCCTTTCCTTTGTTACCAAAGATATCCTCCTGTATTGCAATACACAGCTCAGCTTTTGGAATGTGTCTTTGGCCATCCTAATACGTCTACGGATCTCAGCGCCGCCCATACCGTCTTCTGTCAAGACGCTTGCCAGGTATTTAGACATCTGCGTCTGACTGAATCTAGTGTTCCCAACTTTCAAATTCCATTTCGGTCTCTTCCTCTTACTGACGAGCACGAATTCTGTATTCTTGTAGTTTATGCTTAGTCCTTTCTTCTCACTCTCTTTATCCCTCTCTCTCTCTCTCTCCCTCTCTATCTCTCTCTCTCTCTCTCTATATATATATATATATATATATATATATATATATATATATAATTATTTATTTAAAAATATGATTCCAATTTTTTATTTTTTTTTTTTTTAAATAAATTTTTAAATAAATAATTATATTTATGCTCTACTTTCGTATCGAGCACTATTTTTTAAAAATAATTACAAAAATACTAAGGAACTTTGGATTATTTACCAAACCAGTTTCTTTCCTATTTTCTACAATATTTTCACACACATATATATATATATATATATATATATATTGAATAAATTACAGATATTATGTCTGCTAATTTTTAACAAAAAAAACGTATATTGATGTTAATCGATGAGAGAAATGTGCTATAGCTGTTTAAATTTCTTTCATTTTCATTTCCCAAGTACTTTCGATCTTCTTCCAAGATCATCTTCAGAAGGGCAAGTAATACAAAACTATATGTTGCTCATTAATATAAGTATTTATACAAAATAGCGCGTTGTTATCCATAATTCTTTTATTATGCTTTTAAATGCAAAACGGTTGACAATTTAATGCATGCGTGACCATAACATTATAATATAGAGAGAAAAAAATTACATAATGGATATTTTTTCACATTCTAATGAACGCTTAGTACAAGGTTATTCTTGAGTATGAGCGGATTTTCATAAAAATTAGCAGACATAATGTCTGTAATTTGTATGTGTGTGTGTCTGATTGAATAAATTACATACATTATGTCCACTTTTCAAGAAAATCTGTTCATACTCACGAATAACCTTTCGTGTATTGAATTTAAAGGATGAGAGAAATTAAATTTCTTTTATTTTCATTTCCCAAGTACTTTCGATCTTCTTCCAAGATCATCTTCAGAAGAGCAAGTAATACAAAACTATATGTTGTTACTTAATATAAGTGTTTATACAAAGTTGTTGTAGAATAACAAGACAATAAACAGCACTTACCGGTGTAAGAGTCCCAGCTAGCGTCCAGCTGGCAGACAAAAATAAAGCAGGTTGTAACTTAATACAAACCCTGCAAACTAACTGATGAATCAAGCTGGTATTTATATAGAAATACCTCCACTCAGGTACCAGCAGCCAATCACAGCCCAAGCAATGGACTATCCCACTTTAGCACAATGAGATGCTCCATTGCACCATAAATAGCTCTCTTCCTCAAGGTTGGATTACTTTTTACCTCAGCTTGCTCCACAACTGAGTGTTTATCTTGATCACGTGATTGTTCGACATGGCGCTGCGAACAGGATTATTGACACCCGAAAATTGGGAACTCTTCTTCATTGAAGCAGGCATATCCACTGACTCGGCCAAAACTCATGCAACAAGGTTTGCGGATGAGAAGCTGACAATCGAGAGCCTTCAAATGCTGGATCGATCTATGCTTAAGGAGCTGGGAGTCACTTTAATTGGAGAAGCCCTGTGTATCATCAAGCAGGCTAAGGAATCCACCACCCAGACAACCCGTATTCAGACACTAGCAGCCAAGCCTCCTCATCTCAATCTCGAGATGACACGACAGCAATTCAGGAAGTTCCGAATTGACTGGGATGTCTTTACCAAGATGACGAATATGCCAAGCTCCCAAGCTAATATTCACTTATACAATTGTGCTGATGAAGCTGTGCAAAATGCCATAATCAACACACACCCTGACTTCTTTACCACTGATCCAGATAAGCTACTTGACATGGTAGAAGCATTGGTCACCCAGAGGTCAAGTCCTATTGTCCATCGCCTTGCTTTTGCCTCCATGTTTCAGGATGCGGATGAGCCAATACAAAGTTACCTTGTCCGCCTCAGAGCCATAGCCGTTGATTGTAACTTTACCTGCCCCTCGTGTGAGCATGACCTGTCTGATATATACATCAAGGACCAGATCATCCGTGGAATAGCAAATGACACACTCCAGGCTGACCTACTGGCCAAAGCTGGGGCACTTAAATCCCTTGAGCAAAATATCCGTCATGCTGAGGCATTCGAATCAGCATTGCGAGACCAAACCTCAATGGCCGGCGCTTCAGATACAGCTGCTGCTCGGCTATCAACATACCGCAGACAGAAGGGTACACCACAAGCCAACGAGGGGATCCGTACCAGCACCTATGGCAACTGCAATGTTAAACCAAACCAGCAGGCTTGCTTAGGTTGTGGCAGCCACCAGCATAGCACCTCAGGAACTGGATCCCGCCGGCTAAAATGCCCAGCATGGGGACAAACATGTAGTAACTGTGGGAAGCCCAATCACCTATCGAGGGTATGCCGGGCTAAGAAACTAGCTCAAGCGGTCAGGAAAAGCCCAGAGGCTAATGAAGCTGCCATGGACACACTTATTGCCCACATCACATTCAATCAAACGACAGGCACGTATACATCTAAAGACACATGCCAGGTAAGGGAAATTGATGCGTATGTTGTTCCGTTCTCACCAAAACCGTATCCCATCTCTCTCCCCCACCCCTTTTGCTTTTCTTTTCCTCTCCCTCCCTCTTCTTCTGATCTTTAAGATTAGATCGTCTATTGTGTGTGTGTATGTCACCACAAAATGTATCCTTTCCGGTTATATCTTTAATGTATTAGACATCCGACAACATTCATATTTCTCTCACTTAAACCGTCTTTAACTCTTCTCTCTAAAATTTCTCTCGGTTAAGTTTTAATCCCCCACCTTCTCTCGTCCGTTACCCCTCTCTTTAGCTCTAACATTCGTCCCAAATTCTCATACTTACACTCTCTCTAAATTCTATTTTTATTTCCGGAGTTGTTTTTTCTGTTTTCTTTTTGAATTTGTAGGTCTGATGAATTGGATTGTATTTACGATTCCAATGGAATAAATTATGACCATGGAATATTAGTGTTTAAGCCTTTTTATTATATATATATATATATATATATATATATATATATATATATATATATATATATATATATATATATATATATATATATATATACATAGTGATCCACATACAAGGCTTTTTCGCTGTATTACATATAAAAAGTGTGGCTAGACATCCGCTTAGGCGGTATCGAAACTCGACCGATTTGGCATCAGTCATAGTTTCTACCCCTAAGCTATCGGCACACGGCAAATAGGAAATTTTTTAGTGTATGAAATACGTGATGTATACATACGCCATAATTATATATAGCGAGAGAGACAGAAAGACATATAGACAGAGAAAAAAAAAATATATATATATAATCCTTTAATTGCTACATACGCTACAGTAAATGTACGTCTAAATTCTTACAACATTCCATCTTTTTTGGCAAATCTTCTCTTAATGTAAGATATTTAATAACGAAAATGATAAAAACATGAAGAAAAGATACAAAATGAAGTCGGAGATACTCTATGCATACAACATATATTTAATAAGAAAAATAAATATGATTTTGAAATTTAAAATTCACAACGCCCCCCCCCTCTTTTGGGTTCATGTGTAGTCACATAAACGTAAACATCACTTTATTCTGAGAAATATAATAATAAATGCGAAAATTCTGTGTGCCATACGTTTTCAGTTAGAGACACAAATCTCTAACTTTTAAATATCTCATCTTCTAACTTGAAATATCTCATCAATATAATAAATGCGAAAATTCTGTGTGCCATACGTTTTCAATTAGAGACACAAATCTCTAACTTTTAAATATCTCATCTTCTCACTTGAAATATCTCATCAATATAATAAATGCGAAAATTCTGGGTGCCATACGTTTTCAATTAAAGGAACACAGATCTCTAACTTTTAAATAGCTCATCTTCTACAAAATAAATGCGAAAATCTGTGTCGCCTTTTTTCAATTAAAGTGACAGAAATTTCTAACTTGAAATATCTCATCAATATAATAAATGCGAAAATCTGGGGGTCATACGTTTTCAATTAGAGAGACATAAATCTCTAACTTTTAAATATCTCATCTTCTACAAGATAAATGCGAAAATCTGTGCGCACTTATTCAACTAAAGGGACGTAACTCTCTAACTTGAAATATCTCCATATAATAAATGCAAAATCTGTGTGTCACACTTTTTCAATTAAAGGGACAGAACTCTCTAACTTTTAAATATCTCATCTCCTTCAAATGAGACTTGCTCACCCAGGATTGGAATTCAATCTTCTGATTGCAAATTTAGCTCTCCGTGAAATTGAAGACAAAGTGAAAAACTTGAACCAAAGAGATTTAACCAGTTTGGTCTACCGAATCCCAGCAGTGAAACTGGACTCATAGAGATTTTGAGAGAAACAGAATACAACATGGACGAGCTGCGACAATGGGTTGAAAATAATGATCCCCTGTTGAACCAAAACCAACAGCAAGTTTATCAGAAGGTCCTTGATGACATCAGCAACAACAATGGAGGGATTTATTTTTCTTGGATGCACCTGGAGATACTGGTAAAACTTTTGAAGCTAACCTTCTTTTATCTGCAGGGAGACTCCAAAGAAACGTAGGTCTATCAATAGAATCATCTGAAATTGCTGCTACCCTCTTGTCTGGAGGGCATACAGCACACAGTACATTCAAAATTATATTGGATTTGAACTACAATGAAACTCTTATTTGCAATATCAAAAGAAGAAAAAACTTGGCTAAGCTACTGGAGGAGACAAACTTCATTGTCTTGGATGAATGTACCATGGCACATAAGCGAGCAATTGAAACCCTGGACAAAACACTCAAATATATTAGAAAGAATTCGCAAATCATGGGAAGTGTAACTGCTAATCTCTGGTAATTTTAGACAAACATTACCATTCATTGTAAAAGGACCTCCAGCTTATGAAATCAATGCTTGCCTGAAAATTTCTTACATCTTGAGTTGAGTTCAAAAACTCAGCCTGAAAAAGAACATGACAGCTACAATCACAGGTGACCCTGAAGCAAGAAGCTTTGCTGCTTTGCTGTTGAAACTTGGCAAAGAAACCCTCAAAATGGACCAAAAAGGAAATATTTCACTCCCAAATGTTTGTGGAGTTTCCCTCCCAAGTATTAATTGATTAACCATGTTTATTCAAATATTAAACACCATTTCATGGATTGAAACTGGCTTTGAAGGAGGGCCAAGGTTCCAAAAATCAGACTGTGGGTAGGATCAACTGAAAACTTCTCCAAGAAAGTTTAAAAGAAAGCATAAATTAATTTTCCATTAACACTGTGGTTGAAAAGCTGCAAGCAGTGAATTATCCAATAGAGTTCCTGAACTCATTGTACCCTCTTGAAATAGCATCTACACACACTAGACAAAAATGTGCCAATTATGCTATTGAGAAATCTGGATCCTCCAAATCTTTGTAATGGAACAATTGCTTCCTCATCTCTTGGAAGCAGAAATCCTTACTGGTCCAGAAAAGGTAGAAATTGTTTTAATTCCAAGAATTTCTCCAGATCTTCCTTTTGATTTTAAGAGACATGAGTTTCCGGTTAGAATGAGCTAGGCAATATCAATCAGTAAGGCCAAAGACAATCACTGAAAGTAACTGGACTGAAGGAATCCTGCTTTTCTCACGAACAGCTCTATTTTGATTGTTTAAGGGGTTGGAAATGGAAGCAAGCTATTTGTACTGACCCCAAATGGGAAAACCCAAATGTTGTTTATCATGCAGCTTTGCAATAAGTTCCAAATAGACAAATTGTATCATAGTTTTAATGAAAAGTTAATTCTTTGATAAATATTGTTCAAGTTTTTAATAAAATTTAATATGTACTCAAAGCATGAAGTGTTATCTTTTGGCCTAATGCCCAATCAAGAGGCTTCCGTAGGAACTAGCATAAATGCCACCCGATAAGGTGGCTTTTAAGCTAGTATATATATATTGTTGTGGATTCCAGGATGAAATCCGGTCTGAAATGATTGACAAACGCAGGAATGAAATATAGCAAATAAATGTATTGACGTAATAATACAATTGGTAATACGGTTAGTAGATCCAGAAATGCGGTTAGTAGCAATAATAATATATATACAGTCTGGGAAATTCAGTATCGAATTAGGATTTCCTTCTGAGTCTACGTGCTCGCAACTGTGACTCCTACAAAGCGGTTACCTCACTCTCTCATTCTTTCACTGTCACTCCCGGGTATTCACCGGCAGCAGTAGAAGTACACACTGGGCGAGATCACTTGTATGAAAAAGGGGTAGACCCTTAACACCCCCCTCCTTAAATCCCTTTTGGGGTGAGTTAGTATTTTTTTCTCTTATGGTTGGTAAATTTTCTCTTCCTGTTTTAAATGATCTCTTGGGTACAATAGGTGTATCCTGGTTTTTGTTCTTGTTTGGTAATAATTTGTCAAACACAGACTGTATTTTTACCTTCGTCCTCTGCATAAATTCATCCTTTTCCGCTTCTCTTCTTATCTCTCGCAAAGTCACAGGCAGTTCCTTTACTGCCTTGTATAACTCTTTACTGTTTTCATCTATGGTAGCAAATGGCATGTTTCGCTTCTTTTTACATACTGGTTGGACGTTTTCTTTTAATTCAATTCTGGCCTTAAATTTGTTGCATCGTCCCAACCCACTCGAAAATATCTCAGGAAATTGGTTATATAATTCTTCCTTTAATTTTATAGCATCTGATGGTTCAACCTCTAACTTTTTGCAAAAAAAGCAGATAGGTAGATCCCAAACGTTGAACTTTTGCATCCAGTCGATACCTACTAGATTTTCAGTATCTTTCATGACGTATATCTGAAGTTTTTTATTTTTCCCTGAAATTTAACATTCACCATTGTTTCCCCTTCGAATTTTATTTGCTTGCCTGTAACCGACTTGGCAATTTTTGGTGCATGTAACATGGTTGGTCTGTTAATTTTTCTCCATGTCTGTAAGTTGATTATCGTGAGGTCGGAACCCAAATCCAGTAGCAATTTTATCTTTTTATTTAAAATTTCAAGTTCCACATATTTCCTTATGTTGATGTTGTCTTCGTTAAGCATCCTAGTAGCTCTTATTCTAATATTATCTTTTCTGTTTCTACATTGGGATGTCTTGTGGCCCTTTTTTCCACACTCAAGACAGATTTTATATCTAAAACGGCAATCCTTGTTCCAATGTAGTCCTCCACATCGATAACATGATGATGGGATGTGGCTTATATGTACTTCGATTTTCGTCATAATTTGCCCTGTATGTTGTACTTTTCCTCTTATTATAGATTTGTTTCTTTCCGGGGAGGGTGAGAATCTTTTTTCATTATTATAGAATTTTTGTTTTCTTTTCAGGGAGGGTGAAGAACGTAGACTTTTGTTTAACTTACGTATATGAGATACAGCTGACTCCTCAATGACTTTCGCGTCTTTCTTTATACTTAGGCATCTCTGGCAATCTTCCGATAATTGTTGTAGTGTTAGTCCAGGTTCATTTTGTAATTTTGAAAGCATTCTTTTGCTTATTTCTCTATATTTTGTTGAAACTAACCCTTGAACAAAGATGAGACACTTAAAATTGTCCGGGGTTAATTCCGCTAATTTGAAGTCGTCACAATGTTTACTTACGATTGCGGCAAACGTGGAATAATCCTCATTATCGCCCTTTACCAGGTTAAGGCATTTCCACCTCCTATGGAAGAGTGATGTTTTCGGACTGAAGAGTTCTTTAAGACATCTCACTGATTCTTCAAATTTTAATTCGTTCGTCTTTTTTGGCAAGATATAATCCATGAACTTGTATATTCTTCAGTTCCTAATTTTCTAAACAATAGACGTAGCTTTTTTGCTTCTGTCCAGTTCTGACAGTCGATGTTAAAGATGTCTTCATGTCTTCTGAAGTAATCTCCAAAATTTTTGTCCTCATCTATAGAATATTTGAAAATCTCTATGGTATTCCACACTGCGTCTAACAAAAAAGTTGCCTCTTTTTCAATATCTAATTGCTTGTTACCCGCTACTTTCAATATTAGTTCCTGGATCTCTATTTGTCTTTCTTGATTTCCTTCTGCGTTTGTAGTAATTGCTTTTGCCATTTTTCTTCCATTCTTTCTTGTAGTTGTAATTGTTGATCATTTTGGTATTTTACCAGTTCTACCAAAATATTTTTTAAAATCTTCCATGATAACTAAATTTTACGTATTTTTAATCCTCGTAAGTCTTTGTCGTCTATTTGTTGTGGACGACGAGGGAATTTTTGTTGTTATTGTTTGTTCTTCCAGTGTGAGTTCGAATCCCTTTTCGCCAATTTGTTGTGGACGAGGGGAGGATTTTTCTGTTTCTTCCCGTGTGAGTTCGAATCGCTCGTCGCCAATGAATGACAAACGCAGGAATGAAATATAGCAAATCAATGACAAACGCAGGAATGAAATATAGCAAATGAATGACAAACGCAGGAATGAAATATAGCAAATAAATGTATTGACGTAATAATACAATTGGTAATACGGTTAGTAGATCCAGAAATGCGGTTAGTAGCAATAATAATATATATACAGTCTGGGAAATTCAGTATCGATGTATGACATCCTTCTGAGTCTACGTACTCGTAAATTTGACCCCTACAAAGCGGGTACCTCACACTCTCACTGTATCACTGTCTGACTTTCACCCTCGGGTATTCACCGGCAGCAGTACAAGTACACACTGGGCGAGTCCACTTGTATGAAAAAGGGGTGGACCCCTTAACATATATATATATATATATAGATATATGTGTGTGTGTGTGTGTGTGTGTGTGTATTAAGGGGTCCACCCCTTTTTCATATATATATATATATATTGAAAACACTCTTCAAAACTCTGAAATGCCCTATTTACTTGTTACAAACCGCAAAATGGTAAGCTCTATATATAGACATGAACCGATAATTGTTGTTGTTATTGTTCTTCTTCTTCTTTTCTGTGCCGTGTCCCTTCAGAACGTTGGCGATCATGACTCTCCACAATTTTCTGTCCTTTGCAGCTCTTAATACTGTTTGTCTTTTGCTTGTCTCTCCGAAACCCTGCTTTGTCATCTATTTTACTCAAGGTAGGGTATGCGTCGTTTTCCTCTGTCCCTCATGCCTTCAATCTGTCCAGTGGGTATCAAATTTTCAAAGCCCTCTTTCCTCGTTACGTGTTCTAGAAATTTCGACTGTTTTTTCCTGAATTTTATCAGGAAAAAACAGTCGAAATTTCTATCGTTTTCCTTTTTTTTTTCTCCATTTTCGCTAAAACTTCATAATTGCTCAACTTTTTCATGAGGTAGAATTCATTTAAATACAAATTTTATTGTAACCTAATTATGTACAATAATAGATCAGATGCAATATAGGTGAACAATTCAACTAGAAAAATTGAAAATAGATTCAATGTATCTAAGTATAAAATTAGTGATATGTAATAATAGATCAATCCTTTCAACGTCGATCCTGGTCAGTACCTGGTTAATGCTTGGGAATACCAGGGTACTGTAAGCTTGAACGTGCGGATGGTGTAATGGATAATGGCTCGGAATTCATAATCGGAGAGCCGAGTTCCAATTCTTGTCGAGTTCGTTGTACTCACTTATACGCAAATAAGCTTTGAGAAGATATAAACCCAACTCTTCTCTCCCCACCACTATGGGTTAATTAGTAAGACTTGTCTCAATAAATCATTATTGTCTCCAAAATTTCTTGTAGTGTGAAAATATATTCTGGCTTTAAATAACACGCGAAAGGTTGAAAGGCCGTAAAAGAAGATAAATTGGTCTCAATAAAACTAGACAGGGGTCAAGAAGTGCATCATGAAGCTGCTCTAAAATGCTCAAAAGTTGGTGGTATAAAAATGGCAAGTGGCTGAATAAATCTACACACAACTATCGAATTCGCGAGGAATTTTTGTTCTGATTTAATATAAATTGTGTTTACGGCCGCATTAGGTTGAAACACCGGTTCCCGTACAGTAACCAACATCGAGCCTGGCCAGTTTCTATAGATGTCATGTGATGTAGGCTTAGATGTCCGGGTGGTGTAGTGGCTAATGACTAGGAATTGTTAGACGGAGAACCGAGTACCAATTCCAGTCAGGTTTGTTATATTTACTTACGGGCCAATACACATCGGAAAGGTATTAATCTACTTTTTTTCCTCACAGCTATGGGTTAATTAGTAAAACTTGTATCAATAAATCACAGTTACCTCCAAAAGTTTTTTTTAAATATTACAATGTAAAAAGATTTTCTAGTTATAAGTAACCTTCAAGGGGTCGATAAACCATAAAAATCGAATCGGTTACTCGATATAAATTGCTTATTTAGCTGGTTGTTTAATTATGTTTTGTTTTATCGAATATAAGTCACAAGTATAAATGTAACAGAGCATTCAAGACGATGACATAAATTTTGGTATACAGAACTTATGTCATATCTCGAGAGAAAAGAGTAGGACATTGTCTAGCAAAAACACGTAGTGTTCTGTAAGAGCTGAACTCAATGTTTTTTTTTTTAATAAGCATTTCACCCCAAGCAAGACAGGAGTGCCACTAGTCCGCAAGGAGTTACAGACATTGGGAGCAAGAATATGTTCTCTGTTTTTTTTTTTTTTGTTTGTTTTTTTTTTTTGTTTTTTTGTAAACGTTTAACTCCAAGCAAGGCGGGAAGCCACTAGGACGCAAGGGGTTACATTTGGAGCAAGATCAGATAGGAGTGATAGAGGAAAGGTCGAGGAGAAGGATAGTGGTTAGATCAAGGCAACTGGAGATGTCGATTGACATTACATTTGAATAGTTGGAGATTATAACTCTCAGGGAAACAGGAATAGGGAAGGGAGTTCCACAGGCGAGTGGTGCGAGACATGAAGCTATTGGAGTAGAAGAGGCGGCTGCATTTAATAGTTTCGACGGTGAAAGGGTGAGAGCGAGATGCCAGCCTCGTAGGGCGCTTGAATTCATGAAGTCTGGGAACCAGCGAATGCAGCTCCTCGGAGCAATTGCCATGAAAGTCTTTGTAAAAAGCGTCTATAGAAGAGCGACTGTAGACGAGATGCCAGAACAGGGCCAATTATATTGCATATACGGCTCTGGATATTTTGTCCAGTTTCACTGTTTCGATTTGGCAGACCATTTTGGTCTGCCAAATCGAAATCTGAGATCTCTTTGAGCCAAGTTCATCAATTAGTCTCCAATTTCACAGAGCACTAAATTTGCAGTCTGAGGATTTAATTCCAATCCTGGATGAGCAAGTCTCAATTGAAGAAGATGAGATATTTAAAAGTTACAGAGTTCTGTCTCTTTAGCTTAAATAGTGTGACACACAGAGATTTTCCCATTTCTCATATAGATGAGATATTTAAATTTAGAGAGTTCTTTCCCTTTAGTTGAAAAAATCTAAAAATGCAAACAATAAAGAATAAAGCAAAAATAAAGAGTGATTTTTGAGGAGAGGATATAGAGAAGGACGGGGACCAGGAACAAGGGACAGAAGATGTCGATTGACATTACATTTGAATATTTGAAGATTATAGCTATCAGGGAAGCAAGTAAGAGGAGGGGAATTCTACTGTCAGGAAGTGCGAAAGAAGAAGCTGGAGTAGAAGAGGCAGTTACAGTTAACTGTTCCGACAGTAAAAGGGTGGGACCGAGATGCCAATCTAGTAGCACGCTTAAATTCATGCAGTTGGGGTACCAGTGAAAATAGCTTGTCAGAGGAGTTGCCATAAAAATATTTGTAAAAAAGACAGAGGAAAGCTACAATACGTCTGTGAGAAAGTGATTCTAGATGAGATGCTAGGTCAGGACCTATGACATTCCATATCCGCCCTTGGATTTAATGCATCAAAATAATTTGTTACGATTCAGTAACCCCATCCCATAGCAGAGTAGATAAATATTTAAGCACTGAGCCATGTCTCTTTAAAAGCATGGAACGTGGAATTTGAACAATTTATCACCGGGGAGTAAATAAAGGGTTCTGATCGAAATTCCAGAAAATATCACCTGAAGAAGGCCGGAGCGTACAACTACTGAAATGTCATGGATGTGACAACAAAGATAAGGACAACCGTCCGAACAATGTAAACTGTGTAAATACTTACAATATCTCATCTCAGAAATATAGATAGATTCTGAAGAAGTTTGGGCGTACAACTACTGGAACGTCGTGTATATGCCAACAAAGATGAGGACAACCGTCCGAACAATGTAAATTGTGTAAATACTTATATCTCATCTCAGAAATATAGACAGATCCTGAAGAAGTCCGGGGCGTACAACTACTGAAACGTCGTGGATATGCCAACAAAGATAAGGACAACCGTCCGAACCATGTAAATTGTGTAAATACTTACAATATCTCATCTCAGAAATATAGAAAGATTCTGAAGAAGTCCGGGGCGTACAACTACTGAAACGTCGTGGATATGCCAACAAAGATAAGAACAACCGTCCGAACCATGTAAATTGTGTAAATACTTACAATATCTCATCTCAGAAATATAGACAGATTCTGAAGAAGTCCAGGGTGTGCAACTACTGAAACGTCGTGGATATGCCAACAAAGATAAGGACAACCGTCCGAACCATGTAAATTGTGTAAATACTTACAATATCTCATCTCAGAAATATAGACAGATTCTGAAGAAGCCCGGGGCGTACAACTACTGAAACGTCGTGGATATGCCAACAAAGATAAGAACAACCGTCCGAACCATGTAAATTGTGTAAATACTTACAATATCTCATCTCAGAAATATAGACAGATTCTGAAGAAGTCCAGGGTGTGCAACTACTGAAACGTCGTGGATATGCCAACAAAGATAAGGACAACCGTCCGAACCATGTAAATTGTGTAAATACTTACAATATCTCATCTCAGAAATATAGACAGATTCTGAAGAAGTCCAGGGTGTGCAACTACTGAAACGTCGTGGATATGCCAACAAAGATAAGGACAACCGTCCGAACCATGTAAATTGTGTAAATACTTACAATATCTCATCTCAGAAATATAGACAGATTCTGAAGAAGCCCGGGGCGTACAACTACTGAAACGTCGTGGATATGCCAACAAAGATAAGAACAACCGTCCGAACCATGTAAATTGTGTAAATACTTACAATATCTCATCTCAGAAATATAGACAGATTCTGAAGAAGTCCAGGGTGTGCAACTACTGAAACGTCGTGGATATGCCAACAAAGATAAGAACAACCGTCCGAACCATGTAAATTGTGTAAATACTTACAATATCTCATCTCAGAAATATAGACAGATTCTGAAGAAGTCCAGGGTGTGCAACTACTGAAACGTCGTGGATATGCCAACAAAGATAAGGACAACCGTCCGAACCATGTAAATTGTGTAAATACTTACAATATCTCATCTCAGAAATATAGACAGATTCTGAAGAAGCCCGGGGCGTACAACTACTGAAACGTCGTGGATATGCCAACAAAGATAAGAACAACCGTCCGAACCATGTAAATTGTGTAAATACTTACAATATCTCATCTCAGAAATATAGACAGATTCTGAAGAAGTCCAGGGTGTGCAACTACTGAAACGTCGTGGATATGCCAACAAAGATAAGGACAACCGTCCGAACCATGTAAATTGTGTAAATACTTACAATATCTCATCTCAGAAATATAGACAGATTCTGAAGAAGTCCAGGGTGTGCAACTACTGAAACGTCGTGGATATGCCAACAAAGATAAGGACAACCGTCCGAACCATGTAAATTGTGTAAATACTTACAATATCTCATCTCAGAAATATAGACAGATTCTGAAGAAGCCCGGGGCGTACAACTACTGAAACGTCGTGGATATGCCAACAAAGATAAGAACAACCGTCCGAACCATGTAAATTGTGTAAATACTTACAATATCTCATCTCAGAAATATAGACAGATTCTGAAGAAGTCCAGGGTGTGCAACTACTGAAACGTCGTGGATATGCCAACAAAGATAAGAACAACCGTCCGAACCATGTAAATTGTGTAAATACTTACAATATCTCATCTCAGAAATATAGACAGATTCTGAAGAAGCCCGGGGCGTACAACTACTGAAACGTCGTGGATATGCCAACAAAGATAAGAACAACCGTCCGAACCATGTAAATTGTGTAAATACTTACAATATCTCATCTCAGAAATATAGACAGATTCTGAAGAAGTCCGGGGCGTACAACTACTGAAACGTCGTGGATATGCCAACAAAGATAAGAACAACCGTCCGAACCATGTAAATTGTGTAAATACTTACAATATCTCATCTCAGAAATATAGACAGATTCTGAAGAAGTCCGGGGTGTACAACTACTGAAACGTCATGGATATGCCAACAAAGATAAGGACAACCGTCCGAACCATGTAAATTGTGTAAATACTTACAATATCTCATCTCAGAAATATAGACAGATTCTGAAGAAGTCCAGGGTGTACAACTACTGAAACGTCGTGGATATGCCAACAAAGATAAGGACAACCGTCCGAACCATGTAAATTGTGTAAATACTTACAATATCTCATCTCAGAAATAGAGAAAGATTCTGAAGAAGTCCGGGGCGTACAACTACTGAAACGTCGTGGATATGCCAACAAAGATAAGGACAACCGTCCGAACCATGTAAATTGTGTAAATACTTACAATATCTCATCTCAGAAATATAGACAGATTCTGAAGAAGTCCGGGGCGTACAACTACTGAAACGTCGTGGATATGCCAACAAAGATAAGGACAACAGTCCGAACCATGTAAATTGTGTAAATACTTACAATATCTCATCTCAGAAATATAGAAAGATTCTGAAGAAGTCCGGGGCGTACAACTACTGAAACGTCGTGGATATGCCAACAAAGATAAGGACAACCGTCCGAACCATGTAAATTGTGTAAATACTTACAATATCTCATCTCAGAAATATAGACAGATTCTGAAGAAGTCCGGGGCGTACAACTACTGAAACGTCGTGGATATGCCAACAAAGATAAGGACAACCGTCCGAACCATGTAAATTGTGTAAATACTTACAATATCTCATCTCAGAAATATAGAAAGATTCTGAAGAAGTCCGGGGCGTACAACTACTGAAACGTCGTGGATATGCCAACAAAGATAAGGACAACCGTCCGAACCATGTAAATTGTGTAAATACTTACAATATCTCATCTCAGAAATATAGACAGATTCTGAAGAAGTCCAGGGTGTACAACTACTGAAACGTCGTGGATATGCCAACAAAGATAAGGACAACCGTCCGAACCATGTAAATTGTGTAAATACTTACAATATCTCATCTCAGAAATATAGAAAGATTCTGAAGAAGTCAGGGGCGTACAACTACTGAAACGTCGTGGATATGCCAACAAAGATAAGGACAACCGTCCGAACCATGTAAATTGTGTAAATACTTACAATATCTCATCTCAGAAATATAGACAGATTCTGAAGAAGTCCAGGGTGTACAACTACTGAAACGTCGTGGATATGCCAACAAAGATAAGGACAACCGTCCGAACCATGTAAATTGTGTAAATACTTACAATATCTCATCTCAGATATATAGAAAGATTCTGAAGAAGTCCGGGGCGTACAACTACTGAAACGTCGTGGATATGCCAACAAAGATAAGGACAACCGTCCGAACCATGTAAATTGTGTAAATACTTACAATATCTCATCTCAGAAATATAGAAAGATTCTGAAGAAGTCCGGGGCGTACAACTACTGAAACGTCGTGGATATGCCAACAAAGATAAGGACAACCGTCCGAACCATGTAAATTGTGTAAATACTTACAATATCTCATCTCAGAAATATAGACAGATTCTGAAGAAGTCCAGGGTGTACAACTACTGAAACGTCGTGGATATGCCAACAAAGATAAGGACAACCGTCCGAACCATGTAAATTGTGTAAATACTTACAATATCTCATCTCAGAAATATAGAAAGATTCTGAAGAAGTCCGGGGCGTACAACTACTGAAACGTCGTGGATATGCCAACAAAGATAAGGACAACCGTCCGAACCATGTAAATTGTGTAAATACTTACAATATCTCATCTCAGAAATATAGAAAGATTCTGAAGAAGTCCGGGGCGTACAACTACTGAAACGTCGTGGATATGCCAACAAAGATAAGGACAACCGTCCGAACCATGTAAATTGTGTAAATACTTACAATATCTCATCTCAGAAATATAGAAAGATTCTGAAGAAGTCCGGGGCGTACAACTACTGAAACGTCGTGGATATGCCAACAAAGATAAGGACAACCGTCCGAACCATGTAAATTGTGTAAATACTTACAATATCTCATCTCAGAAATATAGACAGATTCTGAAGAAGTCCAGGGTGTACAACTACTGAAACGTCGTGGATATGCCAACAAAGATAAGGACAACCGTCCGAACCATGTAAATTGTGTAAATACTTACAATATCTCATCTCAGAAATATAGAAAGATTCTGAAGAAGTCCGGGGCGTACAACTACTGAAACGTCGTGGATATGCCAACAAAGATAAGGACAACCGTCCGAACCATGTAAATTGTGTAAATACTTACAATATCTCATCTCAGAAATATAGACAGATTCTGAAGAAGTCCAGGGTGTACAACTACTGAAACGTCGTGGATATGCCAACAAAGATAAGGACAACCGTCCGAACCATGTAAATTGTGTAAATACTTACAATATCTCATCTCAGAAATATAGAAAGATTCTGAAGAAGTCCGGGGCGTACAACTACTGAAACGTCGTGGATATGCCAACAAAGATAAGGACAACCGTCCGAACCATGTAAATTGTGTAAATACTTACAATATCTCATCTCAGAAATATAGACAGATTCTGAAGAAGTCCAGGGTGTGCAACTACTGAAACGTCGTGGATATGCCAACAAAGATAAGGACAACCGTCCGAACCATATAAATTGTGTAAATACTTACAATATCTCATCTCAGAAATATAGACAGATTCTGAAAAGCCCGGGGTGTACAACTACTGAAACGTCGTGGATATGCCAACAAAGATAAGAACAACCGTCCGAACCATGTAAATTGTGTAAATACTTACAATATCTCATCTCAGAAATATTGACAGATTCTGAAGAAGTCCAGGGTGTGCAACTACTGAAACGTCGTGGATATGCCAACAAAGATAAGAACAACCGTCCGAACCATGTAAATTGTGTAAATACTTACAATATCTCATCTCAGAAATATAGACAGATTCTGAAGAAGTCCAGGGTGTGCAACTACTGAAACGTCGTGGATATGCCAACAAAGATAAGGACAACCGTCCGAACCATGTAAATTGTGTAAATACTTACAATATCTCATCTCAGAAATATAGACAGATTCTGAAGAAGTCCAGGGTGTGCAACTACTGAAACGTCGTGGATATGCCAACAAAGATAAGAACAACCGTCCGAACCATGTAAATTGTGTAAATACTTACAATATCTCATCTCAGGAATATAGACAGATTCTGAAGAAGTCCGGGGCGTACAACTACTGAAACGTCGTGGATATGCCAACAAAGATAAGAACAACCGTCCGAACCATGTAAATTGTGTAAATACTTACAATATCTCATCTCAGAAATATAGACAGATTCTGAAGAAGTCCGGGGTGTACAACTACTGAAACGTCGTGGATATGCCAACAAAGATAAGAACAACCGTCCGAACCATGTAAATTGTGTAAATACTTACAATATCTCATCTCAGAAATATAGACAGATTCTGAAGAAGTCCGGGGTGTACAACTACTGAAACGTCGTGGATATGCCAACAAAGATAAGAACAACCGTCCGAACCATGTAAATTGTGTAAATACTTACAATGTCTCATCTCAGAAATATAGACAGATTCTGAAGAAGTCCGGGGTGTACAACTACTGAAACGTCGTGGATATGCCAACAAAGATAAGGACAACCGTCCGAACCATGTAAATTGTGTAAATACTTACAATATCTCATCTCAGAAATATAGACAGATTCTGAAGAAGTCCAGGGTGTACAACTACTGAAACGTCGTGGATATGCCAACAAAGATAAGGACAACCGTCCGAACCATGTAAATTGTGTAAATACTTACAATATCTCATCTCAGAAATATAGAAAGATTCTGAAGAAGTCCGGGGCGTACAACTACTGAAACGTCGTGGATATGCCAACAAAGATAAGAACAACCCTCCGAACCATGTAAATTGTGTAAATACTTACAATATCTTATCTCAGAAATATAGACAGATTCTGAAGAAGTCCGGGGTGTACAACTACTGAAACGTCGTGGATATGCCAACAAAGATAAGGACAACCGTCCGAACCATGTAAATTGTGTAAATACTTACAATATCTCATCTCAGAAATATAGACAGATTCTGAAGAAGTCCAGGGTGTACAACTACTGAAACGTCGTGGATATGCCAACAAAGATAAGGACAACCGTCCGAACCATGTAAATTGTGTAAATACTTACAATATCTCATCTCAGAAATATAGAAAGATTCTGAAGAAGTCCGGGGCGTACAACTACTGAAACGTCGTGGATATGCCAACAAAGATAAGGACAACCGTCCGAACCATGTAAATTGTGTAAATACTTACAATATCTCATCTCAGAAATATAGACAGATTCTGAAGAAGTCCAGGGTGTGCAACTACTGAAACGTCGTGGATATGCCAACAAAGATAAGGACAACCGTCCGAACCATGTAAATTGTGTAAATACTTACAATATCTCATCTCAGAAATATAGACAGATTCTGAAGAAGCCCGGGGCGTACAACTACTGAAACGTCGTGGATATGCCAACAAAGATAAGAACAACCGTCCGAACCATGTAAATTGTGTAAATACTTACAATATCTCATCTCAGAAATATAGACAGATTCTGAAGAAGTCCAGGGTGTGCAACTACTGAAACGTCGTGGATATGCCAACAAAGATAAGGACAACCGTCCGAACCATGTAAATTGTGTAAATACTTACAATATCTCATCTCAGAAATATAGACAGATTCTGAAGAAGCCCGGGGCGTACAACTACTGAAACGTCGTGGATATGCCAACAAAGATAAGAACAACCGTCCGAACCATGTAAATTGTGTAAATACTTACAATATCTCATCTCAGAAATATAGACAGATTCTGAAGAAGTCCAGGGTGTACAACTACTGAAACGTCGTGGATATGCCAACAAAGATAAGGACAACCGTCCGAACCATGTAAATTGTGTAAATACTTACAATATCTCATCTCAGAAATAGAGAAAGATTCTGAAGAAGTCCGGGGCGTACAACTACTGAAACGTCGTGGATATGTCAACAAAGATAAGGACAACCGTCCGAACCATGTAAATTGTGTAAATACTTACAATATCTCATCTCAGAAATATAGACAGATTCTGAAGAAGTCCAGGGTGTGCAACTACTGAAACGTCGTGGATATGCCAACAAAGATAAGGACAACCGTCCGAACCATGTAAATTGTGTAAATACTTACAATATCTCATCTCAGAAATATAGACAGATTCTGAAGAAGCCCGGGGCGTACAACTACTGAAACGTCGTGGATATGCCAACAAAGATAAGAACAACCGTCCGAACCATGTAAATTGTGTAAATACTTACAATATCTCATCTCAGAAATATAGACAGATTCTGAAGAAGTCCAGGGTGTGCAACTACTGAAACGTCGTGGATATGCCAACAAAGATAAGGACAACCGTCCGAACCATGTAAATTGTGTAAATACTTACAATATCTCATCTCAGAAATATAGACAGATTCTGAAGAAGCCCGGGGCGTACAACTACTGAAACGTCGTGGATATGCCAACAAAGATAAGAACAACCGTCCGAACCATGTAAATTGTGTAAATACTTACAATATCTCATCTCAGAAATATAGACAGATTCTGAAGAAGTCCAGGGTGTACAACTACTGAAACGTCGTGGATATGCCAACAAAGATAAGGACAACCGTCCGAACCATGTAAATTGTGTAAATACTTACAATATCTCATCTCAGAAATAGAGAAAGATTCTGAAGAAGTCCGGGGCGTACAACTACTGAAACGTCGTGGATATGCCAACAAAGATAAGGACAACCGTCCGAACCATGTAAATTGTGTAAATACTTACAATATCTCATCTCAGAAATATAGACAGATTCTGAAGAAGTCCGGGGCGTACAACTACTGAAACGTCGTGGATATGCCAACAAAGATAAGGACAACAGTCCGAACCATGTAAATTGTGTAAATACTTACAATATCTCATCTCAGAAATATAGAAAGATTCTGAAGAAGTCCGGGGCGTACAACTACTGAAACGTCGTGGATATGCCAACAAAGATAAGGACAACCGTCCGAACCATGTAAATTGTGTAAATACTTACAATATCTCATCTCAGAAATATAGACAGATTCTGAAGAAGTCCAGGGTGTACAACTACTGAAACGTCGTGGATATGCCAACAAAGATAAGGACAACCGTCCGAACCATGTAAATTGTGTAAATACTTACAATATCTCATCTCAGAAATATAGAAAGATTCTGAAGAAGTCCGGGGCGTACAACTACTGAAACGTCGTGGATATGCCAACAAAGATAAGGACAACCGTCCGAACCATGTAAATTGTGTAAATACTTACAATATCTCATCTCAGAAATATAGACAGATTCTGAAGAAGTCCGGGGCGTACAACTACTGAAACGTCGTGGATATGCCAACAAAGATAAGGACAACCGTCCGAACCATGTAAATTGTGTAAATACTTACAATATCTCATCTCAGAAATATAGAAAGATTCTGAAGAAGTCCGGGGCGTACAACTACTGAAACGTCGTGGATATGCCAACAAAGATAAGGACAACCGTCCGAACCATGTAAATTGTGTAAATACTTACAATATCTCATCTCAGAAATATAGACAGATTCTGAAGAAGTCCAGGGTGTACAACTACTGAAACGTCGTGGATATGCCAACAAAGATAAGGACAACCGTCCGAACCATGTAAATTGTGTAAATACTTACAATATCTCATCTCAGAAATATAGAAAGATTCTGAAGAAGTCCGGGGCGTACAACTACTGAAACGTCGTGAATATGCCAACAAAGATAAGGACAACCGTCCGAACCATGTAAATTGTGTAAATACTTACAATATCTCATCTCAGAAATATAGAAAGATTCTGAAGAAGTCCGGGGCGTACAACTACTGAAACGTCGTGGATATGCCAACAAAGATAAGGACAACCGTCCGAACCATGTAAATTGTGTAAATACTTACAATATCTCATCTCAGAAATATAGAAAGATTCTGAAGAAGTCCGGGGCGTACAACTACTGAAACGTCGTGGATATGCCAACAAAGATAAGGACAACCGTCCGAACCATGTAAATTGTGTAAATACTTACAATATCTCATCTCAGAAATATAGACAGATTCTGAAGAAGTCCAGGGTGTACAACTACTGAAACGTCGTGGATATGCCAACAAAGATAAGGACAACCGTCCGAACCATGTAAATTGTGTAAATACTTACAATATCTCATCTCAGAAATATAGAAAGATTCTGAAGAAGTCCGGGGCGTACAACTACTGAAACGTCGTGGATATGCCAACAAAGATAAGGACAACCGTCCGAACCATGTAAATTGTGTAAATACTTACAATATCTCATCTCAGAAATATAGACAGATTCTGAAGAAGTCCAGGGTGTACAACTACTGAAACGTCGTGGATATGCCAACAAAGATAAGGACAACCGTCCGAACCATGTAAATTGTGTAAATACTTACAATATCTCATCTCAGAAATATAGAAAGATTCTGAAGAAGTCCGGGGCGTACAACTACTGAAACGTCGTGGATATGCCAACAAAGATAAGGACAACCGTCCGAACCATGTAAATTGTGTAAATACTTACAATATCTCATCTCAGAAATATAGACAGATTCTGAAGAAGTCCAGGGTGTGCAACTACTGAAACGTCGTGGATATGCCAACAAAGATAAGGACAACCGTCCGAACCATATAAATTGTGTAAATACTTACAATATCTCATCTCAGAAATATAGACAGATTCTGAAGAAGCCCGGGGTGTACAACTACTGAAACGTCGTGGATATGCCAACAAAGATAAGAACAACCGTCCGAACCATGTAAATTGTGTAAATACTTACAATATCTCATCTCAGAAATATTGACAGATTCTGAAGAAGTCCAGGGTGTGCAACTACTGAAACGTCGTGGATATGCCAACAAAGATAAGAACAACCGTCCGAACCATGTAAATTGTGTAAATACTTACAATATCTCATCTCAGAAATATAGACAGATTCTGAAGAAGTCCAGGTTGTGCAACTACTGAAACGTCGTGGATATGCCAACAAAGATAAGGACAACCGTCCGAACCATGTAAATTGTGTAAATACTTACAATATCTCATCTCAGAAATATAGACAGATTCTGAAGAAGTCCAGGGTGTGCAACTACTGAAACGTCGTGGATATGCCAACAAAGATAAGAACAACCGTCCGAACCATGTAAATTGTGTAAATACTTACAATATCTCATCTCAGAAATATAGACAGATTCTGAAGAAGTCCGGGGCGTACAACTACTGAAACGTCGTGGATATGGCAACAAAGATAAGAACAACCGTCCGAACCATGTAAATTGTGTAAATACTTACAATATCTCATCTCAGAAATATAGACAGATTCTGAAGAAGTCCAGGGTGTACAACTACTGAAACGTCGTGGATATGCCAACAAAGATAAGGACAACCGTCCGAACCATGTAAATTGTGTAAATACTTACAATATCTCATCTCAGAAATATAGAAAGATTCTGAAGAAGTCCGGGGCGTACAACTACTGAAACGTCGTGAATATGCCAACAAAGATAAGGACAACCGTCCGAACCATGTAAATTGTGTAAATACTTACAATATCTCATCTCAGAAATATAGAAAGATTCTGAAGAAGTCCGGGGCGTACAACTACTGAAACGTCGTGGATATGCCAACAAAGATAAGGACAACCGTCCGAACCATGTAAATTGTGTAAATACTTACAATATCTCATCTCAGAAATATAGAAAGATTCTGAAGAAGTCCGGGGCGTACAACTACTGAAACGTCGTGGATATGCCAACAAAGATAAGGACAACCGTCCGAACCATGTAAATTGTGTAAATACTTACAATATCTCATCTCAGAAATATAGACAGATTCTGAAGAAGTCCAGGGTGTACAACTACTGAAACGTCGTGGATATGCCAACAAAGATAAGGACAACCGTCCGAACCATGTAAATTGTGTAAATACTTACAATATCTCATCTCAGAAATATAGAAAGATTCTGAAGAAGTCCGGGGCGTACAACTACTGAAACGTCGTGGATATGCCAACAAAGATAAGGACAACCGTCCGAACCATGTAAATTGTGTAAATACTTACAATATCTCATCTCAGAAATATAGACAGATTCTGAAGAAGTCCAGGGTGTACAACTACTGAAACGTCGTGGATATGCCAACAAAGATAAGGACAACCGTCCGAACCATGTAAATTGTGTAAATACTTACAATATCTCATCTCAGAAATATAGAAAGATTCTGAAGAAGTCCGGGGCGTACAACTACTGAAACGTCGTGGATATGCCAACAAAGATAAGGACAACCGTCCGAACCATGTAAATTGTGTAAATACTTACAATATCTCATCTCAGAAATATAGACAGATTCTGAAGAAGTCCAGGGTGTGCAACTACTGAAACGTCGTGGATATGCCAACAAAGATAAGGACAACCGTCCGAACCATATAAATTGTGTAAATACTTACAATATCTCATCTCAGAAATATAGACAGATTCTGAAGAAGCCCGGGGTGTACAACTACTGAAACGTCGTGGATATGCCAACAAAGATAAGAACAACCATCCGAACCATGTAAATTGTGTAAATACTTACAATATCTCATCTCAGAAATATTGACAGATTCTGAAGAAGTCCAGGGTGTGCAACTACTGAAACGTCGTGGATATGCCAACAAAGATAAGAACAACCGTCCGAACCATGTAAATTGTGTAAATACTTACAATATCTCATCTCAGAAATATAGACAGATTCTGAAGAAGTCCAGGTTGTGCAACTACTGAAACGTCGTGGATATGCCAACAAAGATAAGGACAACCGTCCGAACCATGTAAATTGTGTAAATACTTACAATATCTCATCTCAGAAATATAGACAGATTCTGAAGAAGTCCAGGGTGTGCAACTACTGAAACGTCGTGGATATGCCAACAAAGATAAGAACAACCGTCCGAACCATGTAAATTGTGTAAATACTTACAATATCTCATCTCAGAAATATAGACAGATTCTGAAGAAGTCCGGGGCGTACAACTACTGAAACGTCGTGGATATGGCAACAAAGATAAGAACAACCGTCCGAACCATGTAAATTGTGTAAATACTTACAATATCTCATCTCAGAAATATAGACAGATTCTGAAGAAGTCCGGGGTGTACAACTACTGAAACGTCGTGGATATGCCAACAAAGATAAGAACAACCGTCCGAACCATGTAAATTGTGTAAATACTTACAATATCTCATCTCAGAAATATAGACAGATTCTGAAGAAGTCCGGGGTGTACAACTACTGAAACGTCGTGGATATGCCAACAAAGATAAGAACAACCGTCCGAACCATGTAAATTGTGTAAATACTTACAATGTCTCATCTCAGAAATATAGACAGATTCTGAAGAAGTCCGGGGTGTACAACTACTGAAACGTCGTGGATATGCCAACAAAGATAAGGACAACCGTCCGAACCATGTAAATTGTGTAAATACTTACAATATCTCATCTCAGAAATATAGACAGATTCTGAAGAAGTCCAGGGTGTACAACTACTGAAACGTCGTGGATATGCCAACAAAGATAAGGACAACCGTCCGAACCATGTAAATTGTGTAAATACTTACAATATCTCATCTCAGAAATATAGAAAGATTCTGAAGAAGTCCGGGGCGTACAACTACTGAAACGTCGTGGATATGCCAACAAAGATAAGAACAACCGTCCGAACCATGTAAATTGTGTAAATACTTACAATATCTTATCTCAGAAATATAGACAGATTCTGAAGAAGTCCGGGGTGTACAACTACTGAAACGTCGTGGATATGCCAACAAAGATAAGGACAACCGTCCGAACCATGTAAATTGTGTAAATACTTACAATATCTCATCTCAGAAATATAGACAGTTTCTGAAGAAGTCCAGGGTGTACAACTACTGAAACGTCGTGGATATGCCAACAAAGATAAGGACAACCGTCCGAACCATGTAAATTGTGTAAATACTTACAATATCTCATCTCAGAAATATAGAAAGAATCTGAAGAAGTCCGGGGCGTACAACTACTGAAACGTCGTGGATATGCCAACAAAGATAAGGACAACCGTCCGAACCATGTAAATTGTGTAAATACTTACAATATCTCATCTCAGAAATATAGACAGATTCTGAAGAAGTCCAGGGTGTGCAACTACTGAAACGTCGTGGATATGCCAACAAAGATAAGGACAACCGTCCGAACCATGTAAATTGTGTAAATACTATATGCCAACAAAGATAAGAACAACCGTCCGAACCATGTAAATTGTGTAAATACTTACAATATCTCATCTCAGAAATATAGACAGATTCTGAAGAAGTCCAGGGTGTGCAACTACTGAAACGTCGTGGATATGCCAACAAAGATAAGGACAACCGTCCGAACCATGTAAATTGTGTAAATACTTACAATATCTCATCTCAGAAATATAGACAGATTCTGAAGAAGCCCGGGGCGTACAACTACTGAAACGTCGTGGATATGCCAACAAAGATAAGAACAACCGTCCGAACCATGTAAATTGTGTAAATACTTACAATATCTCATCTCAGAAATATAGACAGATTCTGATAAGTCCAGGGTGTGCAACTACTGAAACGTCGTGGATATGCCAACAAAGATAAGGACAACCGTCCGAACCATGTAAATTGTGTAAATACTTACAATATCTCATCTCAGAAATATAGACAGATTCTGAAGAAGTCCAGGGTGTGCAACTACTGAAACGTCGTGGATATGCCAACAAAGATAAGGACAACCGTCCGAACCATGTAAATTGTGTAAATACTTACAATATCTCATCTCAGAAATATAGACAGATTCTGAAGAAGCCCGGGGCGTACAACTACTGAAACGTCGTGGATATGCCAACAAAGATAAGAACAACCGTCCGAACCATGTAAATTGTGTAAATACTTACAATATCTCATCTCAGAAATATAGACAGATTCTGAAGAAGTCCAGGGTGTGCAACTACTGAAACGTCGAGGATATGCCAACAAAGATAATGACAACCGTCCGAACCATGTAAATTGTGTAAATACTTACAATATCTCATCTCAGAAATATAGACAGATTCTGAAGAAGCCCGGGTCGTACAACTACTGAAACGTCGTGGATATGCCAACAAAGATAAGAACAACCGTCCGAACCATGTAAATTGTGTAAATACTTACAATATCTCATCTCAGAAATATAGACAGATTCTGAAGAAGTCCAGGGTGTGCAACTACTGAAACGTCGTGGATATGCCAACAAAGATAAGGACAACCGTCCGAACCATGTAAATTGTGTAAATACTTACAATATCTCATCTCAGAAATATAGACAGATTCTGAAGAAGTCCGGGGCGTACAACTACTGAAACGTCGTGGATATGCCAACAAAGATAAGAACAACCGTCCGAACCATGTAAATTGTGTAAATACTTACAATATCTCATCTCAGAAATATAGACAGATTCTGAAGAAGTCCGGGGCGTACAACTACTGAAACGTCGTGGATATGCCAACAAAGATAAGGACAACCGTCCGAACCATGTAAATTGCGTAAATACTTACAATATCTCATCTCAGAAATATAGATATATGTGTTTGTGTGTGTGTGTGTTCGTTTATATATGGGATCGGATTTCCTGCATTTTTCAACCGATTTCAACAAAACTTCAATTTTTTTTTTTTTTTTGGCAGGTAGTGTTTCTTATTGTCTTGCACACTTTTTTCTTTCTTTTTACATTCAGAATGCTTTAAAAATTCCATTTACAAGACAATTGTTTATAATAAAATTCTATTCAATCGATAGACTCATAACGATTGAAAACAATGTTTTTGTTTGAGTTTGGGTTCGACCAATTCGTAAAAAAAAAAAAAAAAAAAAAAAAAAAACTAATTAAGACATGCGTGTCCGTCAACCTTAAACAATAATCTTTGTCAATTTTATTTTTCAGTCTTTATGATGGTCGATACTTGATCTATCTCTTACTGTTACATCCCCGGGCAACGCCGGGCACTACTAGGTGTAAAGTTGAAAAAGTGCGACAGTGACACACTAAGATTCGCATTTATTATAAAGATTTCTTTATTTCTTTACTTCAATTTTTTTTCTTACTTTTCCTTCCGAAATTTGTTTTTTTCTTTCTTTTCACATACTTATGATTTCTACTTCCTTTTTTCCTAATTTTCTTTCTTTCTTTTTCCTCACTTATTTATTCGTTCTTTCTTTTCCCAATTTACTTTTTTCATCTTTTCCTTCAGATTCTTTCCTTTCTTGTCACTTATTAATTCTTCCTTATTTTTCTATCTTCCTTTCTCTCTTTCTTTCTTTCTTTTTTCTTTCTTTCTTTCTTTCTTTCTTTCTTTCATTCTTTTTTTCCTTCACAGATTTTTTCTTGTCTTGTTACTTATTTATTATTTCTTTCTTTCTTTTTTCATTCTTTCTATTTTCTTTTAATTCACAGATTCTTTCCTTTCTTGTCATTTATTCTTTC
>OZ010587.1:29214513-29217013 GCA_963932145.1 Acanthosepion lycidas | reverse complement strand
TCTACCGTTTAGGAGTTATCGACAATATAAGTTCAGCCTTATTCGCGTGGCGGCTACTGCCCGCCGGCTATAACTAGCGTTGTTTACATATGTCTGTCTCGATCAATCATGCGCAGAAGCTTCATTTGTCTTGATTATTGTGAACGCAATACGCAAACTTTAATTTAAAATGAATGCACGAAATTTAAAAAGTAACACAAGTTTTGGGTTATTAAATTTGGGGTTTGAAAAAGTATGATTATTTACCAAAAAATGCTAGAAAGGATTTAATAATAGCATAAAGAATTTTAAGCATTGCTATTTAAGCATGCTTATTGTTCTAAACTTGGGAGAAGTTACTGAATAAAATAATCACACTAAGATTAGTTAATGAACGATAATACTTAAGAGAAGAACAACACATATAAGATTCGCCAGTGGCGCATAGTAGAAGTAGTCAACTGCTAGAAGTGAGTCAAGTCAATTCTACAATGAGTCTCCAACTGCAGGATATCTACCAACCGTCCCACCCGGTCAGATGTGGCACAAGGCCAAATTTACTGTGGGGTATCCGAGCCCGTAGGCTCGGCCAAAAATTCCCCGTAGACCACGTATAAAACGGGGTGTCGTAGCTGTTTCCCGAGACGAGACTCTGCCCTTCGACATAGCTTCGTCTGGGAATCCTCTCTGCCCAGAGGCAGAATTTGACCAACACAAATTTGACCAACGAATCTCCAACTGCAAGATATCTAACCCCTCACGCGGTCAGATGTGGCACCAGGTTGGAGTTAATATGGGCTATCCTAGCCCGTAAGTTCGGTTAAAAATTCCTGTAGAACCCGTATAAAACGGGGTCGGGTAGCTGTTTCCCGAGACGAGACTCTGCCCTTCGACATAGCCTCGTCTAGAGATCCTCTCTTCCCAGAAGCAGAGAGTTTGACCAGCAAAGATGGAGACGAATCTCCGACTACAGACCAACATACAGTATTTACTATTGTATTTATGTGAATGGTGACATACCTATTATCGTCCGTATGTATGTTACTACAATTATTTATAAAATATCAATAACAACTGCAGAAAGGCCACCTTTTAAAATGTGTTATATTATTTACACAAGAATTCATTATTATTATTACAGCTTCACTATAAAAAAAAACAACACTAGTCATTGCTTTTCTAAATAATTTAAACAAATTTTAATAAAAGAATTCAATAAAAGTTTCATTTTCAAATGTGTCTAAAGACTCCTTTTGGTTTTGCGCAAGTAATTGAGACGATTAAGAAGATAGGAAAATGAATAAAAAGTCCGTTAACTAAGTAAGCTTCCGCGCATAATTCCGATGCTTAATCTTCAAATTTACCAAATCATCAGACTCCAACCCCTAATTTCCTGTATCCCAATAACAAACAGTGGATTTAAAATGCTATCTGTTGTGGATTCCGTGAATGGAATCCTGCACAACTAAATAAACAACGCCAGTAATTGAGATAGAAAAATAAGTGTATTAAACGTAAGAATACAGACTTGAAGTGAAGATTAGTAGTCTAGGAATGCGGGTTAGTAGAAAGTATATGTACAAGTCTCTGTAAGTAAAGCCGTAATCATCTCTCTCTCTCTCTCTCTCTCTCTCTCTCAGACAACCATCGCAAACAGTCAAAGACTGTATGGAGACGGAGCTCAGTATTTATCAATCCACCCACGAGGACCGAAGTGTGGTCATGTGTGACGTCATGAGATGCAGTGCGATTTTCGCTTCTAGCGTCTTCTATGCGCGTGTTTATCGTTGCTTAGAAATCTTCTATGTAAACATTGACAGACTATCATCACTGTCGTGCCCGTATATTGTTTAATATGTTGTAATTGACATCTTTGATAATGGCTTAAGTAAGCCGAAAGCTTAGATTGTATTAAAAAAATATGGATCACTACTGTGAATTTCTTTCTTCTTTCAACGATAATGTTATTAAACTTATCAGAAGTTACGAAAAAAATTTGCATAAAATAAATAGACAACACTTGTCTATATTATTTAATGAAACGTGTATGAATATATATATATATATATATATATACTTTACACACTATATATATATATATAAGAAAGACATTTCCTTTATAAACTATATATATATATATATATATACTTTACACACTATATATATATATATATATATATATATATATATATATATATATATATATGTAATGAAAAACAAACCACTTTAAGGTACCATTACGATAATTTATTTCACCTAAATCCTTTTTAAGGATTCAGGATCATCAGGTAAAACTTCCAACAACGAATTGAGAGGATATATATATATATATATATATATATATATATATATATATATATATATATATATGTCAGGTTATTTTCACAAAAAGTTTGTTTCGCACAGCGAGAAAATGAGAGATCGAATTTTTTACTAAACAAAACTGATAAAACAAAATATTACCAGGAAAAAAGTTATCAGCATTAAATAACCCATCGCGGTTGATATGCCGTAAAACAGA
>OZ010587.1:29182013-29204513 GCA_963932145.1 Acanthosepion lycidas | reverse complement strand
AGCTGCATTCGTCACGTGGGAAAAATTTAAATCTGCATGGCACTTTACTCCAATTAGCTCATTCGCTTGCTTAAACTCAACGTTGATTCTGATTCCGCAGAACTATGTTGGGTGTGAAAAAGTATTTGTTGTTAACATATATTTTTCATTCGGTTTTTCCAGTTACGAGTCCTTTTTTAAGCTGATCGTTTTGTGTTCATTTTGTTTAGTTCTTTTCTCGTAACAGATTTAATGTTTAGTATAGAGCTTAGAAAAAATTGGCAGTGTGAGATAGGCAAGAAGTAAGGCATGTAGCAACATCAGCACGGCAAAGGGCACATCTTTAAAGGCAAGGAAGAGCAAAAAAAATTTAAGTCAAGTGATAGCGATAGCTATATGAGCCAGGCCATGCTGCTCGTATATATATACATCTATCTATCTATATATATATATATTGCATGTTGATTTGGGAAGAATTTTACGTACTTACCGTTTGTTTTATATATATATATATCACACATCCCCTACCTTTATTGAAGTTATTCTTAAAGAATTTAACGTATGTTTATCTAAAACAAACGGTAAGTACGTAAAATTCTTCCCAAATCAACATGCAAAAATACCAACAAACATAATGATTACGAGACATACACACAAACCCATTCACTTATGAATTCACATTATCACCTCATTCCCACATAGATAAGCGAAACTTTCTACACAGTTACATAAATACTGCATTATTCAAGGCTCTTCAGTCAGGTTTGCAATTCGTCAATTTCTCGAAACTTCGGATTCACGAGTCATCTGTCTTTGAATTCGGAACGCGATAAATTATACTAAAGTTGATTTAACAAGTCGAATGCACGTGAAACAGGATTGACCAATAAAAGATTGATAAACATTTCATATTTGCTTTTTTTATCTTGTCATTCTGTTGAATTCCAAACCATATTTGAACTATATTTTATCCCAACCTATAGATAGATAGATAGATAGATAGATAGATAGATAGATAGATAGATAGATAGGTCTATTTGAGACTTAATTCTTGGGACACTTAGTAATTCATCCCAACTCTGAATATCTATGTCATCAGCAATATCACCCCTCATCATCGGCACATTGGCCTCGGGAGGGAAAGCAAGAACACTGAAATAGTGAGAATGAAAAAATAGTGAGAAAAAAAAAAGAGATCAAGAATATTCGTCAATATTTCTGAGATGAGGTATTGTAACGAAACCGGAACTAGAACAATCTAACCCCGGTGGACGACATAAAGGGTACGGTTTGAAATTCAAGCTCCTCCGAACAATTAGCATGAAAGGATTTATAAAAAAGACAGAAGTAAAAAAAACTTTACAGTAGTAGGAAAGTGACTGAAGCCAAGTTGCCAGATTAGGATGTTCTAACCATTTTAGTTGCTGTTAACGTCTTCAAGTGGTAGGGTTTGTGTTATAAGGTACAGTTCTTTGTGAATGTGAATTGTGTGTTAATTTAGATATTTCTGAACGAGTTTAGCACCATCAATGGTATCCATATGAAAGTTTAGGTCTGAAGAGACTAAGAACATCAATCTAGTTTTTAGGTTAAGATTTTGGTTTTGTGGTATTGGGCGAAACTACCCCTAGTGTAGCTTATTCAATGTTCAGTTTCTTTATATCATATTCTTAACCTGTTATAACTTATCTATACACCAAAGTATATGAATCATTTACTTAATATTAATTTCACATGTTGAATTTTTTTTTTTGTTATTTTTTTATGATGGATTCAAGATATTCCTTATCAAAGTTTTTGTTTTGAAAAGGTATCTCTTGAGACTTAATTCTCGGAACACTTAGTAAAGGATGTACATTTTTTTTTTGTTCAAGTTCGTTCTCATCCCAACTATAAATATCTATGTCATCAGCATATCACCCCTCATCATCGGTACACTGGACTCGGGAGGGGAAGCAAGGACACTGAAATAGGGAGAATGAAGAAATAATGAGAAAAAGAGATCAAGAATATTCGTTAATATTTCTGAGATGATGTATTGTAACTATACTGGAACTAGAACAATCTAACCCCGGTGGACGACACACACACACACACACACACACACACACATATATATATATATATATATATATATATATATATATATATATATATATATATTAAACAGCATGTACGTAAAAACGTTCCCAAAACAAGATGTGAAAAACCAATACACATAATGTCTACGAGACAAACACACACACTTATGAATACACATTATCATCTCACTCCTACATAGACAAGCGAGAATGTTTACACAATTACATACCTATAGCAAGGTAAGCAAGGTAAGCTTGGAAACCGTCAATTTCTTGAATCTTCGGATTCACGTGTCATCTGTCTTTGATTTCGGGACACCATAAATTATAGTAAAGTTGGTTTAAACGAGTCGAATGCACGTGAAAAAGGAATGACCAATGAAAATCAAACAACACTAAAGTAGTAATACCAGAATTTCTTTCTTCTTTTCCTCCGTATTTCATCCTCTGATGAAACTTTAATACACATGAAACATGTTACGCAACCACATGCTTATCCAGACGTCTTACGTTATACCTATCTGATCACAGCTCCATCAGAACCCATTTAAACACACACACAAATTTACCAGACTCCATTAGAAACATGCTAGTAGAAAACACAAATATATTAAGTGCATCCACCTGCAAAAAAGACTAAAAATAATGGAAGCTTTAATAATAAAAAAGAAAAAGCCAACTCTTAACAATATTAACTACGAACAAGGCCACAATGTGCTAACCGTATTCGGAAATTAAAAACATCCCTACCACACACTAAGAGATACACATAACGCACACACTCAATGAAACTGAAAAATCGAATCATCCTTGATAATGGCTAAAAATAATGCCGAAAGCGCTCGGAAATATAAAACATTTGGACAGTTCTTACACACCCTTTGTCCAGAAAAGTAAGTTATTGTTCGAACACAAGAAAATTTAAATAAAAAGCTTAACCGTAGTACCTTCTCTGTCGTTTTTAATGAAACATGCCTAAAGGAAGAATTGCTGCCTAAATATACAACTATATATATATATATAACCAGAGGAGTACATTTAGTACCTTTTATGTCGCTTTATAATATATGAAACTGAGTTCATAAGCTTCTCCCAGTAACGTTCAATACAAAGGGTCCTACGTAAATCAATTAAATCTGTTGAATCTTTTACATGCCTAGGAAGCGAAATAAATCCTATTGAAAAAGGTGTGAACATTCCCATAGCTAAAGCTCTGAATAAATTTAATCTGGAATTCTGTCTTCTCCTATAACGTCAAAAGGAACTTCTTTTCACGCCACTGTAGAGCCATTTATAATGTATGGTATCACTACTTAGATATCCCTTGAGTTTAAGCTTGATAGAACCTACACCCGGATGCTAAGAGCTATACTTAACATCTATTGGGGACAACATCTAACTACATCATAGGTCTATGGACCCATCTCGGATATTTCTACAATCTTACGCCAACGCAAAATGCACTTTGTAGCACACTGTTGGCAATCAAAACAAGACCTTGCGAATGAACTGCTGCTCTGGACAACGAGCCATGACGTTTTTCGTCCAGCAACCAACAACATTGACCAACAATAGAATGACACAGGATGCCATCCTAATGACTTTACGTACTTGATGCAAGATCATGATGGCTGGCCTGATAGAGTCATGTATATTTGAGATCGCCCGTCTGCATGATGATAAAGGTAACGGTCAAAAGAGCTTACATCACCTGGTATTCCCAAGTGGTCACCCGTTTCGGTACTGACCAGACTCGACGTTGCTTAACTTCGGTTTTCGTACGAGAACTGGTATTTCAGCGCGATGTGACCGTATGGCCGCCATTTGATTTGCTTTTGTTGTGTGTCGGCAAGAGGTTGTTTGGAGGGTTATTAACGGAAGGCGGACATTGCAAGAAGGTCAGCGACAAGAAAGAGGACATGATGAACGAGGCTCGAACACAGACGAATGGAAGTGACATTTCATGTCTCAGACTGCTTTTTTGCTTGCGACATGACGTGAGGCACAGAGACAAGTGTCATCAGAGTCAACCAATCAGGAAGAAGGCCACAAGAGGAACAAGAAGACGAATAAAAAGAGAAAGATAAAAAATCGACCAGGTCAGCAAAAAGAGGAGAGGAAAGAGAAGAAGAAATGAATGAATGAAGAGACGGGAGAAAAATGAACAGAGGGAGAATCAGAAAAAAAGAAAAGAGAGGGAAAAAAGATGGAAGGAGAACAAAAATGAGAAGGGAAGAGGAGGAGAGACGAGAAGGAAAAGAAGGGAAACGGGAAGAAGAGAACAAGGGGGCAGGGCGAGAGGGAAATAAAGAAGAAAAAAAGAGAAAGATAAGACATAAGAGACATAAACGGGAAGCTTAGAGGAGAAGAAGAAAAAGTAGAGGAGGAAGAGTTTGGAGGAAGAAAAAAAAGAGAGACGGGAGAATACAAAAACCGAGAGGCGAGTAAAAGAAGAGAAAGAGGAAGAGGAGGAGTCTGGAGGAAAAAAAAAAAAGAGGTGAACGAATAAAAAAACGAGAGATGAGAAGAAGAAGAAGAAGAAGAAGAAGAAGAAGAAGAAGAAGAAGAAGAAGATGAGTAGAAGACGTTTGGAGGAAGAAAAAGAAGAGAAACGGAAGAATACAAAAAACGACAGAAGGAGAAGAAGAAGAGAAAGAAAGAGGAGGAGTTTGGAGAAAGAAAAAAAGAGAGACGGAAGAATACAAAAACGAGAGACGAGAAGAGGAAGAGGAGGAGGATGAGTGTGGAGGAAGAAAAAAAGAGGCGAACGGATAAAAGAAGAAGAAGGAGAAGGAGGGAGGAAGAAAAAGGAAGAAGGAAGAAGACGTGGAAAAGGAGAGAAATTTGAAAAGGGGAGGTGACAGAGAAAATATACAGTTTAAAAAGGAACTTGCAGAAGAAGAAGAAGAAGAAGAAGAAAAGAGGAGAAGAAGGATTAGAAGAGGTCTGGAGAAAAAAACAAAAGAGGGATGAATAAAAAATCGAAAGAAGAAGAAGAAGAAGAAGAAGAAGAAGAAGGAGGAGGAGGAGGAGGAAGGGGAGAAGACGAAGCGGACAAAAAGGTGTGACAAGAGGCTAAACAAAGAGAAAAAAAGGAGGGAAAATGAAGAAGAACTGTAGTAAGTATATCCAAGTGGTTCAAGAGGAGGTAGGCAATAAGAAGAAGAAGAAGAGTGTAAAAGAATTCAAAGAGGAACAAAAGGAGGAGGAAGAAAAGGAGAACGGATAAAAGACGAGCTCTTAAGAAAAAGAAGAAATAAGAAAAAAAAATGAAATAGTTGATGAGGAGAAGAGGAAAAGGAGAAAGTATAAAATGAAAATAGAAAAGAATAAAGTTGAGACGAGAAAAGAAAGAAACGAAAAAAGGTTATTATTAGGCAGAGGTGTTTCAAGGGGACAGGCGGTCGATTTAGCAAACCCTCGCCATTGATATTGCAAAATGCCTATGACAGTTGAATGTAAAGTACACCAAAAACATACGGAAAGGTCTGAAAATAATGCTAACTTCAGACCGCGTTAGACAATTTTTTCATTAACATTTTTTACGCGGAGGAATCGATGACATTTGAAATAAGTGAAGAGGTTTGCTTTGGATACTTTACTTGGGATGAAGGGCATTCAGTATTTTTCCTAGCGGCCAGGAAAGGTCGCCGATTTAAAACAAATATATATATACATGATAAATATGTATAAATAAATATGTAAGCTATTTATCATCAACAGAAGCAAGCAACCGTTAATAAAATAAACTATGCTCTAAAACGGCGTATTCTTGAAAGCATGTTACAGTTAAAATGACGCATTACACCTAACTGATACACGTTGCTGCCATGATTTCTTGCGTTTCTATGTATTGGATTCAAATTTCAATCAGAATATAACGACTCTTTTAAAACAATTCGGTGCTTAAAACATATTTGACTTCGTTTCATTCTCTTTGACTTTTTGCACTCTTGAAGATACCTCGTGTGAGTCGAAAGGTTGGCTTGTATACAATATTAATGTCGGAGATTTTTTTTAACATCAGCAACAGCCAAGTTTGCGAAAAGTGATTCAAATTTGAAATGACGATGGATAAATTCGGTAGATATGTGATGTCTATTCTTTTTGGTAAAACTTGTTTGAAACTAACGGCCAAATTACACACACACATACACACACAACCATATATTAGAAGTAGACCAAGCCACACCGAGGAGTTGTGATACAGCGAAACTGTCTGTGGATGACTGTATATATATATATATATATATATATATATATATATATATATATATATATATATATATATATATTGATAAAGTCCCTCAGAGGACGAAACGCGCTGGCTAAGATAAGTTTTCTTATAGTTTTTTTTTTTCATATTGTCCTTTTACAAATATAATGTATCTGAATCCCCCCCCCATCACACACACAGACCACACGCGCGCACATGGTAGGTTTTATTATCATCTTTTAGTTGCTTCACTGTCTTCGGGCAGATTGCGACTTATTTGCGGCTCTGTCAGGACAGAGGCGCAACTGAAGAAAATTACGCAGAGAGATGCCCAGTCCTGGGTAGCAGATGCCCATGGCTGCACCTTCTCATGGCACTAGAGAGAAGGATCCGTGGCCGCACCGAGGCCGACGGTTTCGGGAGCTCGGGGAATTTTTGTACTCGCCCCCGAGTGTATGTGCTCGGGTTCCCCAATTTAAAAAAAAGACCTTGTGTCACATCCCATCTTCGTGTGGATGCACAGTAAATCTGTCTGTCTGTCTGTCTGTCTGTCTGTCTGTCTCTCTCTTTCTTTCTTTGTTTGTTTCTTTCTTTCTTTCTTTCTCTCTCTCTCTTTCTCTCTCTCTCTCTCTCTCTATATATATATATATACATCAATGCAGGATACATGTGTTTGAATCGACATCTCCGTTTTTAAAGTAATGTAAATCTACGGCTACTCGTATTGGAGATTGTTAATAACGAAAATACGCCTTCCGAGTATCCATTTTTTATACGTCTTCCGTTAAAAATAAAAACAAATGGCATAACACGAATATCCAATATGTATACGTCTTCCGGTAAAATAACAAATAAAATAACAAATAAGAACAACAAAAATACGCCTTCTGGTAAAATCACGAATATCGATTATTTATACGTCTTCCGATAAAATAACAAATGAAATAAAAAATAAAAATGATAAAAATACGCCTTCCGGTAAAATCACGAGTATCCATTTCTATACGTCTTCCGGTAAAATAACAAATATAATAACAAATAAAAATAACAAAGATACGCCTTCCGGTACCTTCAGGTAACCATTTTTATACGTCTTCCGGTAAAATAACAAATAAAATAACAATTGAAATAACAAATAAAAATAACAAAAATACGTCTTCCTGTAAAATTACGAGTATCCATTTTTATACGTCTTCCGGTAAAATAACAAATAAAATAGCAATTGAAATAACAAATAACAAATAAAAGTAACAAAAATACGTTTTCCTGTAAAATTACGAGTATCCATTTTTATACGTCTTCCGGTAAAATAACAAATAAAATAATAACAAAAATACGTCTTCCGGTAAAACCACAGGTATCCATTATTTATACGTCTTCCGGTAAAATAACAAATAAAAATAACAAAAATACGTCTTCCGGTAGAATCGCGAATATCCATTATTTATACATCTTTCGGTAATATAACAAATAAAAATAACAAAAATACATCTTCTGGTAAAATCAGGAGTATCCATTATTTATACGTCTTCCGGTAAAATAACAAATTAAATAACAAATTAAATAGAATAACAAATGAAATATCAAATTAAGATAACAAAAATACGGCTCCAGGTAAAATCACGAGTATCCATTATTTATAAGGTTTAAGTATAACGTTCAAAATAATAAGTGATAATGTCGTATTATAAAGAAAACTTATTATGTAACATATCTCAATCTATGAATATTGTAGCTCTAGTTTTTTACTGGGCACCTTTTGACAGTTCTGCTGACTTGAAAATACGTTAAATTGATATTTTTTTCCATTTCACTGGAGCAGACGTTAAACAAATCAAAGCATACTCACATTCTCCATCTTCTCACTCTCTCTCTCTCTTTCTTACCTTCTTTCTTTTTTTTATTTATTGCCTCTTTCTTTCACTGAAACCAAACAACGTCTTTGTCTTTTTAGGCGTCTCTCGAAGTCAAAATGGAATAATGTATTATTTAAGAGGCTTTGGTAAGGTATAACGTACGTGCTAACTCATAAAGCAATGAAGGAGTAAGCTAAATTGCATATAAACAATTTGGAGATTCTACCTGAAATAATTGTTTTGTTTTTTTACGGCTTATCAACCTTTTGCAGATTATTTCAAGCAAAAACTTATTTTTAGATTGTAAGAATTTTTGGACATAATAATGATTTACTAATGCAAGTCTTCCTAATTAACCCATAGCTGGGGACAGAAGAAGTGGATTCATGCCATTACCAAATATTTGCGAATATCTGAATTTAATAAACCCGACTGGAATTGGAACTCAGCTTTCTGATTCCTAATTCCGAATCGTTATGCATTAAACCACCCGCACCAGCTTACAGATCCTGGTATTCCCAAACTGTCACTCATCTAGATACTGACCAGGTCGGTGTTGCTTGACTTCGTGGGTCGCACGAGAACCGGTGTTTCACCGCGATATCGCTGTGAGTCCTACCTGAAATGAAACGGTGGACTCTGTTTTTTTTTTTTTTTATGGGGATACGTAAAATCTCCCAAAATCTAACCAAATATTAAAGTCTCAGAAATTTTTAACACCTGTTAGTTTCCAAGTACGTGTGGGTAATGGCTAGCGGTTCGGTTTGAGGAATCGGAGAGTTCGAATTCCGGTCGAGTTTATTATATTAGGTAGGTGCAAAAATAATTACGTAATAATGTTGTTTTTTGACGTATTTTTTAACGTCAAAAAACGACATTATTACGTCATTATTTTTGCACCAACCTAATATTATGTGATATTTTTTTTACTAAAGTTCCCCAATACAAGACCCAAGAGCCACTCAAGCTAGAGTTGTGTAGTCATATTAGCGTAGGAAAGAACAAACGTTAGGAGCAGACTTTAAAAGGAACCGGAAATCCTATTTCCTAAACATTAAACAAAGGATAAACCTCAAAAGACCTGGGAGGAGTTTGAACTGGGCGATAGACGAACCTATCTACTCCTATTGTTAGAAGAGAGAGAGAGAAAAAATAGTAAATAAAATTTCAGAGCTCAAACGCAGACGTTAGGAGTACAGAGCTGAAACTGACTTTAGAAGGAACTATAACCTTCGAAAAGGTATGAAACTATCTCTTATCCCCCCAGCTATGGTTAAATAGCAGAAGAGGCTGCGTAGAAACCGGTCTACTAGAAAGAAAAAAAACTCTGCATTTAAGCCAGCCTGGAGAGGGTTGGGATCCGCCAAACAATCTTGCCCAAGAAACGCAACTTCTACTGTGGTTACAGTACGTGTGGGGCCCTAATGGGTTACGGGTCCCGTGCGTGAGTTGGGATGAGAAATTATCAAATTTTCCCTCGTAATTAATATATTTTGTTCTATTTTTTTTCTCTCCAAAATGTCTTTCTTCTTTTTCTACGTGCATCTTTTTTTGTTTGTCCATATTTCCATCCGCTTGCCTCCACGAACTGATCGTCTCTCCACACTGCCTTTCCCCCCCCCAGCGCCCCATTAGCTACCGTGTAACCCTATTTGCACGTGGTACGTTAACTCAAATTGAAAAAGAATAATGAATACCCAGTGCATCAAATGAACACGACTCCTACCGAAATAATGCACACATGGTTGGCCGACGTGCGTTAATAATTATTTATTTTTCAATCTTTAACTAGTTCTCCTTGTCACCCGCCGATCAGGAATCCCCGCCATTTTTCTTTTGCGCATGCGGAGAAAAGGCGTGGCGAGAAGCCTGTCAGTTGAAGTTGAAAAAAATGGTGGCAAAAGATAAGGGTACTAATAGTATAGGGGATAAAAATGGATGGACTTGCTTCTTTTTTTGAAAATGTCTTCGTTTTTGCTTTGACTATTTTATTACTAATATTATTATTATTATTATCTTTATTATTATCATCATTATTATTGTTATTATCATTATTATCTTTATTCTTATCATTATTATTATTATCATCATAATCATCATCATCAGCATCGTTATTATTATTATTATCATTATCATCATTATTATTATTATCATCATCATCATTATTATCATTATTATTATCATTATTATCAACTTTATTATTATTATCATTATTATTATTATCATTGTTATCATCATCATTATTATTATCATAATTATCTGTATTATTATTATCATTATTATTATTAACATTATCATCATTATTATTACCATTATTATTATTATCATCATTATTATTATCTTTATAATTATTATCATCATTATTATTATCTTTATAATTATTATCATTATTATTATCATTATCATTATTATTATCATTATTATTATTATCATTATTATTATCTTTATTATTATTATCATTATTATTATTATCATTATCATCATCATTATTATTATCATTATCATCATTATTATTATTATTATTATTATTATTATTATTATTATTATTATTATTATTATTTTTAGTCGTAATAATACAAGTACTATATTCAGGTTACATTTCAATTCGGGACCTCGAAAGGGTAATTTGCATTTCAAGCCCCGCGCTCAGTTTCTAATAAGAATTTCCCGAATCGTTCCATGTAGGTGTAAATGTATATGCTTAATTCAGAAATAACAAAGAAATTTTGATAAAATCTACCGTTTTGGAGTTATCGACAATAAAATTTCGGACTCATTCGGGTCGCGGTGGATGAAGTTGATGTTAATTCTGGGCCCCTATACTCGTTTATGTCACTTTTTAATGTTTTTGATTGAACTATTCAATAAATCATTGTTTTATATTGATCGGTGGCGCAGTTTGATTGGCTTTGTTTGGTTTGGTTTGTTTTACGGCATACCAAACTTAATGGGTTATTGAATGCCGACAAAATTTTTATTGCTGGTAATTTTTCTTTATCTATCTATCTATCTATCTATCTATCTATCTATCTATCTATCTCAGTCTATTTCTTTCTTTCTTTCTTTCTTTCTATCTATCTCAGTCTATTTCTTTCTTTCTTTCTTTCTATCTATCTATCTATTTATCTTAGTCTATTTCTTTCTTTCTTTCTTTTTTTCTATCTATCTATCTATCTATCTATCTATCTATCTATCGCGGTCTATTTCGTTCTTTCTTTCAATCTATCTATCTCTCTATCTATCTATCTTCGTCTATTTCTTTCTATCTATCTATCTCTCTATCTATCTATCTTCGTCTATTTCTATCTATCTATCTATCTATCTATCTATCTCAGTCTATTTCTTTCTATCTATCTATCTATCTATCTATCTATCTATCTATCTATCGCGGTCTATTTCGTTCTTTCTTTCTATCTATCTCTCTATCTATCTATCTCCGTCTATTTCTTTCTATCTATCTATCTATCTATCTATCTATCTATCTATCGCGGTCTATTTCGTTCTTTCTTTCTTTCTTTCTTTCTATCTATCTATCTATCTATCTATCTCCGTCTATTTCTGTCTATCTATCTATCTATCTATCTATCTATCTATCTATCTATCTCAGTCTATTTCTTTCTTTCTTTCTTTCTTTCTATCTATCTATCTATCTATCTATCTATCTATCGCGGTCAATTTCGTTCGTTCTTTCTTTGTATCTATCTATGTATCTATCTATCTATGTATCTATCTCCGTCTATTTCTATCTATCTATCTATCTATCTATCTATCTATCTATCTATCGCGGTCAATTTCGTTCGTTCTTTCTTTGTATCTATCTATCTATCTCAGTCTATCTCAATCTATTTCTATGTATCTATTTATCTCAGTATATATTGGTTTCATTTGGTTTGTTTTACGGCATACCAACCTCAATAGGTTCTTTAATGCCGATCAGATTTTTATTGCTGGTATTTTTTTTTTTTTTTTTCAAAAATATATTGATGGTAATATATTTCTTTTTTGAAAATAAATTGCTCTTTTTTCCAAAATAGTATTGCTGGTATTAAAACCTATTTTTATACTTTCATATTGTTTTGATCCATTTTGAGGGGGTTAACTATTTGCCCATAGCTGGAATCCTGACAGGTGCTACCACCCGGAACACCAGCAATTAATAGGTGATTTCACGCTCCTCAAAACCTCTTGATCAAAGGCCTTACTGTCGGGTGTAGTTTATCGTGTTACCTAGATCGCAGATGCAGTTTATAGTCATACGGGACGCTGTCTGATCTGCCTTACTCGCTAATATATGATAAAAATGAGACATTTCTTGACGCCAATGAGATAACTTTTTATGTGTTACTGTAAAACGAATTATTTCTTTAGTAACTACAGGTGTTAAGGCTTTTATTTAGCTTTTGATCGTAATAGCGTTTTTTTTCTTATTTTTCTTATTATTTATTTGAATTATTCAAAATGTTGAATTCTTTTTTTTTTTATATTCAACAATAGAGTTAAATTCCATATATGATACACGCTTGGGCGATCATCTCTCTTTTGATATAAGACTGACTTGGCAGAAGATTTTCCTTCAGTAGAGTTAATAATATAATTCTATAATTATTCATTCATGTACAAAATATTGCCAGTGCAATCGGAAAATTATATCAGTCTTAAATACGGTGGGGGGACTTGTTAGCTTTCTCTAGATATTACGTTTAACGATTTAAAAATAGATTTTTATCCTATTTGCGATAATAAAATTAGGTTAATACAAATAATCACCAACATTTGGTAGAAGTAAGACAAATACAAAAGTACATAAATTTAGTCCTGACTCATTGACATGCTTTTTCTTAGATTTTAGTCGAACTGTGTTGCCCCATATCTGCCTGATCTTTATGTAGGTTGATTAATTTAAAGTTGTATTAATCTCCTGGTAGTGGTATTAGGTTGGTGCAAAAATAATATCGTTTTTTGACGTTAAAAAACACGACAAAAACGATATTATTTTTGCACCAACCTAATAGTAACATCTTGTATGGAATTAATGGTATTTAGTTAGTATTTTGACATTCCCCATTGATTGGTTATTGTTATTAAGACCTTATATAAAGAATCTTAAGTCAACAGTTGCATATTAATTTACCAAGTAAATCTATAGATTGAAATTATTTACTGGTTTCTTAAAGAAGCTATTTATTTATCAACTATAAAATGGTTATATACGTAACTCACAAAGCATATAATTTGTCTATCATTTTGTTAGATTACCACTTTTTCTTACGAAAATGACATCTAATACAAAAGTACATAAATTTAGTCCTCACTCATTGACATGCTTTTTCTTAGATTTTAGTCAAACTATATTAATCCATATATGGCTTATCTTTATGCAGGTTGATTAATTTAAATTTAATTTAAATTTGTATTAATCTCCTGGTAGTGTTAGTAACTTCTTGTATGGATGTAATGGTATTTAGTTAGTATTTTGATATTTTGCATTATATAAAGAATCTTAAATCAACATTTACCAAGTAAATCTATAGATCGAAATTATTTACTGGTTTCTTAAAGAAGCTATTTATTCATCAACTATAAAATGGTTGTAATGTAGGAAATTCACAAAGCATATATTTTGTCTAGCATTTTGTTGGGTTATCACTTTTTCTTAAGAAATGATATCGTGTAATGTACAATATGTATCCATTCACCACCGCTCCTGTTTAAGGTATGTTGCTGCCAGATTTCAAACCTAAGGATCATAGTCCATTTATGGAAAATAATTTCTTAATTTTTTCTTTTTCCCTTGGTTTAAATTTAACGTAGGTCCTATTTGATTGATTGATCGAAGTAAATCCCACAAACCTTATAACCAACCTCCCCACTCCTCTTTTTTCTTTTTTCGTAAAAAGAGGCTGTATTTTGCTTTTAAATCAAATTAAATCGTTCCCTCCTCAGTAATTTATAATCGCCTGATGAGATGCGTTGTATACGCATCGAAACACGACTGCAATCGTGTAGCGATTTTGACATGTTTACGATGTAATATGCTAAAATAAAGTATATATATATAGGCATCCACAAACAGAGTATTTCTCTGTATCACAGTTCATCAGTGTGGCTAGACGCCCGGTTGCCTCTAGCTAGGATCAAAACCCGGCTGAATTGGCGTCAATGGGAGATTTTACCCCTAAGCCGTTGGCGAACGGCAGAGAAGCAGGTGAATTTTAAGCGTATTTATTTTTAGATAAAAACACAGTGACTGAGAGAACTCGATTTGCTTTACCGAAGAGTCTTGCATTATCAGCCGCAATAGTCACTGTTTACAAACCCACATTTCCTTCCCAATAAAGCATATATATATATATATATATATATATATATATTGAATAAAAACAGATCACTTTAAGGTTCCATGTAATAAGTTATTTCACCACAACCCCTCTCATATCTTCTCTCCCACCTCACGTTCTCACTTCGTTAATTTTACATATGCTTGATGAGGTCCATCAAAAACGGGTGAATTTCTTTTCATTTTTCATTTCAACCTTTGGAAGTAAAGTCTGATGATCCAGAGCCCTGTTAAAGGGGTTGTGGTGAAATAACTTATTACATGGAACCTTAAAGTGATCTGTTTTTATTCAAACATATCTGCTCTGAATTTTACATTGAGCTCTCTGGATATCATCCTCCTCGGGTCTACCCATGCGGATTACCTAGTTTTGCATCAACTATATATATATATATATATATATATATATATATATATATATATATATATATATTATGCTGTTCCTCTATTTAAGCTTTCGATTCACAAGTGGTTTTATGAACATTATAACAGAGATATTCACCGTCAAAGATGACATCCTGTTATGTTTAAATAGAAGCTTACTATGAGATGATAACGATCGCGGAACAACAGACGCAGGTCGTAATTTCGTAATGCTGTTCTATGACGTTGTACTGTCTCTATTTCTTTCTCTATATCTCTCTTTCTATATTTTTCTCTTTTTCTCTATTTCTCTCTTTTTCTCTTTCTCGCTTTCTCTATTTTTCTCTTTCTCTCTGTCCATTTTTCTCTTTCTGTATTTCCTTGATTCTCTATTTTTCTCTATTTCACTCTTTTTCTCTTTCCCTCTTTCTCTCTTTCTCTATTTTTCACTTGATTTATTTTCTGTTTCTCACTTTTTCTCTTTCTATATTCCTCTATTTCTATCTTTCTCTATTTTTCCTCTTTCTCTATTTCTCCATTTCACGCAACTCTGTCTTCTCTTTCGTTTATAACTCTCTCAATAAATTTATGCATTTCGAACTTGTTCCTTCCTGCCTCCTTCTTTTCTTGCCCAACTCTCATATTCCTCACATTACACTTCTTCTTCTTCTTCTTCTTCTTCTTCTTCTTCTTCTTCTTCTTCTTCTTCTCCCCCTCCTCCTTCTTTTTTTTCTTCTTCTGTACCTTGTTGTTGTTCTTCTTCAACTTCTTTTCCACCTCCTCCATCTTCTTCTTCTTCTTCTTCTTCTTCTTCTTCTTCTTCTTCTTCTTCTTCTTCTCCACCTCCCCCTTCTTCTTCTGCTTGTTGCTGTTGTTGTTTTTCTTCTTCTTCTTCTTCTTCTTCTTCTTCTTCTTCTTCTTCTTCTTCTCCTCCTCCTCCTCCTCCTGCTTCTTCTTATCCACCTCCCCCTGCTTCTTCTTCTTCTTCTTCTAGTCCTCCTCCTCCTTCTTTTTCTTCTTGTTGTTGTTGCTGTTGTTGTTGTTTTCTTCTTCTTCTTCTTCTTCTTCTCCACCTCCACCTCCTCCTTCTTCTTCTTCTTCTTCTTCTGCTGCTGCTGCTTTTTCTTCTCCTCCTTCTCCTCCTTCTTCTTCTTCTTTTTCTTCTTCTTCTGCTGCTGCTTCTTCTTATTCCTTTTCTTCTTCTTCTCCTCCTCCTTCTCCTCTCCTTTTTCTTCTTCTTCTTCTTCTTCTTCTTCTTCTTCTTCTCTAACTTTTCCTTCCTTTTCCTCTTTAGTTTCCCCGCTATCTCCCTCCTCTCTCCCCCGTCACTCTCTCACACACAGGCAGAAACTTTTTAATGTACCCAGTCCCAAGTGTTTTTCTGGCAATCGCAAATTGCAGATGCACCGAAGAGTTATCTGAACGGAATTATCTCCCCTTAGTTCCACTAATTTCCGCCAGGCATGAATTCACTTCTGTATGACACACGCAGATATTACGGGCGCTTCTCCCGGGCTAACTATCGCACGTTTTCGTTCGTGTGTCGACTCTCATGAGTCCATGTGAATGAGTACACTTGAAGATTTTCATTCGATTAGAAAACGATTCTTATCGAACTGCCTGTCGGTTCTGTCAGGTCCTTTTTTTTTATTATTATTGATCCGTTTAGCATTTATACTAGTGAAGTGAAAATAGGAAAAGTTGAAAGCAAAAACCACTAGCAATCAAACCAGCAGCTCGAAATTACAAAGATGTCTTATGCCATAAAATAGTGCGTTTCTTGATGAGCGGGTGCCGCTTTTTCGATTAGCAATAGACAGAACTAAATTGCTGTTAGATTAAGTTGCATTGAAAATAAATTTACCTTAGCACTTAACAGATACCTGACTAGAAATTGATTTTCTTCTACTATGTGCAATGTTCCTTCAGGACCACGGCTCTCACAATCTTCCTCTGTCCTTTGCCATTCAACGTCCTGGGTATGACGGTAAACTACATCCGCGTCCTGGGTATGATGATAAACTACATCCACGTCCTGGGTACGGCGATAAACTGCATCCAACAGCAAGGTCTCAGATAATGTTTTCAGAAAAATAATGTTGCCAGCTCTAAGTTTTTGAAACAATAATGTTGCCAGCTATCCGTTTTTTTGTAAAGGAATAATGTTGCCAGCTATACGTTTTTTTGTAAAGGAATAATGTTGCCAGCTATACGTTTTTTTGTAAAGGAATAATGTTGCCAGCTATACGTTTTTTATTCCATACAAAATAGGCATTTAAAATTCATATAAACTGAATTTGGCATTAAATAACCCACAGTGGTTGATATGCCATAAAACCCAAACAAACAAACAAACAAATTTGCCATTCAATAGTTTTTTGTTTTGTTTTTTTGTTTTGTTTTGTTTTGTTTTTTCTCCCTTTGCTAAGCCTCTTACTCCCGGCTCTGTATATGTATTCACAGAAGATCGTCTGGTTCGTGGCTTGCGTCTTCCATTTACTTCTGTTTTAGTAGCACATCTGACAGATCTGACAAAGTAAACCTGACAATTACTCTTGAAAAGAACCTCCAATAAGTGGTTAACTGGGGCAAGAAATGGCTTGTAAATTTATCACGCCTCCAAACAAAACTGCCTTCATTTAAGAAGCACAAAAGACAACAGGATGGCTGATGCTGTACTCTAGGTGAGCAACACTCTACGCCCTATTGGTCCCACGTCCTTCACTGACAGGCAATTGACTCGATATAGTCGATTCACTTCATGTTAATGAAGAACTTGAGTCAAGAAAGCGTAGAGTCTTCTGTGAAGAAGGTTAGTTCACAGTGTCGTACGCCCAAACCTTTCTCGACAGAAACCCCCTGGCCCATTTATAAATCTACCATGCGTCCGTATATCGAATACTGTTGCCATATTAGATTCGGTGTTCCTACTGTTCATCTCGAGATTTTTGTCAAAAATCCAGAGAAGAGTCTGCAATACTATCAGTCCTGACCAAGCATCTCGTCTCCAGTCACTTTCACACCAATATGACGTTGCTTCCATCCATCTTTTCTAAAAATATTTTCATGGCAAACTGTGTCAGGCATCTTGTCTACAGTCGCTTTTCCACCGGTATAATGTGTCTTATTTCTTCCTGTTCTACAAATATTTTCATGGCAAGGTGTGTCTTGGTTCTAAAAAGTCTGAGCTGATGGCACTAAAGAATGGAGCCCGTAGGACCCGTTACCATGGTTCTTTTGATAGTCTTCCAACGTTTCGTATGTGAGAAAAGATGAGTCTGGTGGGAAAACATTCATCCCCTGGAAGATCACGCAACCGATTCTGAATTCTGTCAAGGCTGGACAATCGAGCATTTCAAGCCTAGACATAGCAGCTGGGTCTTATAAAAATAAAGTACGTTAGGCGGGGTCAGGTGCTTCCTAGAGCGGTACGAGCAGCTAACTACTTTTCAACCATTTTTACGGCATCTCCAGCTTTCGGTCGGCTTCAGGAAAGGTGCTGTGAATAAGGTTGGTTCATTGTGTCGTTCGTCCAAAATGTTCTAGTCAGAATCCGTCTAGACCATTTATAAATCCACCATCCGTCCGTGTATTGAATACTGTTGCCATATCTGGTCTGGTTCTCCGACTGTGTATTCCGAAGATTCTTGACAAAATCCAGAGAAGGGACTGCAATACTATCAGTCCTGACCAGGCATCTCATCTCTAGTCACTTTCCCACCAACATGACGTTGCTTCCATCCGACATTTCTACAAATATTTTCATGGCAAACTGTGTCTTGGTTTAAAAAATCTACATCTACAAAAACGACTGTCCACATTCACAATTTAGAAGAATATTAATGGACAATACCATGAAAGTAATAAGCAGAAACTACAAATTATTAATGCTATCTTTATTCAAGAAATTGAAACCAACACTTAACAATATTATTTATGAATATAGTACATTTTTTAAATGCCTATAGAATATAGTTTACAACTAAGAGTTTAAGAACAGTAAATTATAACCTTCTATTAATAATTCTATTATTAAGTAAGTTACTTCCCTTACGTAATAATATTAAAATTATGAAATTAAGGTTATATATCAAGTCAACCACTACAACTAGTGTGGGCAAGATTAGTTCATTATATCTTTCGTCCAAACTTTGGCCCATTTATAAATCTATCATTTGCCCGTGTATTGAATACTGTTACCATATCTGGTCTGGTTCTCCAACTGTGTATCCTGAAGATTCTTGAGAAAATCCAGAGAAGGGTCTGCAAATCAATCGGTCATGACCAGGCATCTTTTCACAGTCACTTTCCCACCGGCGTAATGTGGCTTATTTCTTCCTTATTTCTACAAATATTTTCATGGCAAGGTGTATCTTGGCTCTAAAAAGTCTGAGCTGATGGAACTAAAGAATGGAGCCCGTAGGACACGTTACCATGGTACGTTTGATAGTCTTCCAACGTTTCGTATGTGGGAAAAGATGAGTATGGTGGGAAAAAAATTCATCCCCTGCAAGACGGTGCAAACGATTCTGAACTCTGTCAAGGCTGGACAATCGAGCATCTCTAGCCTAGACATAGCATCTGACCAATATCTGGTCTGGTTCCCCTACTGTACATACCGAGATTCTTGACAAAATCCAGAGAAGGGACTGCAATACTATCAGTCCTGACCTGGCATCTCGTTTCCAGTCGCTTTCTCACCGACGTGACATGACATTCTTCTGTCTGTTCTACACATATTTTCATGACAGCTGCACAGACGACCTTTTTTTTCCTGGTTCCATGACTACATTAACTTAGGTGTGTATCAATTAACGTATACTTATTGCGAAAGGTCTCAAACGATAGTCAGTGCATTCAGTCAGTTGTGCCATGAGTGATACACGCTTCGTCGATCATGTACTTTTCGATACATGACTGAAGAGGCAGAATTTTTCCCGCGATAGGTTGATATTTTGTTTCTGCGGTAGACCAGTTGTTATCAAGGCTATAGAACCCGGTCTGTCCTGCTATTTAGCCATGGCTGGAGTAGGAAAAGAGGATTCATACCTTTCCCGGGGGTATTAGCACGTAAGTGAATGTAATGGATTTGATTGGAAAGTCAGTCAGTCAGTGTCATGCGTGATACACGCCTAGGCGATCGTGTAACTTTCGATTTTTTTCTGTCTTCTTGAAGTTGATGGTTAGTCCTTTTTTCTCGCTTTCTTCTACGACCCTAACTGGGAGGCACCGTCGTTTCATTTCCGACACTGTCGTCAATACAGTGTCATCTGTGTATCGTATATTACACACGCCGATAATAAAACCTGATAGGTTCTACATTTGGGTGCTGGGCACATCCCCGCCAACTTAACGCCGACAACTCAACACCGCCGACTCAACACCGGCCAACTCCTCTCTGTCACAACTCAACTCCAGGAGGATTCACCACCAGCCTACTCAAAGCGAAGACAACTCAACGACATGCAAACTATAAAAAAAATTTTCGTCAACTTTTTAAAAAGAAATAAAAGTAATTTATTAAGGGCCCATTTTAAAGCATAACCTTTTAAAACCGAATGAAAGTAATTTATTAAGGATCATTTTTGAAGACATGATTTTATTTTTAGTTTAGAAATTTATTAAAAATTGTATGCAATTCCCCTCAAATATTCATTTGGAGATCGTTGTGAAAAAGAAGAAACAATGTGCAAATTTCTTTCATCTGCTTTTATAGACTTCTTCAGTTTACGGGGAGGGGGTGACCTTCAGATAATTGCTTGAAAATTCCATCTCGGTTTCTTTACTCTTTTTGCTGCTCCGTAATGAATCTCCATATTTTGGGGTGCTCTATCCTCAACTCTATGCAGTCTTCTATTTGCTGCTTCAGCATGGCCCGATCTTGAAAATTAAATATTAGTCAGCCATACAGGCTGTTGTAACTAATAAATCACTAAGAGAAATAGCCAAACTTTCAAAATCTCTATGACTCAAAGCTGATCTGAGATGTGCGCACAATGACAGCCAATACCAGTTGGCCGGTGGTGAGTCGGCGGTGATGAAAAGTCCGCTGCTGATTCATGATATCATTGATATAATATCCTGTTAAATGCATTATTCTCTGCTATCTCTATTTGTATTGTGTTGTTATGACTTGATGTATATTATTTCACATCTTATATTCAATCAATCAGTTAAGCACTATACATGATATACGGTTGGGTGATCATGTCTCTTTCGATTCATAACTGACTAGGCAGAAGATTTTTCTGCAGTAGGTTGCTGCCTCTTTCTAATTTATTAAGGATCATTTTTTAATTAATACATGACTTTGTTTATAATTTAAAAATTTATTGAAAATTGTTTGCAATTCCCCTCAAATATTCAGTTGGACATCATTGTGAAGAAGAAGAAACAATCTGCAAAATTCTTTTATTTGTCTTCATAGACTTCTCCAATTTAGAGGGAGGGGGTGTCTACAATGGCCGCTGATGAATTATGGGAATGTTTCTTTACTTCCGTTATAACCACTTCAAACTTTGTATGAAACTTTGCATTGCACCTAGAGCCTTGGTTACAATGCCAAAATTTATATTGCTGTCTCTTTTACTAAACTCATCAAATAGAAATAAATGGCCTTCATGTAAAATTTTTCTTTTCTTCTTTGACTATGGATTTCCATTTTCAGTGTGATGAAAAGTTTGAAACTTAAACACCAGTCAGCCAAATTGACTGTTTTAACTAATAAATCACTAAGACAAACAGCCAAACTTTCAAAATCTCTATGACTCAAAGCTGATCTGAGATGTGCGCACAATGACAGCCAATACCAGTTGGCCGGTGGTGAGTCGGCGGTGATGAAAAGTCTGCTGCTGATTCATTATATCATTGATATAACATCCTGCTAAATGCATTATTCTCTGCTATTGCTATTTGTATTGTGTTGTTATGACTTGATGTATATTATTTGTTGTCTTATATTCGATCAGTCAGTTAAGTGCCATACATGATATACACTTATACCAACATGTGATATGCTAAGATAGCATATGATTCATGTCCTGCACATCTTAAGAAGACTTTCATTATATATGTGAATTCTCAAATGGCTTCACAACCTGACTGTAGCGATACAGGATCAGTTGTTATAAATCACTACCAGTGTTATTCTATAGTGCATTGTTGTCATTAAATAACCCACTGAGGTTGATATGCCGTAAACCAAACCAAACCAAACCAAACTTCCCTTATAACCACTTCAAACTTTGTATTAATCTTTGCATTGCACCTAGAGCCTTGGTTACAACGCCAAAATTTATACTGCTGTCTCTTTTACTAAACTTATCAAATACAAATAAATGGCCTTCATATGCAATTTTTTTCTTTTCCTCTTTGACTAAGAATTTCCATTTTCACTAAGACAAACAGCCAAACTTTTAAAATCTCTGTGACTCAAAGCCGATCTAAGAGATGTGAACACAATGAGAGGCAAACACCGGACCGAAGCTATGAATTCGACGCCAGTAGGCTGGTGGTGAGTTGTCCTTGAGTTGAGTTGTCAAGTATATGAGTTGGCCGGTGTTGAGTCAGTGGTGTTGAGTCGGCGGTGATGAAATGTCATAATCCGAAATGCGAGAGGCTTTGATAAATTCAACACATTAAATTGCATGTGTCTTCAGTTCATTTAAC
>OZ010587.1:29142013-29177013 GCA_963932145.1 Acanthosepion lycidas | reverse complement strand
GTTGGCCGGTGTTGAGTCGGCGGTGTTGAGTCAGTGGTGTTGAGTCGGCGGTGATGAAATGTCACAATCCGAAATGCGAGAGGCTTTGATAAATTCAGCACATTAAATTGCAGGTGTCTTCAGTTCATTTAACCCAGTCTGCTGTACCGTGTTCCTTAGTATATAATGGGCTGCTCAGTTCTTTGCGGACATTTGACTGAATAGTGCAAGAGACGTATTCTTTATTTTCTTTCATTCTTTCTTTCGTTCTTTCTTTCTTTTCACAATTCCTTCTCTTTCCTTCTTTCATTTACAATTATTTCTTTATTATTTCTGATGGTTTATTCTTTTTTTCCCTTTCCTATTTGTTTTTTTCTTTCGTTGTTTTCCCAAATATTTTTCATCATTCCTTTTTTTATTTCTCCATTTTCCTCTTACTTTCTTTTTAAAATTTATTCTTTTTATTATTTTGTCGTCGTCCTTTCTTTCTTTCTTTCATTTTTTCTTTCTTTCATTCTTTCTTTCTTCCATTCTTTCTTTTTTTCTTTCTTCATTTCTTTCTTTCTTTCTTCCTTTCTTCCTTTCATTCTTTCTTTTTTTTCTTTCATTTTCTTGTCAATTGTTTGGTTCAACTTCCTTTCTTTGCCCCCGTCTCTTTTCAAAATTCCTTGCTTTTACTCTTTTTTTCTTTTCTTTCTTTTCTTTCTTTCTCTTCACTCTTTCATTCATTAAATTCTCACCATTTTTTCTTTCTTTCTTTTTAATGTGAATTCTTTATTTCTTTTTTGTTGCCATCTTTTTCTTTTCACAATATTCATTTTATTTCTCTCTCTCCTTTTGTCTATCTCTTCACAATTCTTTTTCTACATGACTTACATATCGTTTTCTTTCTTTCTTTTTCTAATTAATTCTTTCTTGTCTCCGTTTTCACAATTTCTTCGCTTTCTTTTTTCTTTCTTTCCTTCTTTCTTTCTTTTCGCAATTCCTTCTATTCATTTATTTCTGCCTTTTTTGACTTCCATCTTTTTTATTTCTGTCTTTCTTTTCACAATTCCTTCTTTTTCTTCTTCCTTTCTTTCTTTTCACAATTACTTCTCTTTCTTTCATTCATTCTTTCTTTCTTTCTCCCTTTTCCCAATTACTTCTCTTTCTTTCTTTCTTTCTTTCTTTCTTTTCACAATTCCTTCTCTTTATTTCTTTCATTCTTTCTTTCTTTCTTCCTTTCATTCTTTCTCTTTCTTTCTTTCATTCTTTCATTCTTTCTTTCTTTCTTTCTCCTCACAATTCCTTCTCTTTCTTTCTTTCATTCTTTCTTTCTTTCTTTTCACAATTCCTTCTCTTTCTTTCTTTCTTTCTTTCTTTCTTTCTTTTCACAAATAATTCTCTTTATTTCTTTCATTTTTCATTCATTCTTTCTTTTCACAAATCATATTTATTTCATTTTCTTTCTTTCATTCTTTCTTTTCACAATTCCTTCTCTTTCTTTCTTTTTTTCACAATTATTTCTCTTTCTATCTTTCTTTCTTTCTTTCTTTCTTTCTTTCTTTCTTTCTTTCTTTTCACAATTCCTTCTCTTTCTTTCTTTCTTTCTTTATTTCTTTCATTCTTTCTTTCTTTCTTTTCACAATCCCTTCTTTCTTTCTTTTCTTTTTTCTATCTCTTCAAAATTTGTATTCTTTATTTTTACTTTCTTTCTTTTCACAATTTATTTTATATTACTTCTCATTGCCTTTTCTTTCTTGCTTTCTTTCTTTCTTTCTTTCTTTTTCTTAATTGTCCCTCTCTTTACATACAGTCCCTTCCTTTTTACATTTTTTTTTCTTTTCTCCCATTCTTTCTTAAATACCTTCCTAAATTAATAAGATCCCTTTTACCTACATGTATATTTTCCGTTGATGTAATAAGCTATTCTACACAGTTTAGGAATCCAAAAGTTATTCACTCATTTTTGATTCATTTTAAAACTTCCTAAATACATTTTTTACCCCAACGCATTCAAACAAACATTAAATTTTGTTTTATCAGATTCTACAACGATCAGTTACACTTTATGATACCGTTTAACCTCATTGGGAAACAAATATTTCTTTGAGCTTCATGTTAATCATTACATGTTTTGAAGTGACTGGCCATGGTTAAGTACAATTGGCAAAAATGCCCAACAAACGGAATTAACAAACTTTACAATAAATTATAAGAAAAGGAAGAAAAGAACAGGGCAAAATAATACTAAGCAAGCAATATATATATATATATATATATATATATATATATATATATATATATATATATATATATGTTAAAATGAGGATTGGAAAAAAGGCACTTCATATTTAATATATTTTTTTTTTATTTATAATAGATGAATTTTTTACAGAGAAGAATTAGTAATTTTGTATTTTGTACCTAGGTTCAATAATTTCGTATTTTGTACCTAGGTTCAGTAATTTTGTATTTTGTACCTAGCTTCAATAATTTCGTATTTTGTACCTAGGTTCAGTAATTTCGTATTTTGTACCTAGGTTCAGTAATTTTGTATTTTGTACCTAGGTTCAATAATTTTGTATTTTGTACCTAGGTTCAATAATTTCGTATTTTGTACCTAGGTTCAGTAATTTTGTATTTTGTACCTAGCTTCAATAATTTCGTATTTTGTACCTAGGTTCAGTAATTTCCTATTTTGTACCTAGGTTCAGTAATTTCGTATTTTGTACCTAGGTTCAGTAATTTTGTATTTTGTACCTAGGTTCAGTAATTTCGTATTTTGTACCTAGGTTCAGTAATTTTGTATTTTGTACCTAGCTTCAATAATTTCGTAATTTGTACCTAGGTTGAATAATTTCGTATTTTGTACCTAGGTTCAATAATTTCGTATTTTGTACCTAGGTTCAATAATTTCCTATTTTGTACCTAGGTTCAGTAATTTCGTATTTTGTACCTAGGTTCAGTAATTTCGTATTTTGTACCTAGGTTCAATAATTTCGTATTTTGTACCTAGGTTCAATAATTTTGTATTTTGTACATAGCTTCAATAATTTCGTATTTTGTACCTAGGTTCAGTAATTTCGTATTTTGTACCTAGGTTCAGTAATTTCGTATTTTGTACCTAGGTTGAATAATTTCGTATTTTGTACCTAGGTTCAGTAATTTCGTATTTTGTACCTAGGTTCAGTAATTTCGTATTTTGTACCTAGGTTCAATAATTTTGTATTTTGTCCCTAGGTTCAGTAATTTTGTATTTTGTATCTAGATTCAATAATTTTCACAATGCATTTTAATTTTTGAAGATAAAATTTGACTGGAAGGCAAGAAGCCGACAGAAATTTTCGCAATCGGGAATTGCGAGAGAAACATGCATTTACTTTACATCTAGTCATTTCTACTGTAAAATGATGAGACCTTACCGCCAATCTAGTACTGCGCTTAAATTCATAAAATCAAGTCACGAAAGGATAACCTCATCAAAACAGTAACTATAAAAGTACTTATAAAATAATAACACTCAAAATATGAACGTCTAAATAGTAATTACCACACAAAACAATTTCCTTTTTTTTTTACCAGCATTATATTATTATGGTTAATGCTTACTAGCCTAAAGTTTCTCTCTATATTTCTGAGATGAGGTATTATGTACACTATTTAGATTATTCGGACTATTGTCTTCATCTTTGTCGCCATATTTATTACAACGTTTCGGCCATTGTACGCTCCGGCCTTCTTCAGGTGGTTGGAATGTGCATAAAGGCGTTAATTAGATCCAGTGACAGGACCCAAAGAGTGTGAGTTCAATACCCAGTGAAGGCAGTGGAGAACTTGTAGAGAGGAATTAACAGGAGATAACTGACAACTGACATCCATTAAACATGACACGTGGAACTAGAACAGTCTACCCCAGTGAGCGAAATAAAGGGTTCAGTTGGGCATTCCAACCACCTGAAGAAGGCCGGAGCGTACAAGGACCGAAACGTTGTAATAAATATAGCGACAAAGATGAGGACAATAGTCCGAGTAATGTAAATAATGTACCTACTAGCCTAGTTACTGTTTTGTATTTATTTAAGCATTTCACCCCGAGCAAGGCAATAATACCACTAAGACGCAAGGGAATACGAGTGTGAGAGAATACGAGAAAAAATCATCAAAGAGAAAGAATAATAAATGAACGGGAATTAAGAAAACAAAAGATATCGACTGATATTGATTTAAAAGTTGATTGGGAAGCAAGAAGGCGGAGGAGATTTCCACAAGTGAGAAGTGCAAGAAAAGAAACTGTTAGCATAGAACTTACAGCTATATCTAACCATTTCAACTTTAAATTGACGGTGCATTGCCGCCACTGTCCTGGGTAAGAACTTAAACTTTATCCACGTCCTGGGTAAGACGATAAACTACGTCCAGCAGCAAGGCCTCTGATCAGGAGGTTTTGAGGAGCGTGGAATCACCTCATAATTGCTGGTGTTCCCCAGATCCACCCTGACCCAGGGTGGTAGCACCTGTTAGGGTTCCAGCTATGGGCAAATATTTAACTATTACCAGAAATACTTTTTTGAAAAAAATTATTACCAGCAATATAATTTTGAAGGAAAAATATTACCAGAAACAGATTTTTGACAAAACTAAACATTACCAGCAATAAAAATTTTTGTCGGCATTAAATAACCCATTGAGGTTGATATGCCGTAAAACAAAATAAACTAAACCAAACATTGCCGCCAGTCTAGTGCTACGCTCAAATTCCTAAAATCAACGTACCAAAGAAGAAAGTTCATCCGAACAAGTGCCATTAAAGAATTTATTGAAAATAGACAGGGAAGCGACATTACGGCGGTGGGAAAGTGATTGAACGCGAGAGGTACCAGGAGAAGACCAATGATATGGCAGATTATTTTATTATATATATATATATATATATATATATATATATATATATATATATATATATATATATTACGGTGGGACGTTTGGTGACCTTGTCACACGTTGTGTACGATATCTCTGTATTCGGCTCTTCAAAAAGTGTGGTTGGTTCTGCACAAAGGCTTCAGCTCTAAAATCAGGTCATATGTGCAGTTGTCTGGCTGTTGGCAACTAGGAATTGAATTGCTTTACCCTCATACATCGAAAAAAAATGGCGGGAGAGCCCAGTATATATATATGGGGGGGGGAAACGTGTGGATGGTCATTTTATATATATATATATATAAAATGGTTATTATATATTAGGTTGGTGCAAAAATAATGTCGTAATAATGTCGTTTTTTGACGTTAAAAAATACGTCAAAAAACGACATTATTACGTCATTATTTTGCACCAAACTTATATATATATATATATATATATATATATATATATATATATATATACATATACATATATATATATATATATATATATATATATATATATATATATATATATATATATATATATGGGGTGTAATCGTGTGACTGGTCATTTTATATATATATATATATATATATATATATATATATATATATATATATATATATATATATATATATATATATATATATAATGACCAGCCACACGTTTCCGATGACACCTGCGAGCTGCAGATACCTGCTCAGTAACATTTGTGTTTGTTCAACAACTGTGATTAATACGATTATTACTGAGCTGGACTTACATTTTCAGAAAGAGAGCGCACATTCTTGAGTCGTAAACAGAACTTAGAATATGAGAATAAGCATACGATTATGAGAATAAGAATATTAGTATATGAGAAATCAGAGAATATGAGAATATGAAAAAAAAACACTAGGAAGGAGAGAGAACAATAAAAGGACAGGAATTCAGAAGACATAGGATAGCGAATGACATTTTTGAAGATCAAAGTTGACCGGGATGAGAAGCAAGAAGCCAAAAGGGAATTCCACAAGTGAGAAGTGCGAGAAAAGAAACTGTTAACATAGAACCTACGGTTACATTTAGCCATTTTAAAGTTATGTGACCTTGCGAGATGACCTTCAAAAATGTTCGGGCAGAAGGTTTCGGCAACCTCAAATAGATCAAGTCAAAAAGATGTGTTTTAAAACAAATAAATATCTGTAATTAAAATTTCTTATATAATGCTCAAGACGTCAGTCAGCAATGGGTCATGCGTGATACACGCTTAGGCGGTTAGGTATCGAAAAATATTTGGTTGGTGCAAAAATAATGTCGTTTTCTCACATATGTTACTATGTGAGAAAACGACATTATTTTTGCACCAACATGACTGATGAGGCAGAATTTTTCCCGCAGTAGGTTGCCATTTCTTTCTGCTAACCAAGTCTAAAGAAGCCAGTCTGTTATTCAATCCATATAGCTGAGGCGAGAAGTGATGGATTCCCAAGGGTATTTGTGCGCAAGTGGATCTAAAGAACTCGACTGGAATTCGATCTCTGAGTTTTCACTCTGAGCCGATATTCATTACACTACCACGCTAGATAGATAAAGTAGTCAATTTGGCATTATTTCACTTACTGAAGGAACCTCAAAATATTACCAAAATTGAGTCGCCGTTCGTATTTTTTCCAGACTGAATAATCTTCATTTGAAACCCCCTTTTCCTCCGAAAAAAAAAGAAAAAAAAGGACAACCAACTTCTGAATAAATTAGTATATATCAAGTAAGACATGAATGATAGGCAATGTAATATATGGAAATGTAACAGAATCGAGCAGGCAGCTTGAAATAACGTTGAAACCAGAGAATGTCTTGATAGCGGGATTAAGAATGGAATGAGATATAGAATGAATTAACGAAGTCGAATGGAATAAGAGAATATAATGAACATTTGGAATCCGAGTGGCGTATGATAATATCAAAATACGATCAAAATGAGAATAGAAGTAGAGAATGTAATTATTGATTGGATCGACAACAGAAGAGGGGAATTGGGGGGGGGGAATAATGTCGAACAGAACAGGGTTAAGCGAATGTGATGAATATTGAGAAAAACATGAAATGAAACCGCTAAATAGGATGCCAGCGTAGAATCAAAATGAAATATGAGAATTTAATGAGCGTTCGAAATGAGAATAGAATTAACGAATACGAGGAATAACACAAAGTGGAATTGAATGTCAAAATGTGTGAGTTGTTGTGTCTTAACACATTTAAACGCAAACATAACTCTTTATTGATTTAAAAAAAAAAAAAAAAATAAGCCAACATATTTAATCTTTTTTTTTTTTGTTGTTTTTTTTTTTCACAATCCTATTTTAAAAAGAAAAACATTGTCTCAAACTGCCATCAAATCACCCAGCCGTCAAATTTTTAGCACCGAACGAGATTATACGAGATATGGAATGTTACTAAAGTGAGTCGCTACCTTATTGATTTGGTGTGGGGGGGGGAATCATTGTAGATACGGTGACGGTTGCAGTACCGACGCTGCGAAACAGACACTTTGGAAAAACGGCCCCGGGCAATAGCGACCCTTTTTCCTTCCGTCTCTGCATCGCGGGCAATAACATTTGTAGAAATTAGGAGAGAAAAAAAAAAGGTGTCGTCTGCTTTCATTTTTGACTCGCAAAAGCGACCGCAGTAAATTTTAATTTTTTTTTTTTCAAAATAGTGCACTGCCTTTGCCCACCAAACTTGATCTCACTCAATTTTTTAAAAAATATTTTAAATCTTATTTGTTTATTTTCGAAATTGTTTTCTTTTTCTTTTTTTAAGACAAAAGCCGCAAAAATAAATAAAAAATACATAAAATATAATTTTTTTTAAAAGCACATTGTAACAAAATATTAAACAAATTTTTTGATATTTTGATAAAAATTGTATTATTTGAAAGAATGGAGGGAGAAAAAGAAGGAGAGATTGAAAGAGAGGTTTTTGTGTTTTTTTGTTTTGTTTTTGTATTATTATTTTTTTAAATTAAAAATAAAGTTGCTGGAAAATAATTATAAAAAGGAAAAAAAATAGTAAACAGCTGCCAGAAGACATTAAATTACGAAAGTGCTTCGGGGGAAAGTTCTTAGAGCAAACCGGTCGAGGGTAGGGGTTTCACAGCAGTACAGTGTCTTTGGTCTGACATTATTTGTCAGAAGGTCTTAATCCAACGTAGCAGGGGATTAGATGTTGTCATGAGGACTAGAGTCCTTGTGGTGGTAATAGTCACTGTAATAAAAGTAGTAACAGAATTCAGATTGCAGTCTGACTCCATAAAGAAACCCATGGCCTTTAGTAAATACTTGATGTTAGGGTGAGGAACGGCTTCGTTGTTTTGTGGACGGGGATCGACGAATGAAGAGGAAAAAGAAGTGTTTGGTTTCGAGGCTGATCAGCCGATATAGTTCAACCGAATGTCCTTGGGATATGGTATCAAAAAATATTCATTTAAACACGCCAACAAAACCGCTGATAAGAGCCATCAAAAAACTAAAGGGCGCCATTTTTGAAGATTTTAAATGCGAATTACCCGCGTTATATGGACTACCTGATATTCTAGTTATAATAACCATAGTATGATTTCCTAAAGAAAAGCGTTACACTTTTGTTTCAGCTTATTAATGCCATGATATTGGATAATAATAATAATAATAATAATAATAATAATAATAATAATAATAATAATAATAATAATAATAATCTAGACATGGATCAGAAATGGTTATTTCAAGAATGAAACTGATGGATTATTAATGTTAAATCCATCATTGTTGGCAAATTGGGCAAAGGTGAATGTCGATAAGGTCAATACATCTGCATTATGTAGAATATTTGCGAGAGTCATATTGTATCAGAATTTAATGGCATGGCACAGTAGGAATATAAGGTGATAAAGTTGCTGCCCTCATTCATTCGGAGAATCTAGTATGTGTTTGATAATTTCTAGTCAGCAAGCATTGTTCCTGTGCAGCGAGAATAAAACCTTCTGTTTCAGCTTTTTAACCCTGTACTGCATAACCACTGCTAAGTAAGGGGTTTGGTTACATCAGCTTGTTTGGTACTGGCAGAGTAATGGCATTGTTGAAGCTTGACTTGCTATCGTTTCTACATTTGGTCCATTGCTTTTTCTTTTCTTTTTTATACTATTTGAGGCTGTAGTAGGTGCATTATCGCTTAAATGAACTTCTTCACCTACTTGAAATACAATTTTAAGGTAGTTTTCTTCCTTCATTACGGAATACAGTTTCTTCTTTCTTTCATGTTCTTTGAAACAGATCATCATCTAGTCTCCTGTACTATCCAGGCATCTTCGACAACCAATTGTTTTGCTTTTGTAAGACCTAGTTGAACTAATCCTCTGCCTCCTTCGGATCGTGCCAAGCATTCTCATTTTGGCGTCCATTCGCTTAATGTCAGCTATGGTCCAATTAAGAATGTTGAAACTGTATTGCACCACAGGCAGAGCCAAAGTATTTATGGCCGATATTCTGTTTCGTGTATTCAACTCGGTATTTAACACCAGATAAACAAGCTTGTCGTATTTTTTTCTTACTTTCTCCTTCATTTAGGTATGCTGTATTCCATCTCCCTCGGAGACTGCTAGGTATTTATAAGCTTCTTGTTACAGTTCCCTAATGCTTGGGGCAAAATCTAGATCTGTCGAATGTATTTCTGAAATTCACCCTTTATTGAATATTACGGTTGCACATTTATCTAATCCGAAATCTATACCTATGTCATCACTGAAACATTGTACAGTATTGAGGGCACACTTCAATTCAGTGTCGTCTTTAGCGAAAAGTTTGAGATCATCTATGTAAAGTTGTTGATTAAATACTTTCTTGTTTGTTTTGTATCCATAGTATGTTTAATTCGAGCTACAGGGGTATTAAGAGCAGACAGAACAGAATGGGCAACAGGAAGACTCCTTGAAAGATTTCTCGTTGGATATTCAAACAACTAGAAATGAAAAGACCTTTGGTGGGTTTTAAGTATAAAGTGCTTTTCCACATTTCCATTTTATATTTAAGAAAATTTACTCTCACCAAAGCGACCTTGTACATTTTCAAAGCCCTAAGGAGCCAAGAGTGTGCCACACTATCAAACGGTTTGTGGTAATCTATGCAAGCCCTACTTTGATTTTTTTTTACCTGCAATTTCCCAGGGTTATTTTATTTATCAATAATTGTAGCCATATGAACCTCTTCGACATCACTTTCTGTCCAGAAGAAGAATGTTGTTTTCATCGAGAAAAGAGTAAGTACGATTCATAAGGAAACAAACATGATCAATTTATATGTGTTAGAGAGATATGTAATTGATCTATAATTAATTAAAAAAAAGGCACTATTCGGGCTTTGATCTGAGGTCCTTCGTGGCCGAGGGGATAAGTGTGGTCAGACCTAATGACGGTTTTCCTTAAGGGACGTAAGTTCTAATTTTGTCGAAGGGCGTATATTTTTCTAACAAGAATATACGTTTCCATTAAAAATAACATCTAAGCAATAAATTAAGTTATATCGTATTAATAAATGAAAAGATCCACCCCTAAAAATATATTTTTAAAAAAACTTTAGGAAAGTTGAGAACAACAACAAAAACAACAACAATAATATTATTAGGTTGGTGCAAAATAATGACGTAAAAATGTCGTTTTTTTTACGTTAAAAATACGTAAAAAAACGACATTATTACGTCATTATTTTTGCACCAACCTAATATTATCATTGCTTAGAGCTACAAAGTAGTGGAAGTTGTAGAGGGCCGTAACTACCCACGTGCTGAAGGGACATGGTACATAAAAGAAGATTGAAGATTATAAAATTGAAAAGTTTAAAATTAATCTAATCTACAAATTTTAGGGAAATGAAACGTAAAGAAACTGGTATGAACACCACCCAGACCCGGTTAGAGACACAGGTCCAGTAACTATTTTATGGGACTTTAAAATGCACACAGACAGAAGAATCAAATCTAATCGACCTGCTACTGTGATCAAAGACACCAAAAACAGAATGTGCTTTCTTATTGACATGGCAGTCCCTGAAGATTGTAATCTATCATTGAAGATCTTCAAAATATTAGGTTGGTGCAAAAATAATGACGTTTTCTCACATAGTAACATATGTGAGAAAACGTCATTATTTTTGCACCAACCTAATACAAGAATCTTGAAATCGAAATCTCCAAAATGTGGCACAAGAATTCACCGATAATTCCTCTAATCAAACAAATTTAAGGGAGATATATGTGAAAGTTATTTCTGGGGGATCGTCCCTGGGTATGATGATAAAGTACACAAGGCCTTTGACCAGAAGGTTTTGAGCAGCGTGGAATCGTTTCTTAATTTTTGTTGTTCTCAGGTCCACGCTGACCCAGGGTGGTAGCACCTGTTAGGGTTCCAGCTATGGGCAAATAGTTAACCCCAAACTAGGGTCAAAACATTACGAAAGAATAAAAGTACATGTAAAATACCTACAATATAGTAAAAAAAAAAAAAAAAAAAATACCAGCAATACATTTTTCCAAAGAAATTACTAATGCTCCCAAGAAAATTAAATTTCAGCATTAAATGACCCATAAGGATGTTGATATGCCGCTAAACAAACAAATTTATGGGAGATATATGTGAAATGTATTTCTGCTGCGATCTGTAGTTTATGTTAAACTATTTTATACCAAACATGGCGACACAAATTAAAACATCGACGGAATAAAACCGTTCGAGAAGGGGGTTAAATTAGATGTTAAATTTTAAAAACTCTTGATTCCAATAAACTTTAGATCAACTATACTATTATAAATATTTGGGGGGAAGAGGGATTTTAAACATACGTTTTTTGTTTTTTTTTTACTTTTTGTTTGCGGCCATCTTGTAAAATAAGCCCTATAGAATTTTTCTGCACAGAAATCTTATGCACAATTATAAAGCTTAAAAAAAAGGTAAATTAAATTTTCCGATTTATTTTGAAAAATAATATCAGTAATCTTCTTTTAAGAAGGATGCAATAAAATTGACATAGACTGAAGCCAAGAAGACATTTAGTTTTCAGTTCCAGCAAAAAATAAGGCCTTCTCTATAAAGTCGTGCATATCTACTATCTATACGAACCGAAGTGAGATTGATTAAGAAGTTTTAAAGAGTTATATCCCGAATCGATGCCCTTTTATTGAGGCCTTGTACCAGCCTAGATTAAAATAGCGCCCACAGAAGAGCAGTTATTAGCAAGCAGATTTCGCAGACAAATTTCCTAGCGTAATTAGTTCGATCTTTAATCACTGTTAATCGGGTTAAACAATGCTTTCTCACGAATAAGGAAATAATAATAATAATAATAATAATAATAATAATAATAATAATAATAATAATAATTCAATATCTACAATGGAATTTATGCAATTTTTACGGGAAGGAAACTGCAAGAAACTGGTATGAACCTCACCCAGATCCGGGTACAGAGGTAGGACTTATCACAATTTTATGGGACTTTACAATACATATAGACAGATCAATTAAAGGTAATCGGCCAGACATCGTAATAAAAGACCACAAAAATAGAATATGCTTTCTTATTGACATGGCAGTTCTTACGGATTATAATGTATCCTTGAAGCTCTTCAAAGACTATCGAAATACAAGGATCTTGAATTGGAAATCTAAAAAATGAGGCACATGAGGACATCAATAATTCCTTTTGTAGTTGAAGCACTTGGATTGATTGGAAAAGGTTCCGATAGACTGATGGAAGGGATTCCATGGTAGGCCTTGCCTTAAAGAAATACAAAAAATCATACTCGCAGATACGGATCCCTTTACTTTTGAAGGGCTTCATTTCTGTCAAATATGTGTAGCTTAGGTTGATTCTTTTTTCAATTTTTTTTTTTCTTTTTTTTTTTTTTACAAAAATACTCAGTGAAAATCTCATGATGCCATTTCTGACCTTAGGTCTCTGGTTGGGAACCGGAAGGAAATGAGTATAAATTGCTTAGCGCTACGAAGAATAGGAAGTTGTAGAAATCCGTAATTGCTCATGTACTGAAGGGACACGACGCATAACAGAATATGGAAGATTATCATGTCAAAAATATTTTATCAAAATTAATCTAAAAAAGACAGTCGAGGCTACGAATATATTGATCCTTTCTCGTATCGTGATTGCTGCAAATACGGAAAGCGGAACGTTATCACCTGACAATAAGTATGTATGCTATCAAAAAACGACTGCATATTCAAATCCTCTAATACTATAAAAATAGGAATAATATAATAGAACGATTGGTGTTCTAATGGATTTTACATTGGGTGTACGTTCTTTCTGTTCTCTTCCTCCCCTCTTCAGGATATATGACCACAAAATGTACAATTTAGAGTCAAATATTTCGTCAAAAGAACATAACAACATTAGCAGAGTAAGAATCCATATGAAGCGACCTGAAAACGGAGAATTTATTCTAACGTTGCACTTCAGATAATTAACCAATACACTCCTTACACACACACACACACACACACACACACACATATATATATATATATATATATATATATATATATATATATATATATATAATCAAAGAAAAAACTTCTGAATAAAGTTTGCTGGATATTGATGCGGCCATATTTGTTTACAAAACATAGCGAAAAAATTAACGTGAATTTAATCGATGTTTCACCCCGTGTAACGTCTGGAAGAATTCAAAATGGCGTTGGAAACGGAATTCTAGACTTGTTCCAAAGCAGTCGTAGACAATTTCCCTCTTAAAATACCGGAAATAACAGTCGACAAGTGTTTATTTATAGCAACTGTCTCAGGCGACAGAAGTCGTCGACAGTAGCAAGGGAGAGAATTCTACGGCGACTATTGTCGCCTATAGTGTGCTAAAGCTTAAACAACACTTTTTTGGAAAAACATAGCCATGTACATAATATTAGACAGAATTTAGTTGATAAAACAGCAATACTCACACATGCACACAGTAAAAAGAACCTTCAGATATTGGAGGCCATCAACATTAAAACAAAGCAACCCACACTCAAGAAAATTACATTTCAAACTAGTCACAACACATTACAATGCATCAGACATTCTGTTGTTAATATTTCGGTCTTTCACGTGGTACGACGTCATAGAACCGCATCGTAAATTTACGACCTGCGTCTGCTATTCCGCGACCGTTATCGTCGCATAGCAAACTTATATGCCAACATGACAGAATATCATGTCTGATGGTGAATATCTTTGTTTAAAGGTCCATATAGTCACTTTAAAGATGCCTCATGTGAGCCGAAAGCTTAGAGCAAGAAACATCTTAATAAAAATATCGAAACGTAGGACAAGTTTTGTCTTTATTTTCCCCAGAAATTAAAGCAAATAGACGGAGTTTAGAACGGCTCATGGCCATATATATATATATATATATATATATATATATATATATATATATATATATATATATATATATATATATATATATATATATATATATATATATATATTTTTTATTTATTTTCCATTTCTCAAAATGAAGACAGTCAGATAAAATGAATATGCCTATGTTCATCGCAATAAATTTATTTTTAAGGTTTTTTCCTAACTTTTATATATATATATATATATATAATTAAGAGTATTTGAAATAATCATAATTAAGTACTTCATCGAGTCTAGAAGAAACCTCAACGGAATGCAGAAAGCACTGGACGGCCGTTTCGTCCTATATTTGGGACTCATCAGCAGGGCGCATCCGCTACCAAGAATTGAACTCTGGATAGTTACGCTATCAGGCAAACGTCATACCAACTGTACCAATGGGCCTCGGTGAGGGAGAGGTAGCGAATCAGACTCAATATAGCGCCACTCGATCACATATTCCGTAGTGAAACTCATCCGAGTTTCTCTTTTACTCATAGGACTATGCTCCCTCGAGCCATGCCTACTATCCGGAAGTCGCCCAGTCCAGAGCATTAGAAGCCGATTCAAGCAAGAATATACAACAGTCTGATTTCATCCAATTCGATATTATGGATTTTTTTTCCCTCTGTCTGAAGACCTTTTCTATTTAGCACTGGAATTTCGAAGGATGAAATTAGCATTACTTTGAACTGTAGAAGATCAGTCTTAAGCCACGATAACGAACTTTTTCTTTCTTTTTAATATGTCATGTCCCTACAGGAAGTAGGCGATCATAGCTCTCCACCTCCCTCTTTCCCTTGCAGCTCTCACCATGCTCCTTCCCTCTGCTTCTTCCCCCAGACCACGTTTCATCATCCACTTGCTTTAGCCCGCCAGGTATGTCACACGTTGTTTTCCCTTGTCTCTCTTTCCCTCTATTCGATTCGTATCAGATTCTCCAGGTCCTCCTTCCTCATTATGTGTCCCAGAAACTCCAGCTGCCTCTTCCTGATGTTAAGTAAAAGCCCCCGCCTTGTTTGCAACCTCTCTAAGATCTCATCGTTGCTCACACGTTCGGACCACGATATCCTTAGCATCCTTCTGTAGAACCACATCTCCGTCGCCTCAAGTCTCTTCTTCATTTTTGAGGAGACCGTCCAACATTCGATGCCGTAAAGAAGGACAGATGTCACGTAACAACTCAGTATTATTTTCTTTGTTACCCAAGAAATCCTTCTGTTTCGCAATACACCATCGGGACCAAAAATTTCGAAGCCACCTATTCGACTCGTGAGTATCAGATTCTCCAGGCCCTCCTTCCTCATTATGTGTCCCAGAAACTTCAGCTGCCTCTACCTGATATTAAGTATAAGCCTCCTCCTTGTTTGCATTCTCTCTCACGCGCTCGGTCCATGATATCCTTAGCATCCTTCTGTAGAACCACATCTCTGTCGTCTCGCGTCTCTTCTTCATCTTTGAGGAAGTCGTCCAACATTCGCTGCTGTAAAGAAGGACAGATGTCAGGTAAGAGCTCGGTATTCTTTTTTTTATTACCAAAGAAATCCTCCTGTCTCTCAGTACTCTGTCCGGATTCTGGAATGTGTCCTTGGCCAACCCAATACGTCTACGGATCTCAGTGTCGCGTTTACCGTCCTCTGTCAAGACTCTACCCAGATATTTAAGCTTCCACGTCTGCTTGATTCTAGTGTTCCCGATCTGCAAATCGCACTTAGGACTCATCCTTGTAACCGATGACCATGCATTCTGTCTCCTTGTAGTTTATGCTTAGCCCTTTGTTCACACTCAGTACTTTGTGCCATCTACGTATATAGGAAACATTAGATATTGATTAAACCCTGTCACTCCAGTGGGTCTAAAACTGACCTTATGGTGAAGTAAAGGATCTTAAGTGGTTGTTTCAATTAATTTGCACAAGGATGTATATGAGGAACAAATTGTGCTATGAAATGGGGTTAACATTTTGGCTAGTTTACCTATTCCTGATATAATGTGTCTCACCTGAATAGCTGGTCTATGTATTAGGTTGGTGCAAAAATAATGACGTAATAATGTCGTTTTTTGACGTTAAAAAAATACGTCAAAAAACGACATTATTACGTCTTTATTTTTGCACCAACCTAACATTTTTTACAATTTTCATCTTAACTGGGTCATCGCTAAATTGGGCAAATAACTTATCTAGGTTAAATCTTGGAAAACCAAATCAAACAATATATGTATATATGTAATAATTTCATTTGCTTATACCTTTAAATAGGTCAGCGTGTACCAAGTTCAGTTACTTTTAATTGTTTACCAATTCTTTTTTTATATACTCTTACTTCAACGAATACAAGGTCCAGGGGTCAAAGAAAGGGATAATCAGCGAGTAAGCAGTATACACTATGAGAAACTGTAGGAGAGATATCGGTGAACTTGGAGAGACTAGAATTGTAAGCGTCAGAAAAACATCTTGTTAAGAGTGTTAAGTTAGATGCCATGATCTAAATGCAAGATCAATAACACAACGAAACAAAATTAATAATATTTGCAACAGAAAGAAAGAAAGGCAAAAATTAAATGGTATCAGACAAGAAAGCAAATAATATAAGTAAAGTAGATTGACAGGTAAGAAAGCAAGATTTACGAACTACGAATTAGCGTCTACGCAGAAAAGATAGGTCAGACAAGTGAACCCATTACCCACCAGTTTGAAAAACAACAGAAAGTTTGTTCCAGAAAGTATGGTGAACATAGTGTGATACAATTCAATGTCTAATAGATTAAATTAAGTGATATTTTTTTAGTTTTTTTTTATGCAAATTAGTATTTAAATTATTTTGGATTGGGATTAATTTATGTCTCATACATTTTGAATAATATGAAATTATGGATTTAACCGTTTTCTTTTAAGTTTTGGACATTTTTGTATCTTGGATTAGTAAAGGAGTAATTCTTTCAGGAAGGGAGATATTTGAAAAAATCCAAGGTGAAGATTTATATATAATTTTCCTTCTAAGTAACTTTGTCTTTTAATTAAGTGTGCCATTCTTTAGAGAAAAGTTAATATTGAATTTATTTCTTTGTGTAACTAATGCATTTGATAAACTGCAGTATATAAAATTCCTTTCATGTTGATATGATTTTGTTTTAATTTCTACAAGGCATACACACACACACACACACACACACATATATATATATATATATATATATATATATATATATATATATATATATATATGGTTAAATATATATTTATATATATATATATATAGGCGCAATATATTTATTACAGAACATGTAAATGAATTACATATAAATGAAATTCAAATATACCCCTTTTAGATGGCCATTTCGTTCCTTGAGAAAATGGTCACCTTGAGAAATTCCCTGGAGCTTCTCAATACCAAAACGTTTATCAAACATTTTGGTATTTATAAGTAATTCATACATATATATATATATATATATATATATATATATATATATATATATATATATATATATATTAGCAGAATTAAATTAAGAAGAGTAATTGTACCTGCCAGGTTATCACTTAACTTACAAACTATTAGCCTTACCTTGAAAAGCAATGCTAAATAAACTATATATCTTACCTTGTAAACTGCTCCCTTTATTTTATAAACCCTAACCTTAAAAACTATTTTTTACCTAATAAACTGTTTCATTTATTTTATAAACCCTTACCTCTTAAACTATTTCTCTTACCTTATAAGCTTCCCCCTTTTATTTTATAAAACCTAACCTTAAAAACCATTTCTTTTAATTTATAATCTTTGTAGTCATGTAGTTGCCTTTGGAAAAGTGTCATTCTTGAAGTAACGGAGATATTTGAAAAGAAAAAAAAAACCCAGATAAATCAATAGTGTCACTATCGAATTTTATCAAATATAATTCTGAGCCCCAGTTTTTTTGTCGGGATTTTTCACAATATATCTTATTTTCTTCATCACCACACCCTTAAGAAAACAACGAATAAATTCTTCGAAATGCAATGCAAATTAATGAAATCTGTTCGCACAATGTTTCTGGTGGCATTCTTCATCTAGACTCTCTGAAGAAGGTAGATTTCAAGTATGTAAATTCTTATAGCGTTAATGTATTTTAACTATTACATCTAAATTTGTAATGAATTCGTTTGCCCCAATCAAGTAATCTTTCGTTCCACTGATTACCTTTTCTCTGTGCCAATGCCTGACTGAATTTAGTCGATAGGTCTCGACCTCTTCAGCTGTTCATTCTTCCATGTTGTCTTCTATTGTGAATTATCCCTGACTTTACTTTTTTCTTTCCTTATTTTTAGTTTTCAAACTGTATAGCTGGATCTTCACGTCATGGCGTTATGCATTCGTTTTTGATTTAGTTTGTTTTGTTTTACGGTATATCAACCTAAATGGGTTATTTTAATGCCGACAATATTTTTTCCCCAAAATATATGGCTGATACTATTTTTCTTAATAAAAAATATACCGCTCGTAATAATGTCTTGCAGGAAACAATTTTAACTTCAAAAAAGTATTTCTGGTAATAATTTTTCCAAAAAGGTATTGAAACCTATTTTTACACTTTCATAGCGTTTTGACTCCACTTTTGAGTTAATTATTTACCCATAGCTGGAACCCTGACAAGTGTTACCAACCCGGATCAGGGTGAACCTGGGAACACCAGCAATTAAGAGGTGGTTCCATGCTCCTCAAGACCTCCTAATCAGAGGCCTTGCTGTCGGATTTAGTTTATAGCCTTTCCCAGGAGGCGGATGTTGTTTATCGTCTTACCCAGGACGCGGATGCAATTTATCGTCTTACTCTGGACGCGGGTGTGCTTTATCGTCTTACCCAGGACGCGGATGTAGTTTATCGTCTTACTCTGGACGCGGGTGTACTTTATCGTCTTACCCAGGTCGCGGATGTAGTTTATAGCCATACACAGGACGCGGATGTAGTTTATCGTCATACCATGGGTAGGCTTTCGTTATAAACTTTATCTATTCCGCCTAGAGGCAAAGTACTTTCAACTGTGTTTCAGTTTGGTTTGGTTTGTTTTGTTTTACGGCATATCAAACTCAAAGGGTTATTTAATGGCGAGAAAATTTTTATTGCTGCTAATATTTTCTTTCTATCTTTCTATCTAACTATCTCAGCATACTAATATCTATCTATCTATCTATCTATCTATCCGTCCGTCTGTCTCAGTATATATTGGTTCGAATGTTTCGTTGTACGGCATATCAACCTCAAAGGGTTATTTAATGCCGAGAAAATTTTTATTGCTGCTAATATTTTTTATCTATCTACTTCAGTCTATTACTTTCTTTCTTTCTTTCTTTCTTTCTTTCTTTCTTTCTTTATATCTATCTATCTATCTATCTATCTATCTATCTATCTATCTCAGTATATATTGGTTTGGTTTGTTTTACGGCATACCAACCACAATAGAACACGCCTGCATTTACATATCCCTGCAAAATACTTTCAAAACCATATAAACTCAAATTCCCCATATAATGCCGACAAGATTTTTATTGCTGGTAATATTTTTTATCTATCTATTTCAGTCTATTTTTTTCTTTCCTCCTCAGTCTATTTATTTATATCTATCTATCTATCTATCTATCTATCTATCTATCTATCTCAGTATATATTGGTTTGCTTCGTTTTGTTTTACGGCATATCACCCTCACAGGGTTATTTAATGCCGACATTTTTATTGGTGCTAATAGTTTTTTTTTCAAAAATGTATTACTGGTAATAATTTTTTTCTTCAAAAATTTATTGCTCGTAATAATTTTTTACAAAAGTATTTCTGGTATTAAAACCTACTTTTACACTTTTATAGTGTTTTGACCCCAATTTTGGGGTTAACTATTTGCCTATACCTGGGACCCTAACAGGTATGGTCAGTGTGGACCTGGGAACACCAGCAATTAAAAGGTGCTTCCATGCCGCTCAAAATCTTTTGATCAGAGGCCTTGCTGTCGGATGTAGTTCATCGTCTTGCCCGGAATGCGGATGTAGTTTATCGTCAGACCCAGGACAGTAATTTTGTTTGTCTTTTATTGATTGAAAATGCACCTATTGATGACATGTATATGTAAGTCGGTAGAATTGGGACAACCGCTTAATCGGACCAAATTACTTTATTCCTCTTGTGTCCGAATTAGTAAAATGTCTGAGATATCACCAGAATTGGAAAAGACTGCTAAAAAAGAAGCAATAACGAAATAAAAAATTAGTCCACGTGTTAATCGGGCAATTGTCTTCGTTTTTATTGCTATATGATTGTTTTGTTCCCAGCGCGAAGATGAAAGAAGAAAACAAATAAATAAATGAGAATATTAGGCGAATTCTAAAGACATGCCCCCGAGCATGACCGAAGTATTTATCGGCCGAAACGAGAAAGACAGTCGTTCGAATATCATGTGTAGTACTGAATATACATCATGTCAGGACTACAAAAAAAGAAAGATAAATTGAATATAGATAGATGAAGAGAAACAAAGAGAGAGGTGAATAGGAATTAGGCAGACAGTCAGAAGTAGACGGAGAAGGAAAAGAGAGACAAACTCGCGCCAAAAAGAAAGATAAAGAACAACAAATCTATTTCTCTTTACCATGTCAAATTGATGAATGAATTTGGTACAACATCAGGACGTGTTGGGTGTATGGGAGCGAGAAATGAAGGCAGTAGAGGAAATCGAATGTGTTGTGGGGTGCTAGGTGAGATGGTAAGGTGTTGGAAAACAAAGAAAGGAAAAGCACTCTATTTTTTTTTCTTTTATTATTCCCTAAATGTTATTGACTGTAAACAAATACTGGGCAGGAAGGGGTGCCCATTGCTCCCGGCGAGTTTTTCATGATTTTTTGTTTCCCCATCTTTTCCACTTTTAGCATAGCTTGTCAGTGTTCAATCGGGAAATGGCCAGACCACGTTAACAACGTTTAAAGTCACGTGTAATCTCGTTCCGTCCATTCGCAGATTTCGGTTCCAGTTTTTAGCGGGAATTGCATAAAAGAATGAAAGAGATGGTAGAAGGAATTTTATACAGGGGAGCGTGTAAACATTTAACGCGCACACGTGTTCATGCAGACACATACATAAACATATACAAACACGTGTGCGTACAAACATCCACATGACTGCATATCCAAACCTGCAGACAAACCTACATATGCATTGCCCACAATTACCCGATCATACGTCGACACTGGGAGATGCAGATACATGTAAGCGTATAGACACCGTTACGTATAATTTTTTTACTAATGTTACCCCAATACAAGTCCTAAGAGCCACTCAAGGTAGATGGTTACGGTGTGGAGATATATTAGCGTAGGATAGGACAAGCGTTAGGAGTATAAATCTGAAGCAGTCTCTAGAAGGAACGAGAAACTCAATCATAAACAAAAAACATGACAAACGTCTATTCCTGTTCAAAAGACACACCCAGCGAAATATGTCCAGATACACGCACACAGATGCGACGATGCATCTGCAAACAAATGCACACGATCGCCTAACTTTTCAGTATGGTGCAAACACGATGCATTATCTATCGCCTTGTGCCAGACTAAACACGCCTGCATTTACATATGCACACACTAATGTATAGTAAATGCGTAGTTTAATCTATATAATAAATACGAATGTCAGTGTGTCACTGTTTCACACTTTTTCAATAAAAGGGGCGCAACTCTTTAAATTTCAATAGCTCATGTTACAGAAATTTTGGATTCTCACGTTTTCATTGCCGCGATTGTTTTTGGCGGTTTTATACGGGATTCTTTGCCACTAATTCTTTTGTAAGTTAAGAATTTTTATAACTTGGAAATAAATTTAGGAATATATCGAAAGGAATTGCGAAATACTATGAAAGTCACCGATGAAATAAAAATAATTGTTTGTAGAGAAAGTAAGGACCTACGTGCATCAAATTCTCTTTAAATTTAAGTAGCGACAATAGAATTATCGTTGAACTTTTAAAAGATAAGCTTAAATGCAGTAATCAATTTTAAGTTCTTCTGTAGTTTATTCTTGCCGAACGCATAAGACAGCGGTATGTTTCGCAAAAAGAAATCTTCGCCAACAGAGGACGGGATTGCAATCAAAAGAGCCAAAGTTCCGTTCAAATGAAAACCCAGATCAAACGGCAGCCAACTGATCTTGGAGAAGGGCAATTCTGAACTCGAAACCTGCGGAGGGTCATTTGGGGACATTGTGGCACCTAGTGCACCAGGTCGCTGTATATATATATATATATATATATATATATATATATATATATATATATATATATATATAATAGCGTACGTCAAAATAAACATAATACTATTAACATATACTATTGTAATTCTTATGGGACCTTACCCATAATAACATAATGGACTATTCCATACGTAATAAATACTGCGCCTCAAGAAGCAGGGAGTTCCGTCTGAAGTCTGGAGTTCCATCTGAAGTCACAAGTTCCGTCTGAAGTCTGGAGTTCTGTCTGAAGTCTGGAGTGAAGTTCGTCAGAAGTCTGTCAGTCAGTCAGAGCGAGTCAGTCAGTCGAGTCAGAGGCAGTCCGAAACAGAGTCGCGTTCAGACAATTACTACTAAACCTGATTGTTCGTACTAACACTTTCTACTTCTCTGTATATATTCCTGTTTGTAATATATCTGTGTTGTTCCATAACCGTATTCGAGTTCTTCTTTATTGGTTCTACCTTGGACTATCATCGTGGTACAAGGAACCGGAACATAACAGTAATCAAATGCATAATAATTACAAATGCGATGAAATAACACTCAAAAACATAACAGGTACAAATGTTAAACCCCATTAATAATAATAAAAAATTTAAAGCTCGTCATATATTATTAAAAAAAAATTAAAACAATTTACCTTATAGTTTCTAATAAGCCTACTACACACAACTAAATCCTTTACAAAAAAAAACAAAAAAAACAATGTAGTGTATCAATTTACATGCCCATTCAGAAATTGTATGTCTGATATTAATAATAATCCCTTTATATAAATTGGTTATACCACAACCACGCTATCCCGTAGACTTACCTGTCACTTTTCTTATCTTAGTTCTATTAACTTTTACCACGCTAATTTTTTCTAGAATTGTTTCTCCTGCCACTGCATTGTTTAGAGGGTGCAAAAAAAGGAACACCTACTGTTTTAAAATTGTTATAACTTTCTTTGTATTGTGCGTAGAGATTTTAATTTTTGTACACTAATAGAAGAATGAATGAGAAATATTTAGATGTCATGCATTATATAATCCATTACGTTTTGCATGCATGTTTTGACGTTGAAACAAAAATAATTGAAACGCGAAATAAAAAAAAAATGCGAAATGAAAATTAAATCCATTAAAAAATTCATGAATAATTCATCTTTTATTACTCCTTATGGAGTTCCGGGGGTGTAATAAGAAGCAAAATCGGTAAGAAGGCTTTCATTTTGTCAAAAATAAGTGAGGTGTTTCTTTGAGTTTATATATAAGAGAAAACTAGCATTTGTTTACTCTTTCTTTCGTCTGACTCATATTAATTTGTCTCGTTGAAGAATAAAGTTATTTCGTCTTTTATAAACAGACAAAACAATTCACCTTCAGAAAGGCTATCAGGTATATCGATGGTCACCAGTAGATTCCATAAAATTACTCTGGCATGGGTGATAGTAGCCGCTAGTGGTCATCGTCGCTTTCCTTCACGTTATTGGCGTGGTCATCATCGCCGACCACTTCAACGTCAATATCCATTCGAGAAAAGCCTTTAAAATCATCATCACCAAAATCATATGCGGCCATATTTGTTTACAAAAAAATAGCGAAAAAATTAACGTGAATTTAATCGATGTTACACCTCGTGTGGCATCTAGAAGAATTCAAAATGGCGTTGGAAACGGAATTCTAGACTTGTTCCAAAGCAGTCGTAGACAATTTCCCTCTTAAAATAACGGAAATAACAGTTGACAAGTGTTTATTTATAGCAACTGTCTCAGGCGACAGAAGTCATCGATAGTAGCAAGGGAGAGAATTCTATGGCGACTATTGTCGCCTATAGTGTGCTAAAGCTTAAACAACACTTTTTGGAAAAACATAGCCATGTACATAATATTAGACAGATATTAGTTGATAAAACACAAAAATTGCAATATGAGCTCTGGTAAAAAATACATGCAATGATAACAGCAAAAATTGCAATATTGAGCACTAGTAAAAAAATATGCTGAAGACATTAGGTTTATATTACACATAAGTTTATGCACATAACAGTGGATAATGGCGTTAGTTAGATTCAATGACAAGACCCAAAAGAGTGTGGTTAAGGCAGTGGAGAACTTGGAGAGGGGAATTAAAAGGAAATAACTGATAACTGACATCCATTAAACATGGCACGTGGAACTAGAACAGTCTACAACTGTGAGTGAAATAAAGGGTTCAGTTTGACATTTCAACCACCTGAAGAAGGCCGGAACGTTGTAATAAATATGACGACAAAGATGAGGATGATAGTCCGAATAATGTAAATAATATTCTTCATTTCCTTTTTCTATTTTAATTCGTTTCTTAGTTTTCTATTTTTCATTATTTTTGAATTTTCCTTTCTCTTTCGTTTCAGTTAAATTTTATATTTTTTATCTATTTTCTTTTCGCCTTCGTTTCTACTGATTTTTTTTTATATTTTTTCTCTTTCGTTTATTCTAATGTTCCTATTTTTAATCTCTTTCATTTTTCTCTCCTTCATTTTTCACCTCTTTCATTTTTCGTCTCTTTCATTTATCGTCTCTTTCATTTTTCATCTCTTTCATTTTTCAACTCTTTAGTTTTTCTCTCCTTCATTTTTCATCTCTTTCATTTTTCGTCTCTTTCATTTTTCATCGCTTCATTTTTCTCTCCTTCATTTTTCACTCCTTCATTTTTCATCACTTTCATTTTTCGTCTCTTTCATTTATAGTTTCTTTCGTTTTTCATCTTTCATTTTTCGTCTCTTTCGTTTCATTCATGATTCGTGTCTTTCATTTTTCATCTTTTTCATTTATCGTCTCCTTCATTTTTCATCTCTTTCATTTTTCGTCTCTTTCATTTTTCGTCTCTTTCGTTTCTTTCATTTTTCGTCTCTTTCATTTTTCATCTTTTTCATTTATCGTCTCCTTCATTTTTCATCTCTTTCATTTTTCGTCTCTTTCATTTATCGTCTCTTTCATTTTTCATCTCTTTCATTTTTCAACTCTTTAATTTTTCTCTCCTTCATTTTTCAACTCTTTCATTTTTCGTCTCTTTCATTTTTCATCCCTTCATTTTTCTCTCCTTTATTTTTCACTCCTTCATTTTTCATCACTTTCATTTTTCGTCTCTTTCATTTATAGTTTCTTTCATTTTTCATCTCTTTCACTTTTCGTCTCTTTCGTCTCTTTCATTTATCGTCTCTTTCATTTTTCGTCTCTCTCATTTTTCGTGTCTTTCATTTTTCATCTCTTTCATTTTTCATCTCTTTCATTTTTATCTCTCATTTTTCATCTCTTTCATTTTTCATCTCTTTCATTTTCATGTCTTTCATTTTTCGTCTCTTTGATTTTTTATCTCTTTCATTTTTCGTCTCTTTCATTTTTTGTCTCTTTAATTTTTCATCTCTTTAATTTTTCTCTCCTTCATTTTTCATCTCTTTCATTTTTCGTCTCTTTCATTTATCGTCTCTTTCGTTTCATTTATTTTTCGTGTCTTTCATTTTTCATCTCTTTCATTTATCGTCTCCTTCATTTTTCATCACTTTCATTTTTCGTCTCTTTCATTTATCGTCTATTTCATTTTTTATCTCTTTCATTTTTCATCTCTTTCATTTTTCATCTCCTTCATTTTTATCTCTTTCATTTTTCGTCTCTTTCATTTTTCGTCTCTTTCGTTTCTTTCATTTATCGTCTCTTTCATTTTTCATCTCTTTCATTTTTCGTCTCTTTCATTTATCGTCTCTTTCATTTTTTATCGCTTTCATTTTTCAACTCTTTAATTTTTCTCTCCTTCATTTTTCAACTCTTTCATTTTTCGTCTCTTTCATTTATAGTTTCTTTCATTTTTCATCTCTTTCACTTTTCGTCTCTTTCGTCTCTTTCATTTATCGTCTCTTTCATTTTTCGTCTCTTTCATTTTTCGTGTCTTTCATTTTTCATCTCTTTCATTTTTCATCTCTTTCATTTTTATCTCTCATTTTTCATCTCTTTCATTTTTCATCTCTTTCATTTTCATGTCTTTCATTTTTCGTCTCTTTCATTTTTCATCTCTTTCATTTTTCGTCTCTTTCATTTTTTGTCTCTTTAATTTTTCGTCTCTTTAATTTTTCTCTCCTTCATTTTTCATCTCTTTCATTTTTCGTCTCTTTCACTTATCGTCTCTTTCGTTTCATTTATTTTTCGTGTCTTTCATTTTTCATCTCTTTCATTTATCGTCTCCTTCATTTTTCATCACTTTCATTTTTCGTCTCTTTCATTTATCGTCTCTTTCATTTTTCATCTCTTTCATTTTTCGTCTCTTTCATTTATCGTCTCTTTCATTTTTCATCTCTTTCATTTTTCATCGCTTTCATTTTTATCTCCTTCATTTTTCACTCCTTCATTTTTCATCACTTTCATTTTTCGTCTCTTTCATTTTTCGTCTCTTTCATTTTTCATCTCTTTCATTTATCGTCTCTTTCATTTTTCGTCTCTTTCATTTTTCGTCACTTTCGTTTCTTTCATTTTTCGTGTCTTTCATTTTTCGTCTCTTTCGTTTCTTTCATTTTTCGTCTCTTTCATTTTTCACCTCTTTCATTTTTCGTCTCTTTCATTTATCGTCTCTTTCATTTTTCTCACCTTCATTTTTCATCTCTTTCATTTTTCGTCTCTTTCATTTTTCATCTCTTTCATTTTTATCTCTTTCATTTTTCATCTCTTTCATTTTTCTCTCCTTCATTTTTCATCTCTTTCATTTATCGTCTGTTTCATTTTCCATCTCTTTCATTTTTATCTCTTTCATTTTTCGTCTCTTTCATTTTTCGTCTCTTTCATTTTTCATCTCTTTCATTTTTCGTCTCTTTCATTTTTCGTCTCTTTCATTTTTCATCTCTTTCATTTTTGGTCTCTTTCATTTTTTGTCTCTTTAATTTTTCGTCTCTTTAATTTTTCTCTCCTTCATTTTTCATCTCTTTCATTTTTCGTCTCTTTCACTTATCGTCTCTTTCGTTTCATTTATTTTTCGTGTCTTTCATTTTTCATCTCTTTCATTTATCGTCTCCTTCATTTTTCATCACTTTCATTTTTCGTCTCTTTCATTTATCGTCTCTTTCATTTTTCATCTCTTTCATTTTTCATCTCTTTCATTTATCGTCTCTTTCATTTTTCATCTCCTTCATTTTTGTCTCTTTCATTTTTCGTCTCTTTCATTTTTCGTCTCTTTCATTTAACGTCTCTTTCATTTTTCATCTCTTTCATTTTTCATCTCTTTCATTTTTCGTCTCTTTCATTTTTCATCGCTTTCATTTTTATCTCCTTCATTTTTCACTCCTTCATTTTTCATCTCTTTCATTTTTCGTCTCTTTCATTTATCGTCTCTTTCATTTTTCATCTCTTTCATTTTTCATCGCTTTCATTTTTATCTCCTTCATTTTTCACTCCTTCATTTTTCATCACTTTCATTTTTCGTCTCTTTCATTTTTCGTCTCTTTCATTTTTCATCTCTTTCATTTATCGTCTCTTTCATTTTTCGTCTCTTTCATTTTTCGTCACTTTCGTTTCTTTCATTTTTCGTGTCTTTCATTTTTCGTCTCTTTCGTTTCTTTCATTTTTCGTCTCTTTCATTTTTCATCTCTTTCATTTTTCGTCTCTTTCATTTATCGTCTCTTTCATTTTTCTCATCTTCATTTTTCATCTCTTTCATTTTTCGTCTCTTTCATTTTTCATCGCTTTCATTTTTATCTCCTTCATTTTTCATCACTTTCATTTTTCGTCTCTTTCATTTATCGTGTATTTCATTTTTTGTCTCTTTCATTTTTCATCTCTTTCATTTTTCTCTCCTTCATTTTTCATCTCTTTCATTTATCGACTGTTTCATTTTCCATCTCTTTCATTTTTATCTCTTTCATTTTTCGTCTCTTTCATTTTTCGTCTCTTTCATTTTTCATCTCTTTCATTTTTCGTCTCTTTCATTTTTCGTCTCTTTCATTTTTCATCTCTTTCATTTTTCTCTGCTTCATTTTTCATTTCTTTCATTTTTCATCACTTTCATTTTTCATCTCTTTCATTTTCATGTCTTTCATTTTTCGTCTCTTTCATTTTTCATCTCTTTCATTTTTGGTCTCTTTCATTTTTTGTCTCTTTCATTTTTCGACTCTTTCATTTTTCATCGCTTTCATTTTTATCTCCTTCATTTTTCACTCCTTCATTTTTCATCTCTTTCATTTTTCGTCTCTTTCATTTTTCGTATCTTTCATTTTTCGTCTCTTTCATTTTCATCTCTTTCATTTATCTTCTCTTTCATTTTTCATCTCTTTCATTTTTCGTCTCTTTCATTTTTCATCGCTTTCATTTTTATCTCCTTCATTTTTCACTCCTTCATTTTTCATCACTTTCATTTTTCGTCTCTTTCATTTATCGTCTCTTTCATTTTTCATCTCTTTCATTTTTCATCTCTTTCATTTTTCATCTCTTTCATTTTTCTCTCCTTCATTTTTCATCTCTTTCATTTATCGTCTGTTTCATTTTCCATCTCTTTCATTTTTATCTCTTTCATTTTTCGTCTTTTTCATTTTTCGTCTCTTTCATTTTTCATCTCTTTCATTTTTCGTCTCTTTCATTTTTCGTCTCTTTCATTTTTCTCTCCTTCATTTTCCATTTCTTTCATTTTTCATCTCTTTCATTTTTCATCTCTTTCATTTTCACGTCTTTCATTTTTCATCTCTTTCATTTTTCGTCTCTTTCATTTTTTGTCTCTTTCATTTTTTGTCTCTTTAATTTTTCGTCTCTTTAATTTTTCTGTCCTTCATTTTTCATCTCTTTTATTTTTCGTCTCTTTCATTTATCGTCTCTTTCGTTTCATTTATTTTTTGTGTCTTTCATTTTTCATCTCTTTCATTTATCGTCTCCTTCATTTTTCATCACTTTCATTTTTCGTCTCTTTCATTTATCGTCTCTTTCATTTTTCATCTCTTTCATTTTTCATCTCTTTCATTTTTCTCTCCTTCATTTTTCATCTTTCATTTTTCATCTCTTTCATTTTTCATCTCTTTCATTTTTCTCTCCTTCATTTTTTCATCTCTTTCATTTTTCGTCTCTTTCATTTTTCATCTCTTTCATTTTTCATCTCTTTCATTTTTCGTCTCTTTCCTTTTTCTTTCCTTCATTTTTCATCTCTTTCATTTTTCATCTCTTTCATTTTTCATCTCTTTCATTTATCGTCTCTTTCATTTTTCATCTCCTTCATTTTTGTCTCTTTCATTTTTCGTCTCTTTCATTTTTCGTCTCTTTCATTTAACGTCTCTTTCATTTTTCATCTCTTTCATTTTTCATCTCTTTCATTTTTCGTCTCTTTCATTTTTCATCGCTTTCATTTTTATCTCCTTCATTTTTCACTCCTTCATTTTTCATCTCTTTCATTTTTCGTCTCTTTCATTTATCGTCTCTTTCATTTTTCATCTCTTTCATTTTTCATCGCTTTCATTTTTATCTCCTTCATTTTTCACTCCTTCATTTTTCATCACTTTCATTTTTCGTCTCTTTCATTTTTCGTCTCTTTCATTTTTCATCTCTTTCATTTATCGTCTCTTTCATTTTTCGTCTCTTTCATTTTTCGTCACTTTCGTTTCTTTCATTTTTCGTGTCTTTCATTTTTCGTCTCTTTCGTTTCTTTCATTTTTCGTCTCTTTCATTTTTCATCTCTTTCATTTTTCGTCTCTTTCATTTATCGTCTCTTTCATTTTTCTCATCTTCATTTTTCATCTCTTTCATTTTTCGTCTCTTTCATTTTTCATCGCTTTCATTTTTATCTCCTTCATTTTTCATCACTTTCATTTTTCGTCTCTTTCATTTATCGTGTATTTCATTTTTTGTCTCTTTCATTTTTCATCTCTTTCATTTTTCTCTCCTTCATTTTTCATCTCTTTCATTTATCGACTGTTTCATTTTCCATCTCTTTCATTTTTATCTCTTTCATTTTTCGTCTCTTTCATTTTTCGTCTCTTTCATTTTTCATCTCTTTCATTTTTCGTCTCTTTCATTTTTCGTCTCTTTCATTTTTCATCTCTTTCATTTTTCTCTGCTTCATTTTTCATTTCTTTCATTTTTCATCACTTTCATTTTTCATCTCTTTCATTTTCATGTCTTTCATTTTTCGTCTCTTTCATTTTTCATCTCTTTCATTTTTGGTCTCTTTCATTTTTTGTCTCTTTCATTTTTCGACTCTTTCATTTTTCATCGCTTTCATTTTTATCTCCTTCATTTTTCACTCCTTCATTTTTCATCTCTTTCATTTTTCGTCTCTTTCATTTTTCGTATCTTTCATTTTTCGTCTCTTTCATTTTCATCTCTTTCATTTATCTTCTCTTTCATTTTTCATCTCTTTCATTTTTCGTCTCTTTCATTTTTCATCGCTTTCATTTTTATCTCCTTCATTTTTCACTCCTTCATTTTTCATCACTTTCATTTTTCGTCTCTTTCATTTATCGTCTCTTTCATTTTTCATCTCTTTCATTTTTCATCTCTTTCATTTTTCATCTCTTTCATTTTTCTCTCCTTCATTTTTCATCTCTTTCATTTATCGTCTGTTTCATTTTCCATCTCTTTCATTTTTATCTCTTTCATTTTTCGTCTTTTTCATTTTTCGTCTCTTTCATTTTTCATCTCTTTCATTTTTCGTCTCTTTCATTTTTCGTCTCTTTCATTTTTCTCTCCTTCATTTTCCATTTCTTTCATTTTTCATCTCTTTCATTTTTCATCTCTTTCATTTTCACGTCTTTCATTTTTCATCTCTTTCATTTTTCGTCTCTTTCATTTTTTGTCTCTTTCATTTTTTGTCTCTTTAATTTTTCGTCTCTTTAATTTTTCTGTCCTTCATTTTTCATCTCTTTTATTTTTCGTCTCTTTCATTTATCGTCTCTTTCGTTTCATTTATTTTTTGTGTCTTTCATTTTTCATCTCTTTCATTTATCGTCTCCTTCATTTTTCATCACTTTCATTTTTCGTCTCTTTCATTTATCGTCTCTTTCATTTTTCATCTCTTTCATTTTTCATCTCTTTCATTTTTCTCTCCTTCATTTTTCATCTTTCATTTTTCATCTCTTTCATTTTTCATCTCTTTCATTTTTCTCTCCTTCATTTTTTCATCTCTTTCATTTTTCGTCTCTTTCATTTTTCATCTCTTTCATTTTTCATCTCTTTCATTTTTCGTCTCTTTCCTTTTTCTTTCCTTCATTTTTCATCTCTTTCATTTTTCATCTCTTTCATTTATCGTCTCCTTCATTTTTCATCTCTTTCATTTTTCGTCTTTTTCATTTATCGTCTATTTCATTTTTCATCTCTTACATTTTTATCTCTTCAATTTTTCGTCTCTTTCTTTTTTCGTTTCTTTCGTTTCTTTCATTTTTCGTTTCTTTCATTTTTCATCTCTTTCATTTTTATCTCTTTCATTTTTTGTCTCTTTCATTTTTCGTCTCTTCATTATTCGTCTCTTTCGTTTCTTTCATTTTTCGTGTCTTTCCTTTTTCGTCTCTTTCATTTATCGTCTCTTTCATTTTTCATCTCTTTCATTTTTCATCTCTTTCATTTGTATCTCTCATTTTTCAACTCTTTCATTTTTCATCTCTTTCATTTATCGTCTCTTTTATATTTCATCTCTTTCATTTTTCGTGTCTTTCATTTTTCATCTCTTTCATTTTTCTCTGCTTCATTTTTCATCTCTTTCATTTTTATCTCTCATTTTTCGTCTCTTTCATTTTTCGTCTCTTTCGTTTCTTTCATTTTTCGTCTCTTTCATTTTTCATCTCTTTTTTTTCTCTGCTTTAATTTTCATCTCTTTCATTTATCGTCTTTTTCATTTTTCATGTCTTTCATTTTTATCTCTTTCATTTTTCGTCTATTTCATTTTTCATCTCTTTCATGTCTCGTTTTCGTTCGCTCTCTCACTCTTTCCATGTCTCGTTTTCCTTCTCTTTCTTCCCTTGTCTTGTTTTTCCGTCTCTCTCTCTCTCTCTCTTTTCATGTCTCGTATTTCCTTCTCTCTCTTTCCATGTCTCGTTTTCCTTCGCTCTCTCTCTCGCTCTCTCTTTCCATGTCTCGTTTTTCCTTCTCTCTCTTTCCATGCCTCGTTTTTCCTTCTCTCTCTTTCCATGTCTCGTTTTTCCTTCTCTCTCTTTCCATGTCTCGTTTTCTTTCGCTCTCTCTCTCGCTCTCTCTTTCCATGTCTCGTTTTTCCTTCTCTCTCTTTCCATGCCTCGTTTTTCCTTCTCTCTCTTTCCATGCCTCGTTTTCCTTCGCTCTCTCTCTCTCTCTTTCCATGTCTCGTTTTTCCTTCTCTCTCTTTCCATTTCTCGTTTTTCCTTCTCTCTCTTTCCATGTCTCGTTTTCCTTCGCTCTCTCTCTCTCTCTCTCTTTCCATGTCTCGTTTTTCCTTCTCTCTCTTTCCATGCCTCGTTTTCCTTCGCTCTCTCTCTCTCTCTCTTTCCATGTCTCGTTTTTCCTTCTCTCTCTTTCCATGTCTCGTTTTTCCTTCTCTCTCTTTCCATGTCTCGTTTTCCTTCGCTCTCTCTCTCTCTCTCTCTCTCTTTCCATGTCTCGTTTTTCCTTCTCTCTCTTTCCATGTCTCGTTTTCCTTCGCTCTCTCTCTCTCTCTCTTTCCATGTCTCGTTTTTCCTTCTCTCTCTTTCCATGTCTTGTTTTTGCGTTTCTATAACTTCCCATGTCTGGTTTTTCATTCTCTCTTTCTATCTCTCTCCCTCACTATTTCCATGTCTCGTTTTTCCTTCTCTCTCTTCCCATGTCTCGTTTTCCTTCTCTCTTTCTTTCCATGTCTCGTTTTTTACTTCTCTCTCTTTCCATGTCTCGTTTCCCTTCTCTTTCTCTCTCTCTCTTTCTCTCTTTCTATTTCTCATTTTTCCTTCTTGTATTTTCCCTCCTCTTCTATCATCCTTTACTGTTCCTCCTTGCTATTTTTATCTTTTTTTTTTTTTTACTTCGAATCCTTCCTTTTGTACTCTATCTTATGGGTTCTTTTTCTTCCTTTGCCTCTTTTCATTTTCTCTCTTAGTGCTTCTTCTGTTACATTCTTCTTTCTTTTTTCTTTTTCCATGTACTTTTTATTTTCATTTTGCGACGTTATTCACGACTTTCCTTCTCTTTCTTTCGTTGCCATTCCATTTCTCCGTTTTATTTTTGCATTCATTCTTTCTTTCTTTCTTTCTTTCTTTCTTCTTTGCTCTTTCTTTCATTTGCTTCTACATGCATTTTCTTTCTTTTTCTTCTTCACTTCCCATTCTTCTTACTGCTTTGCTCTCCTCTTCTTTTTTGTTACTACTACTGCTACTACTGTCAATAATGATATTACTTCTTTTTCATCTTCTTTCTTCTTCTTCTTCTTTTTTTTTTTTTTTTTTTTTTGTTTCTACGCTATTTATTGCACCCCAACTTCAAAAGCCTTTCCCTTGAACTTCACTCTTATTCCAGACCCGGACTTCACATAATTTAGGCGTATATCTCCGTAGCAAATAGAACCTCTTCCTTTTCTTTAAGCTTCTCTTATTTTCACTAAGAACGATTTAAAAAAAAAAATGGCAACCCATTGTTGATCTTAAAGTCTATCTTTTCGTTTCTGCTCCGATGCTGTGTAGTCCTCTTTTTAGTAAGGAATATAAGTGGACAAGCCAAAGGATGGATTATGTGCTAAAAAGAAGAAAAAAAAACGTAGTGAATAAAACAAACAAATAAAAAGTCAACAAAATTAAAAGAGGGAAGAATAGATACTAAACAAAGACGCCATGAAAAACAAAAAAACAGCAAGAAACAACAAGAAACGAGACAGTAAATATCAAACTTACAAAAAGCAGATAAGCATTTTACAGTGCTGCCTCACTGAGTCGGCTGACAAGAGTGATCAGCTTGACAAAACAAACTATCAAAAAATGGCAACACCGCGCGGCAAATCTGCCGTCCGTCCACTTGGAGGGCTCTTATCGAGAAGGTCATTGCTGACGTCATACACGCTTTTGATAGCGACGTTGGTCGGTAGGTGGCGGGTGGAGAGCTAGCGTCTTTAACCAACGCCGATGGAGAGACGTGTGCCGCTTAGGGCTACTGACCGTTCCCATGACTTTCGTAACAGGCCAAAAAGACCACTGTAAAGAAAGTTTGAAAAACAACGACAATAATAACAAAAAAAAAGAGGGGATAGAAAATGAAAAGTAAATGTAGCTGACGAGGTGATAGCGGATAGAGAAAAAAAAAAAGATTTAAAAATATATACAATGAATAAGAATAAAAGGAAAAAAAAAATATATGTCTGTTCCCTTTTTCTGTTTCCTGTCACCTCATGCAACGAAAGAATTTCAGTGCAGTGGCTCTATTAAGCGGAAGTAAGCAGTTGCTAAGCGTTCATTTTGTTTGAATGAAGGTTGGTCCATTCCGAAGGGCTTCTTCCCGTTTCTGTACATACCTAAAAAGGATAGGAGGCAGCGATAAAAAGACA
>OZ010587.1:29134513-29137013 GCA_963932145.1 Acanthosepion lycidas | reverse complement strand
GTTCAATAATTAGAATTTCAGTCGTAACGTTAAAACTAATTCTGGAAGATTTTTCCTCAGCTGAATTAATAAGCACTTCAACAATTTACCAACACTTAAACGGTTCTTTAATCTGGACAATGATAAAATTACCTATACATGAGTTAATAAGATAGACGTAGCCATCTCCCACCAATTTTATATTAAACAAACATTTTCCTAAATATAATTACACTAATATCTCTGTAAGTAAATGCAACTGCCGAAGAAATACGATATGCCCACTAAATGGTCAATGTATGACCGACAACATGATATGCCGAGCCAACATAAATTCTGGCAACGCTGTTAAATTCTTTGGTTTCACAGATAACCCTTGGAAATTGCGTCTTTTACCATCACAAAATGACCTTAACAAATGTAAAATATAAATATAATACTGCTTTCTCTCTAAAATATTTCTGGCAATTGAAAGATAGGGCGCATTCACTATCTATTAACTGGGAAATTGTTTCTAGGTCCAAGGCTTTTAACAGGAATTGTTTTCTTTGTTCAGCAGAAAATGTATTTATTCTGAAAAAACTTAGACAACACTAAATTCGTGCATGAAAGTCGGAAATTATCTCCACATAAATCGTGATACCTAAAGTTTAAAATGTTTTTTTAAATGAAAAATCTTTCTTGAAGTTTTTATTTTAGTTTTAATTTCAAGCTAATAGATTAAATTTAATATTTCCAATAAAAAAAAGATACTTTGCTCTATTTCACAAAATAATTTAAATTGACTGGAAGTGAGTTTTCGTTTTGAAATGAATAGCATCGCTGATTTTAGCGCCATTTTTGGCCATCCTTTTAAGGAGGTTTTTATTTTTGTGTCTATAAGTAGTAACTAATTCACTCCTCAGATGCAATAATTTACGATTGAACATCCTATGGTTCAATCCTCCTTTCAGTCGTAACGTTAAAACTAATAATATAATTCTCTTTATTAAAAAAAATCTTACAAAAATAAAATTTAGATTTCTGAAACTTTATTTTAGGAATATTAACTGATTTACAGTTTAATTAATCTGATTTGAAACAAATATTACTTACTTCCAGTTTAAAATATCACAGAAATGTATTTTTAACACAGCGGTACTGCTTTTTAAGTATTGACATAATAGCTTGAAGGTAAGTTTACCTAACCTTTTCCTACGGTATATATGTCTGTACAAATTTCGTGAGGAATATAACGTGAGCGCCTTTGTTACATATATATATATATTTTACTATGGATCGTTTACAATAATAAAGATCCTGGGGTAATCGACATGAGTTATCTTTAGCTACCTCAAAAGCAGGTCTTCATCCTTAGAAAGTCATGTTGTGCCTCTGGTGGGACTGGAAAGGAATGCTGTACTATGAGCTTCTGCCAAGTAACCAGTCAGTTGATTCTGAAAATTACTGCTCGTAACTGGACGAATCAAAGGCAGCAGTTCAAGAAAAATTGCCCAGAATTGGCGAACTAGAAAGGTGTTGTTTTCTTTCAATATAATGTCAGACCTTACGCTTCTCTGGCGCCCCGGAAAAAATTTTGCAGCTTGGCTGGGATGTGTTACTCCATCCCGCCATATTCACAAGCAATTGCTACTTCGGATTTTCATTTATTAAGGTCCTTGCAAAATAATCTCAATGGTAAAGATTTGTGGCGAAAAAGATGGATTCATACTTTCCCCTAGAGTATTTGTGCGTAAGTGATTTTAACAAACCAGATTGGAATTCGACCTCAGCTATCCAAATTCTTGTTCCGAGGCGTTACCTGTTGCATCACAACGCACACACAATAATATAGATTGAAAATAAAAAAAAAAGAAAAGTTAATGTATTGTTTGTTTCTGTTTCATTAGTAAATTCCATCGTCTACTCCATATTATTTTTATTTACAGTATAAAGTCGTCCTGGGTAAGACGTTAAACGACATCTGCGTCCTAGGTAAGACGTTAAACTACGTCCAGCAGCAAGGCCTCTGATCAGGAGGTTTGGAGGAGCGTGGAACCACCTCTTAATTGCTGGTGTTCCCAGGTCCACCCTGAGCGGGAGTGGTAGCACCTGTTAGGGTCCCAGCTATGGGAAAATAATTAACTATTACCATTAATACTTTTCTGAAAAAATTATTACCAGCAATACAATTTTGAAGGAAATATATTACCAGAAACAGGTTTTTGACAAAACAAAATATTACCAGCAATAAAAAATTTTGTCGGCCTTAAATAACCCATTGAGGTGTTGATATGCCGTAAAACAAAATAAACCAAACCAAACAGTTTCAAGTAATATCATAATGAAAGAGTCAAAAGAGCTTTTCGGTCATGAAGCTGACATTAACAGATGATTGTTTTTGTTTAGGGCATATCAACACCTCTATGGGTTATTTAATACCGAAATTTAAATATTTTCTACGCAATTTTCTCTTTTGATAATGATGGTTTTAGTGATACAATCCTTACTAATTAACCCATAGCTGGGAGAAAAGATATGG